>JZKD02S1246246.1:34897-67561 GCA_000966675.3 Picea glauca
CATTAATGGGTTGTGCTCCAAGGAACTTAGATGTCGAGGATTGGGGTGTTCCCAATTCACTGTCAAGAAATGATTTTAGTGGCTATAGGAAAACTCATGCTCCTTCCCTCATTCAATCTTGTGGAGGAAGGTATGGCATACATATGGGATTCCCAAAGTTAACTCCTTTATCTAGCTTCTGGTTCATGGGAAAATCCTCACCAATGAAAATCTTAAAAAAAGAGGCATAATTGGACCGTCAAGGCGCGCTTCATGTCAGAAGGAGGAGGATTTTCTACAACACTTGCTTGTGACTTGTGAATATTCTATATCAGCATGGGAATTTGCTCTAGGTGATATTTTTTACCTCACAACTTGGCCAACCACCTGCAAAGAATTCTTCACTCAATGGAGAGGAAGGTATAAGGGGAGTTTCCAATTTAAACCATGTTTCAAACGACTGTGGATGGCCTTCCCAAAATATATGTTTTGAGTTTTATGGCTTGCATGAAACAAAAAAGTTTTTCAAGATGATTTGCTTCCTCCTCAACAACAACAGTCAGAGTTATTTCACTTTCTGCAAAGTATTTACAACAACGCATGCATCAACTAGACCAACACTTAGAATTGTTCGGGGAAACATGGGTGAACAAATTTAAAATTGCTTCAACTCAACTTCCCAGGGTGGAAAAATTGATACCTTTTCTAGTTTGGGCTATAAGGAAACTAGAGGATGAATTCAAGGAGTGGTTGATCAAGTAGGAGGCCCATTTTCTCTTTTTTGATGGAGCCTCTCGGAATAATCTTGGGGTGGCAGGTGTATGTGGGAGTCGTCATGATATTGGAGGAATCAATATAGCCTACTTCACTTGGGGATTATGGACGACTTCCAATAATATTGTAGAAGCTTATGCTCTTTGCAAAGGATTGAGTTTATCCAAAGAGCATAAGATCTCCAGGTTAATGGTGTTCGAAGACTCCATGGTAGTTATCGATGCAATTCATAAGCAAAGATTGGAAGAAAACAATATGTTAAATGTCATCTTATCTCACATCCTTTTATTGGTTGATGGTTTTCATGAAGTTTAGGTTTATCATATTAAAAGGGTCCTCAACTCAATTACAGATTGATGGGCTAGAGTGGGATCCATAATGAATTGTGGAGAATCAAATTTAAATGGTATAAGGGGGGTCTCCATCGTCCCCTAGTTGTGCCTCCCCTCCGTGCAAACAATTGGATATGGTATGTCCCATCGCTCCTTGGTTTTACCCTCCCGCACATTTGTGTGTTTATGTCATATGTGCGAGCATTCATTTGGGCTCGTTTTATCGCAATTTCTTATGTCGATCATTCCTCTCGATCATGGCACACTCTATTATGGTTCTCTATTGGGTTTTTTTACTGGGTCATCTTCGGATCTCGGGGCCATTATTACAGTTAGTTGGTGGGAGTGTTTGGTGTTTGCAACTGTCTTGGATGCTCATGGTTACTCTGGTGCAGTGCACAATGTGAAGAATTTTTCTCTTGCCAACTCTAGGTGTTTGGACCCTCATGTTTCTATGTCTCTTGTGCTCTGGTCTTTGTGTTTAATGGTGCAAGAATTCAATGTTGTGTTCCCTGTCTCTATTATCCTATCACTTCTACAACCATTATCTGTCAAATTGGGTCTGGTTTTCTTGGGGTTCAACGAAATTTTTGGCTACAGTGCTTTACCATGGAACCTTCTTGTAGTGACTTCAAGAAGATTCTTAGGCTCGTTGAACAAATCTCACATGAAAATTGCTCAATGTTCCACCAGTTGTCAGGCAAGATGAGGGACTTTGAAAACACTTTGGCTTCTTTAACCCAGAGAATGGAAGCCATGGAATTTGAATTTCAACAGTTTAAAGCGCAATTTTTACCCCAACATTCGGTCTTTGCATTTATAAATTTTGGTAAATTTTCTCCTCGGGGTTACAATATTGTTAATGGAAATGAAGCTTAAGGAACGACTCTGATGGACACTGAACATGGGTCTCTACAGCAGGGAAGGGCCCTGAAAATTCAGGAATATGCCTCTTCATACTAGTAGATGTTTTTGCTGGAAAAATTTCTAAATTTTGCTCCATTAGATGTAGAAATTTGTATTGGCTATGAGCCCCTTTTGTTAGTTATGTATGATTGTTGTCTGCCTCAACACAACGGTATTTTCTCTTAATATAAGTTCATTTTTTGTTAAAAAAAATCGTTTTGTAGATCTATATCCTAAAGTTTTCGGGCACATTTTTTTTTTTGTTGATTTTATAATAAAAAAACTAAATTAGGAAAAAATCAAAATAAAAAATTACAAGGAGAAAAGTCGTGCACATCTTTTTTTTTTAGGTATTTTACCCTACCATGCCTCCACGCATCTGCATGATGTATGGATCCACATGAAATCCTATGATTTATTTCATCCATCAACATGATGTTCTCTTCATCAAGTCTCTGTGATCGTATAGCTTCTCCCAAACAACCCTCAATTTCTCATGTGGTTGTACAACCTCTCTCTGAGTTTTTCATCCTTTGTAAGTCATCATATGTTCCTCTTTGAATTTTTTTAGCTTTGGCACATGTATTGTATGGTTCTCTCATGCCTTTGTAATTCCCTTCTAGTGCTTCACCCAACCATACTACTTCAACAATCTAGTAATCCAACAATTCTTTGTATTCATATTCTATGTGTGTGTTTAATCACTACAATTCCAATCTTGGTGTGTTTCCTTAACCGCTTTGTACATGGATTGTATGGATCTTCTCTTCTCTATCTCTAGTTTCTTGATTCCCTTGAAACTTTGAGACTGCAAATTCATGTATTAGTTGAAGTGGAGATCCACCATATTATGAGCTAAATTGAAGTACATGATAATTGTTTTATTGGAGTGGATCACATTGTTTTAAGGAAGGAAGTTGGTTTGTAGTGGATCATCTTCTATGCAAAAGAAATACCTATAACCATTGGTTCCAACATAGATCTGCACACAATGTACTGCTTCATACGATGCCAAATTAAACTATTGCCAACACTCAATCACCAAGTGAGAGGCTCATTCTTCAACCAATGTAAGTAAACAAACATGTACACTAGTTTTTTTGTAGCATCTACTACTATCTAGCAGTGTTATTTAACACAACTTATAGGGATTGACATCTAGAAATTGAAGGTCATTTTGCAACAGCTAGATCTTTCAATCTAGGTGGTCATTTGTAGTGCAATCTTTTTTATTGAGTTTTTTTTTTGTTTTTTGTTTTTAAGTAAGAGGTATTGTATATTAAGGTCCTGCCAAAAGCAGATTGGTGTTCCAAATTAAATTCATAGTCATACTGGAATCACTGGACTGCCCCAACAGAGGGGAAACCAGTCTAGCCAGCATAGGATTTACGCAAAATAGTTCTAAAACTAAGACAGAAAAGGTTTGGATGAACTGGTCTTCCATTGGAACTAACTGAAACTAACAAGCTGCGCATAAAAACAAACTTAAACACCTGGCAAGTATCCCGGGTACGTGGCAGAGAGGTCCCCCGGCCAAGGTTCCTCCTCGATGTAAGTCGGCCCCGTAGCCCATATCACCTCGCCTTTCACATTGTCCGCAGCGCCCTCGACATCTGTCATCTCCTCCTGCCGATGTCGATTTGCCGAGTCTGCCTTCGCTGTACTGCAGTTGGTCTGCTCTAGCCCCTTCTCCTCTGCTTGTTGTTCCTTGGCGTCTCCCTCACCGGTTGATGTACGAGGCATCTCCTTTGAGGTCGCTCCATCCAGGTGAGAGGGGAAGGCCTCGCGCATGGAGGCAAGGAGTTGAAGGAGGGTGGTAACCTTATCATCTGTGGACTGCAAGCGGAAGTGGAGGTCCTCCACCCCCCGACGAAGTTCAAACACCAGGCCATAGATAATGTCTAATCTATATCGGAGCTGCATACCATTGTAGGAGTCAGAAGGCTGGTGATCAGAATTCCCTGGCCTACAGGGAGGAGGGGGTGCTCCTGGAAAGCTTCGAGGGAAATCAGCGACTGGCGTCGGTTCTGGTACATGCATGGAGGAGGCGATACAGAGATGCGAGGGAGCATCCATCGTCTAAGGGACAATTGCCAAAGAGTGCAATTGCGAGGCCACAGGGAAGGTTCGGGCTGTATGGGAAGTGAAGAGCGGATGAAGGGCAAACCAGGAGGCGAGAGTGAGGGTCGACGAGGCTTCCATGGGGAGACCCGCCTCGGCCTCCCTCTCAGGCGTGGCATTGGACTGTTCTAAGAAGCAAGGTGCAACAAACAAAAGTGGAGTGTGTGGAGACATAAGAGGTTGGCCAAGATCCGAAGGAAGCAAGGCTTGTTAGTCCATGATCGCGAAGGGAGAAGCCCTTCGCTCTTCGACCAGAGACGGGAGCGGTGCATCTGCAGAAGAGCCATGTTATGGCGGTCGAAGTAGAGGGGGGGTGCGTAAATGAACATTTACGTCGACTGAGGTGCGGTTTAATGCTGGAGGGGGGTGACGGCCGTCGGCACGAGCCCGTCACGTGGCCTCGTGCCTTGTGGGCTAGTGCCGACCTCCTCCGCTTGCCAAGTGTTTTCCAATATCACCCCATCCGGGGGATGATCTACCAAATCAGCCTTGCGGATGCATCATTGGAGGACCGGGTGATCAGGGTCCATGTTTGCGTTGCATAGAAGTTCTGGTCCGCTCCAAGTGGTGCCCAAATTAGTTAGATCATCCGCAACTTGATTCGCCTTCATTCTGATGTGGGCCGGGATGATAGCTTGATTCAGATGCAATAAATCTGAGACAAGCTGCAGCCCATGGGAGATTCTCCAACTAGGCGTTAGTCTATTTGGATGCACTCCATTTAGCATTCTGCGCAAAAGGTTGATAATGATTTGTGAGTCCCCTTCGACGATTAGCTTGGTGGAGCCGTTTTTCTGGATAAGCGCAATCCTTTAATAAGTCCCCAGAGTTTTGTTGTATTGTTCGTTGAGTGCCCGAGGGAGCCTGCATTTATGATCAGGATGTGCCCAAGATGGTCGCGGAAGACGACCCCATAGCCTGCAGCACCAGGGTTTCCATTGGAGGCTCCATCAAAGTTAAGTTTGATGAAATCCTCCGGGGGAGGAGACCAAGAGGAGGGACTTCATAGCGTAGATGAGCAGATTATGGGTGCTGGAATAGAGGGAAGCGGTGCCCAATGCTGAAAGATGGGAATTTCAGAGGGCGAGCCATTCAGATTTGCCTCAGACCATCTCTGGATTTGGACCGTTTCCAAGATATTACTACGGCATAAATGCCAGCACTGTTGCCACGGGAGGGAGTGGCCTTTGAAAATTCTCTTGTTCCTTTCCTTCCAGGTCTGCCAAAGAATAAAGCCTGGGATGAGTTGCCAAATACGATTTAAGAGGGGGGACTGGAAAGCCCCGTCCCTCCAGTTCGTTATGGTCTCCAGGATGCTGTCCCTATTGCGGTCCGATGTGCGCATGATAAGTGTTGCTTGATCCCAGACTTGGGCAGTGTAGGGACAGGTATTGAGGAGATGGTTCATAGTTTCCTCTGCTTCTCCACATAGAATGCATATTGAAGGCCCCACAAAACCACGTTTCGTTAGATTATCCCAAGTCAGGATGCTTGAGTGGAGAACGAGCCAAAGGAAGAGGGTGATTTTTGGCCAGTGTTTAAGATTCCATAATTTGTGCTAGGCTGTCATATTCGGGATGGGGTCTATTATAGTTTTTACCAGGTAGGCTTCCTGCGTGCTGAAGGTGCCCTGCGGTCGGTATCCCCATCTGAGGATATCGTCCCCCTCAATTTTGGGAATTTTCATTTTGGCCATCTCCTTTTGCCAGGGTTCCAAGTCCACGTGTGCCCCCAGATTGATGCGTTCCCTGTCCAAGTGCCAACAACGCCAGGTGTCCTCCTGGGCAGTGTCCTGCCAGTAGTCAACGACTGTTGTCAGGCCTGCTCGGATAGCTTGGGGGCAAATGTCTCGAGCCCAATCCTCAGTGTCCAAGACTGACCATTGTTGCCAAGAATCTCGCAAGAAAAGCGTTGTTTCCCCATTCCTGATTTCCCAAAAGGCATGCCGAGTCACCAGTTGTCTGTTCTGCTTGGCCGCAGTCCAAATTAGGGAGCCTGGGTTGTCCCCATTCCATCTAATTAGGTTCCTCTCGGCCACATTTGGGGTATACTTCTTTCTCCAAAGTCTGGCCCAGAGGTCCTTGGGATGTTTTAACCAACGCCACCATATTTTTGCACTGAGAACCTTGTTCATGATGAAGGGGTCTCTTAGACCCAGGCCTCCTTGCTCCTTTGGGCGACAGAGATTATCCTAGCTGACCAGCGCCATCTTCTTCCCTGTGTTGAGACCGTGCCAAATGAAGTTTCTTTGTATGCTTTTGATAGTTGTGAGGACGAACCTGGGGGCGGCCAACGCAGAGAAAGAGTAAATCGGGAGGGCTTGGAGAACAGCCCGTAGGAGAGTAAGACGACTGGGGAGGTTTAAGACTCGAAAGGTCCAGGAAGACAACCTTTTGGTAAAGGAAGCGAGAAGTTGCTCCCAGGAGGAGTTCCGAAGAGAATTATCAATTAGGGGGATTCCCAGGTATTTGGACAGAAGGGAGCTTCGGGTGAAACTTAAGACCTCAGAGATATGACGTTGGATAGGAGGGGGCGTGTTGAAGAAGAAGATTTGGGATTTTTCCTTATTGCAATCCAGGCCTAAGGCGTCTGAGAAGGAACAAAGAATCTCCAGGATAAAGTTGGCCTCACAGACCGTCGGGTTTCCCATCAAGAGGGTATTGTCCACGAACTGACTGTGTGAAATAGGGGGAGAGATACCATGCAGGGGTAAACCTGTCAGAAGGTTATTATCGACTACGGCATGTATCGAGCGACTGAGACCTTCGACCAGTATGATGAAGAGGAAGGGTGAAAGAGGATCCCCCTGTCTAATTCCTCTTGAGGGGGAGAAGGGTCGGGAGGGGACACCATTGATGAGCAGTGAAAAGAAGGTCGTGGAGGTAAGATTCATTATCCAGCTCACCCAGCTCTGATCAAAGCCAAAAGCTAAGAGCATTTCTCGCATAAAGTCCCAACTTATCTTATCAAAGGCTTTAGAGAGGTCTAATTTAAGGAGCATACCTGGAGTTTTGGTCTTTTGCAGAGAGTGTATCACTTCATGAGCCAAGATAACGCTGTCCAAGATTTGTCTGCCCTCCACATATCCTGATTGTTCCGGGGATATGATTGACGACAGGATAGGCTTGAGTCTCCGGGCTATCACTTTTGTGAGGAGTTTGTAAATGACATTGCACAGGTCTATAGGCCTGAACTGCTTGGGATGATGTGCCTTCCCTTCTTTGGGAACTAAGGTGAGGAAAGTGGCATTGAGGGCCTGAAGGACTTGACCAGTGGCTCTGGAGTCTTCCAGAATTTCCCAGACCTCTGTTCTGATCATTGGCCAACAATGATGGAAAAAATCACTAGTGAATCCATCAGGGCCTGGAGCCTTGCACTTAGGAGTGTTCTGAAGCGCCTCGTCCACTTCCTCGATTGTGATGGGTCGGAGCAGCGCTGAGTTATGTTCCTGGGTGACCAAGGATGGAACATTCCGTGTAATTTTATTGATGGCCTCATGCCTGTCCGGGAGGGGTTCTGTGAGGAGATTTTGAAAGTAGTCTATCAAGGTTGTCTCCATGTCCTCATGGGAGCGAATGGATTCTCCCTCATCCGAGATAAGATGCGTGATATTATTGGAGTGTCGCCTTTGGATGACAGCTCTGTGAAAGAATTTAGTATTGCGTTCTCCTTCCTTTAGCCATTGGACGCGCGATTTCTGCCTCCATAAGATTTCCTCTTGTCTTTTCCTGGCTTCGAGCTGTTGGTTTATTTCTATTTCCTGGGTTTTTAGCTCATTAGTTAACCCATGCGATCTGATTTGATGTTGGATCTCGCCCATTTGTTCCATAGCTTCCTTTTGGAGTCGAAGATATTGCCAAAGGTATTCTTGTTCCAGAGCTTGAGAGTATGTTTGAGGTTCTTTAATCTCTGTTGGAATCTGAACATTTTAGATCCACGTGGGACCTTTGCCTCCCTCCACCAGTCCTGGATGTTTGCTTGGAAGTCCGGATGGTCAAGCCAAAATTGTTCAAACCTGAAGGGTTTCTTACCAGGTGTGGCTGGGACGTCCATCCATAACTGTATGGGCCAATGATCTGAGCCGGAGAGGTTCAAAATAGTAGCTTCCATTGCCGTACCTTCCATCATAAGGGAATCAGAGATGAGGAAGCGGTCTAATTTGCATGCGATTTGGTGTATTTCGGTCCTTCTGTTTGTCCATGTGTAGGTACCATTGGTGGCGTCCAGATCAATGAGGTGAAGATTGTCAATGAGGTTGTTGAAATCACCGGAATCTGTTTCCAGTCGTCTTGATCCCCCTTTTTTCTCCTCTAGTCTGCGAATGATGTTGAAATCTCCACCGACAGTCCATTTGTTATACTGTGTTAGAGTAGAAATATAATTCAGGCTTCTGAGGAATGCTTGCTTGTCCCTTGGGCTGGCTGGACCGTATACATTAGTCAGGTATCCAGGCTTGTTTGAGCCTATGCACCTGTAGTCCGCTGTGATGGACCATCTAGTGGTGAAGAAGTTTTCCAGTATCACCTCATTGGTCTTCCAGAACATGGCCAGTCCCCTGGCGGTACCCATGGCATCAATTGAGGCCGCTCTCCACTGCTTCCAGCAATAGGGAAGAAGCCTATCAATGTCTTCTGAAGTGCATTTTGTTTCCTACAACATTACTATGTCTGGTTTTTCTGTCATGATCAGATCCTGTAACACTTTTTGCTTGCTACGTCCATTGAGGCCTCTAATATTCCAAGAAATGATATTCATAATGACGGGGGGGTGGGGAGTGGGGGGAAGCTATCCGAGATCAAGTGGATTTGTCCCGAGTTCACCATGTAGTTTCCTATTTCCTGTATGAGCTTGTTAGTAGATTTTCGCCCTCTTTTTTTCTCATCTTTCTGAGCTTTACTTGGGTTTTTTGATTGAGTGCTCTGGATTCCTAAGGCTTTGCTAGCTCGGGCTGAAGATCCGGCTGAGGAGTTAAGAAAGACCTTGTGTACCTTCCTTAGTTGGTCTCTGGGTATGGTGTAGAGTTTTTGTTGCCTGTAAGCGTGCTCAAGGTGCTCCAGGTCCACCCCTGCTAGGTCATGCTCCTCCAGCTCCATTTCCGCGTCCCCGTCCTCTGTCTCCTGTAGTTCTTGCGTGTTTTGAGCCATGTTTGGGTGAGGGGGATCGAAATCCTTGCCTTGCTGGGGTGTTTCAGTTCCTAGGCTTGGGTCTTGAGGTCCCAAGTTCGGAGGTGGTGCGCCTAGGATCGAGGGGGTGGTGTGGTTTTCCAATTGATCTTGCAATATTGTGAACTTATTGCTAGTAGAGGGATCTTTACTTACTTGGGCTGATTGATTTCTTCCTCCTTATCATCTTTTCCGTGTTGGTTGTACAAATCCGTCCTTGTCTTTTCCACTTTCATAGTTCCCGTCTTTCTGAATCATGTTGAGGGGACATTCCCTGAAAAGATGATCGTGTTCATGGCATTTCCTGCATCGGAACAGAATGTGTTCGTAGTCAATGGTTTGAGTACAGTCTTCGTCTTGATATTCCAGTACGATGGTTCCTGGGAGTGGCTTAGCTATGTTCAAATACACACAGATTCGCGCATATGATGTATAACGCCTCTGCTTGGTTGCTTCAGAAGATTTGACATAGATGCCGATGGTGTTGCCTATGTCGGCCAGGACCTCTTCTAGCCAGAACTCCTGTGGAAGAGAGTATAGTCAGATCCATACAGGTGCATGAGCAAAGTCCTCCTTCTCCGAGCATAACTTCTCAGTCCAGAACCGTAGGAAGAGACCCGTTGAGTTGAAAAAATACGACCCCCCATCAAAGATATGGTTGCGATCCTTAAGGTTATGAAATATGATTGTAAAAAACCCCTTGGATCCCAGTTGCAGCTCGTAATGACCTTTTGGTCTCCACCAATATTGTATCCACTTGATCAGATCCCGCTCTGCAGGCCAAAGCCCCAAAAATTTTCCTACTAAGGCATAATCCCTCATGTATTGTTTTTGCTCTTCTATGCGTGGTGAGCTAATAACATATTTTGGGGCTTGTGGTGCTTGTGGAATGCATTTACTTGGCAACCAAGGAGATGACGTAGGAGAAGGGCTGGCCTCTTTTGCTGGGTCGATGTCCATTTCACGGTCCTTGAATGTGCCTTCCTCCATCAGTTTTGAGCGTACTTCAGATGGCGGCTCGAAGGCTGGCCGTTTTATTCCCTCTGCAACATTCCCATTCGCAGTAGCTTGGCTGTAGGAGGCACCCGTTGTCCCTCCCTCCTTGCGAGACATGAGCCCCAGTGGGGCTATGGAAGGAGTCGCGCGACTTCGGGGGACTGCAAAACCCTAGTTCGCGACTCAGAGCAGAACCCTAGCATATGCGAGTGACTAGATTTTCATTGAGTTTATTTTTTAATCTACTATACAATGGTGCAATTATTTTTTCACAATTATACCTTTCAGTCTATCAAAATTTATAGTTTTATCACACATGTAGGCCTCATCCCCGTTTCAATAACTTTAAACTATCATAACTTGCTCATCTTAACTTAGTTTTGAGTGATTTTTTTGTTGATGTTGCCCAATTTTTCACACAGATCCATATTAGCAGACTAAATTGAGTAACTTTGCATTCTTCTATCGGTTTATTGTATAGCATCATAATGACTTTCGAGGTGGTTCGTGTTCTTGAACTAACTGATTCCAACTATACTACTTGGAAACATGAGATGATTGATGTTCTCAGAGGCAATGTTGACAACAAGAAACCAACATATGAAAAGGATGTGGTTGTATGGGAATAATGTCGTGAACATGCAAGAGGTCTTATTTTTCGAACTATATCTAACAACCTACAAGTTCACATTGAATCTCAAGATGATGTGTAGAAGTATGGAATATTCTAGCATCAATGTATGACAAAACTGAGGACGTTTCTACATATTATCTAGACAAGAAAATACATGAACTAGATCCTAAGGATTTTGGAAGGATTGAACAAGTTCTTGTAGAATTGAAGAGTTAAAATGAGAAACTAAATAATTGTGGTTTTGATTATAAGAATATTTATACAACACTCATTATTCTAGTAGAGAAGAAATTGCCTCCCATCTATGATATGTTCATTCAAATTAGAAATAGAGTAATTCAAATGTCTAAGAGAACTCTTCAATCTAATTTTGAAGACTTGTGCAAATGATTAATTTGTGAACAGCATAGGCTACTATCATTAGGTCAAATTGTTGTTGGAAAGGCACATTTGGCTCATGGTGAGAAGAATCACTACAAAGTTCCTACAAATGACACTAAACCTGATGTTCCTAGTACTTCACACAAGGTTTCTAATGATGCTAATGTAGGTGTTTCATAGAAGAAAGAGTGGAAACCATGTAAGTATTATGGAAAGACCAATCACACTAAAAATAATTTCTTTAATAGGCACAATTAGCTTGCAAAAATCAAGAAGAAAGCCTCTAAAGAACAACAAGTTGTTCTCATTGCTTATTCAATTTAGCCAACTAAATCAATGTCCTCTTTGGAATGATTTTGGATTCAGGTGCCCCCAATCACATGACTGGTAATGCTTCCTTGTTTACCTCCTATGACAAAAAAAACATTTGTCTTAGAAAGTTTCAATCAGAGATGGTAATAATATTACAGTAGTTGGGTCTCACAATGTTGATATTCCAAATGGTGTACGAGACGGTGTGTTTCATGTTGAAGGCATGCCCATCAATTTGCTTTCTATTTATCATGTTTGTCATAAAGGTTGTAAATTTGAAGCTTGGCTTGATAGATATGTCTTGAATGTGGTATGATCCCAAGGAGGGGTATATACCGGGTTAAATGTAAATGATATGACCTCACGGGGGGGTATATATGGGATTAAATGTACATGTAATGGGTAAATGTATATGTAATAGTGGTCAACCTAGTAAAGGGGCCACATGTGCAATGTGTGAATAGGTATATGATGATGATGACGATGAAGGTTAGCGTCCACTGAGGCCAAGTTGGTCTATTGGACCTTAAGAAGTTAAGAGAATACTTGGATTTCTTTAGAATGCTACTTTGATGCTCGAAAAGAATTAGGAGAGGTGTTCCAATATCACTATAGTTTGATGACTTAGAAGGTTAGGAAGGTCATAATTGTGACAAATATTTTGAAACTGGGATCTAATATGGGTATACAGATTCTTTCATACCATGGTGCTTTGGGAATTGTCCAACATCCAATTTCACCATGCAACTCATGAGAATTAGTTCTTATTTTTAGCAATATTGATTCTCTTCTTGATGTTAGTAAAAACAAAGAGATGTTTTTTATATTCAATATTAGGGTTAACCACCTCCATATAATATCTCAATTTTATTTTGTCCTCTAATTCTTTGTCACACCAAAGTTTCTCCTTAAATTTATCTTTAATAATATTATCAATATCATTGGTATTCTACATAATAAATTCTTCCTTTATTCCTCGGTGATTTAGCCAAGACTTGGCATCATTATGCCATCCCCTCTTGAGCCGCTTGTGGTTTTGAATGGAGTCTAGAGCAATTTTGGGGAGCCTCGTGTCATCCATGTTGTTTATCTTGTTCTTGTACATTAAATACCTAGCCATAGTTATGCTCTAAATGGGTGAAAGGATCGCTTCTATGAGGAGGGTAGGATACGGTGTATTGCCTTTAATTTTGGGATTATAAGTGATCAAATTCTTTGGATCTACTCTATCTTTCTCCGGGATTCTCAACAGATATTGCATCCCCAAAATTCACATCCATATAAGATAACACGAGTGACAAGAGTCTCAAACATGAGCTTTTTCTTATCCCATAGCCAAAGGTCCACTACTTTACAATTATTTTCAATTCCATAATAAGCTTTCCACCGTCCATTTATCCCTTTCTCAATGCTATATTTCCAATTGAGCTTGTGATGAATATCGATTCCAAGGTACTGGTACGAAGTCACTTTCTCCAAGCTATTATTGTCATATATGAAATTATTGTAGGTGATCTTTTGGGATTTAATGATCATAACCTTCGTTTTGTCAATGTTCATAGTCATTCATGTACTAGAGCAGAAGTCCTTGAGGATTCTAAGCTACTTACTGAGGTCATAAGGTTCCCTTTTCATAAGAACAATATCATCGACATAGAGAAGAAGGATGATGACTATACTAGTGAGAGTCAGTCCAACACAACTTGCAACTTCCAAATAAACTTCTAACTTGTCAATGTATATGCCAAAAAGTGTAGGGGATAGGGGACAACCTTGCTTGACTCCTACATTGCAGATAATTTCTTCCAACCATCCCCTAGTGCTCCTAAACTTCGCAATAACAATCCTCCAACCTTATATAGAGTTCATGCAATCATTATTGAAGGAACATGTGATTTGGAGGTATGAATGTATTGGGGTACTTTGAGGAGGTTATCCTATTCTTTAGAGAGTTGTAGTGTAACTCATCTCTCTTATATTTCTTGGAGTTGTGCTCCACGCTCACATTGGTGTACATGGTATGTACTCTAGTTTCTTATGATATTTTAAGGTTTTGGCTCCTAACAACAAGATATTAATGATGGGTTCAAAAAAAATTCATCTTGCCATGTTGATCATGATGCCAACTTTTTTAAGTTTACTAATTTCACCTCATCTGATAAACAACCTTTGTATTCTTATGTTGCACGTGCTAGTGGACAAAGCAAGTTATGGCATTAAAGATAAGGTCACCTGAACTTTGGTAAAATGCAACTTTTGTCTAAGATGGTGCATGGCTTACCTTCCATTTCTTCCACTAAAGGTGTTTGTGAAGGTTGTGTCCTCGAAAAGCATCACAAGGAAAAGTTTGAATATCTGAAATCTTAGTGTTCCCAATAACAGTTGCAGTTGGTTCATAGTGGCATATGTGGTTCTCTTGAGAATCCCTCTTTATCAAGTGCTCTCTACTTCATCACTTTCATTGATGATTATAGTGGGAAAACATGGGTATATTTATTGACGCATAAAAGTGAAGCATTTGTTGTATTTCAATAATTTAATGCCCTAGTTGAAAAAGAATCTAGAAAATGTATTAAGACTATTTGTACTGATAATGCATGGGAGAACACTAAAAATGAATTTTTAGCATATTTATCAAAGCATGGCATTAAACATCAAAGGATTTTTCCTTACACACCTCAACACAATGGGGTTGTAGAAAGGAAAAATAGAACTCTAATTGAAATGGCTAGATGTATGTTGCATTCAAAAGGTCTCAAGAAAAGATTTCGGGTTGAAGCAATTTTAGTGCCAATTATATTTTGAATAAGGTTCATACTAAAGCAATTTTGCATGTTTCTCTTGGAGAAAAGTGGAGTGGAAGAAGAACATATATTAGCAATTTCAAGGTATTTGGATGTGAATGTTGGGCTCATAATCTCGATAAAAAATGAAAGAAGTTGGAGCCCAAATCTCATAAATGCATCTTTGTTGGTTATAGTGAGGATTCTAAAGAATATATTTTATTTGACCCATCTATTCAAGATGTTATCATTTGTAGAGATGTACAATTCCATGAAATTTCTACACCATCAAATTTTGCAGAACCTCATGTTGCCTTGAATTTACCTAAGTCTTAAGTTGATTTTGTGTCTATAAATATTTCTTCAAGTGATGCAAAAGTACTAGATTATCTTATTCTTGTTTATTCTAGTGAATATGCTAGTGTTGTTCATCATACTACAAACTCTCTTCGTATCTAGGCATGGAAAACACTTGAATCCGTAGGCTCTGATGTCAGTATTGCATCTGACACTAGTATGAATAGATCAAAATTTTCTCTCATGGAGAAAGTGTTAGACACATATGATCCTTCCACGTATGTAGAGGCTAAAGGAAAACTAGAATGGGAGAAAGCAATGGCTATTGAACATGATTCTTTAACTAAGAATCACACTTGGGATTTAGTTCCTCTTTCTCTTGGGGAGAATATTGTTGCATGTAAATGGGTCTATAAGACAAATATTACTACATATGGACAGATTGAAAAGAATAAGGTTCGATTAGTAGCTAAAGGATTTCTATAGAAAGAAGGTATTGATCACACTGAAACCTTTGCTCCAATTCCTAAAATGAGCACCATAAGAATAATTATTTCTCTTGCTACATATTTTCAATGGGAAATTCACCAAATAGATGTCAAGAGTGCCTTCTTAGATGGAGATCTTTGTGAAGATATTTATATGCAACGACCAATTGGTTTCATCACTCCTGACAATTCAATTTTTATATGCAAGTTGCACAAGTCCTTGTATGGTATTAAACATCCACCTAGGGCTTGGTAAGAGAAAATTGATACTCATTTCTTGAAGAATAGTTTCAGGCATTGTCAATCTGATCAAAATTTGTATGTTCATTTCTTTCAAGATGATATCCTCATAGTTTTTCTTTAGGTGGATGATTTAATTCTTATAGGAATTTTTTTTTTATTAATCTAGGAATTGAAGAATGATCTAAAGAAATTTTTTGAGATTATAGACTCAGACCTTTTACATTATTTTTTAGGTCTTTAGGTATGGCATATGGTTGATGGGATCTTCTTTTCTCAACCTAACTATGCTTTGTATTTGCTTGCTCGGTTTCACATGAGTGATTATGATCCTTATCCAATACCATTTCATTCATGAGTCAAATTAATAGTTGATTATGAATTACCTCTTGTTGATTCCACTCTCTATAGTCAACTTGCTAGTAGTGTGATTTATTTGATAGTATCCTTGATATATCCTTTGTTGTTAGTATGGTTTCAAGGTTCGTACAAAAGCCTCGAGAAATTCATTGGAAAGCAACTAAAATATTTCTCAAATATGTTCAAGGAACTCTCAATTATGATGTTTTCTATTCTCGTGAGGATTCTATTTCACTTCTTGGTTATACCAATTTTAATTGGGAAGGAGATGCTACTGACATATGCTCTACTACAATATATATATTTTAGTTTGGTTTAGGTCCAATTTCTTAGTCTAGTAAGAGTTTGGGAACACTTCCTCTTTCTTCTTGTGAAGTAGAGTATAAGGCAACTAAGGAAGCAACTAAAGAAGAAACATGGATCCAACATGTCCTTACTAAGCTTGGATTGGTTCAAAATGCACCTATTGAGTTGAGATATGACAATCAAAGTGTTATTTATCTTACATATAATCTAGTGCATCACTCCAAAACCAAACACATTGACCTTGATACCCATTACATTTGGGACCTAGTTGCAAATGGTGTTATTCATTTGGAGTATTACCCCACTAAATAACATGTTGTCGATATCTTCACCAAGTCCATGACAAAGTAAACATTTCTTCTTCAAGTGATGCGGGAAGATGTCATCAAGGTGGATGGTTAATCATAATGGCATCTTCCTCCAAATGTGTATTAACCCTTCAGTCAATGTTATCACACAATCTTGCACCTTAGTGCAACGACTTTGCAAGGAAAAAAGAGAAGTGGAACATGGAAACGTTGCCACTATCACTTAGAAATCTACTTCCCTCATTTTAGTGAAGGACAAGTCCAACACAAGGGAGGCTTCCCTTGTAGACCTAGGGTTCCTAAGGCAAGACAAATTCAAGTCTAAGGCCACCTATGCCACTACCCAAATTACCACCAATGGATTATGATATATGGGTTATAGATTAGGTGGTTACTTGAAGCAAATTTTAGATTTAGGGTTTGCTCATTTTAGGGCTATTTTAGAGGGCTTATTAATTGATTATCCAATGAAAATTTATGCCAAAACAATCAAGATCTGAAAATCACTAAAGGCTATTATAAAACTTGCATAAAATATAGATGAATTACAATAATAATCAAGTCACTAATAATAGTAGATTTTAGGCACTTAAACAGATTTCAAACAAGTGAATTTTAGAGCTAAAATAATGAATAAATTTAGGGTTCATGTAACTTGTCAATTTTGAAAATTAAAGAGGATGTAACAACCAATTATACCAAGTCATCCATCCCTAAGCATGCTATAGTATAAAACACCTAGGCTATTTTTCCATTAAAATTATATTTTAGGGCAAACAACATGCAAGAAACCCAATATGTCTAGGGTTCTGATGGACGGAAATTGAATATAAGATGCAAAACCCTAAATTTACCCTACAACAAAAATAAAAAAGATTTTGAATTTTGAGTTTCAGATTGACTAGATAAGTAAATACTAGTGCCTACTAATTTTTGTTGGGACATATGGGGTCAACTAAGGCTCTTGTTGAGAGAGTGTAAGAGAAACTAGGGTGATAGTTAGGGTTGTCCACTACAAACACTTACAACCATTCATAAACAAAATTAACAAATATCAAGAGAGATCACTTACTCAATAAATCAATTCCATCCACAAAACCCCAGATCCAAGAACATCTATGAATTGTAAAGAATCCACAAGGTATCTTCCTTAAAGAGAACGCTTTAGTTCTCCATCCATAGTAAAAAAATAATCATAATAGTAGACAAGTAGTGTTCTCCACAAGTTCTAACAATGAGTTACAAATTAGATGTGTTTCTCTATTTATTGAGGATATCTAGCTACCCTCTCATAGTAAGAACAATATTCTCCTATATTTTAGCCTAAAAGATTATAAAATACCATTATCTCTTTACAAACCCTAGAGATATGGTCAAAAATACATAAAATATCCATGATACATGAGTGAATGAGTTAAAAGACCCACAAAGAGTCTCCCAAATGAAGTAAAACTTCCTCGAAGGCTAAGTCATCCTTTTAATAAGCATGAAAGTCTCACATGTGTGGCACATGTAGACTCCCAAAGTGGATAGGTCACTCAAAAGTGGTGTAAAAAGGCATGAAAAGGTCTCCAAGGTGAAACATTCCCTCCAAAGGGTGCAATGTTTCACTGAAAAAATGCAACATTTCCTCAAAAAGACCTAATGACCTCCTCCAAAGGTGGGATGGCCTCCATCAAGCAATCAAAACGACCTCTTCAAAGTCATCCAAGATGTGCAATGCTTTGTGCAAGGTATCACATCCAAAGCAATGCTCAAGGGACCCAAAGTAGTTATCAATCCCGAGGCATGTACACAAATCCAATGCAACATAAAAAAGTGAGTCATGCCAAATTTAAATGCCATTAGGTAGAGAAACATCGAGTATCATCTTCTAACTTCACGAGAACTCATACAATTCATACAATTTTCCAAGTTTAGGTATGATGGGGGCATCATTGACCCATATTACATGTGTCAACACCTAAGAAGAGAAGTAGTTGCTAGGAAAACCAATCAAGGAACATGTGTAGTGAAAGATGGTATGGTTTGGTGGGTGACTTCATGAGTTGAATTGCATAGTCATCATGAGGTTGTTTAAGATATTCATCCACATGAGTGCCTTTATATGAGGGATCACTTATGCATTGAGTTACCTTTTCCTCGACATTGTTTCTTACTACCCCTTACTTGCCTTTTTCCTTGTCTTATTTCATTTTTTTTTCATTTAGTCCCTCCCCCCCTTTTTAGATATGCTTTTATGCATAGGAATTGGGGTGAAAGCCTCATATCGAGGGGTCATTGCTCAACATTTATTTTGGTTTTTGCTTTTATTTATTCTTATCTCGCTCTTCACCTCGATCTTATAGCTCTTTTAGGATGAGGCTCTTCTCATGGGAATATGAAGCACGAACCTTTTTGTGTGACATATGACAAACAACCCATGAGTTGGACAATGTAAATCGGGAAGGATGGAGAGTGTTAAGTATGGATTGAGATATGGATACACTACACCCTTCAAAACCCCCTATTAGTATGACTCAAACCAATGGTGACAACACTTATTTGAAGGACAATGATAATCCAACAAGGTGAAACAAGGCAAATAACACAAATTTAGAGCATCATGATACATTCTGACTCAACCAATGATCACTACTTTCATGACAAGTACATGATACATTAACACCCAATATGAAGCAATGAAATAATGTACCTCATGTATATCAAGCATCATAATCACCAAATGTCAGTGAGTTGAGAAAATGTGGGTTTCACCTCTGGCCATATGTCTGTGAAGAACCATAGATCTCATTTGGGGAACTATTGTCTATACATGAGAAAAATTCCTCTAGTTACCCCTACATGTTAGGGGGTAACATCTGGATCCAACATGGGGACATGTGTTCATTGTAGAGTGCATGAGAACCTTAACAATCTATGGTACTCCAAGACATACAATTTGCATCAATAAAAATGTCCTGCTAGATTTGACCATAAAACCATCAGTAAAAAAACGCAGGGTGATGCAATCCCCCTAGTATATGGAAAATTAAAGGAAATGCAAAAGCTCTCTTTTTTAATTTTATTTTATTTTTAGACAAGAAAAAATCAAATGCAACTAGCTAAGAATGCATGGATTCAAGCAATAATTGAAAACAAGCAAGCAAGAAAGAACAATCAAGATGCAAAGCACCCAACTAAGTTATTTCTATCCTACTATATGCTACTTCTAACAAATCAAGTCCTAAATTCAAAGTAAAGCTTGAGAAGCTATCCATTAATTGGTAGAGGCAAATTATCCCCATCAAGGATAGCTAGGTAGAAACAATTAATTTTGGCCTTTCTCGCAATTTTGTAAGGACGAACCAAAGACAATCAAACTTCTTATGCATACCTAGATTTTCCTTTCTTTTATCCCACGTGAGTACAAGATCTCCTTCTTCAAAATTTCTTTGTCTTGCTTTATGATCAAATGTTCCTTTCATTTTATCTTGATTTTTCACCATTTGATTAAAATCATTTCACCTAGACTCATCCAACTCTACAAGTTGATCAGTTCTTGCTTGTAAAGCCTCCTAATCTATTGTGAAATGTTGCATAAGATGAAATACAAGAATTTGGAGGTTGATAGGCTATTTTGCTTCCATTCCATGAACTAACTCAAGAGGGATTTTCCTAGTGGAAGTCTCACTCGCGATACAATCTGCCCATAGTGCATACTTAATCTTGTTGTTCTAATTCTTTTAATTTTCACCACAATGATTTTAATAATATTCACGAGGTTCTTATTACTAGATTCAACCAATCGACTTCCTTGTGGGTAATAATCAGAAGAATGTGACAAAAAATTCCATACTTGGAGAAAATTTTTTCCAAAGCCAAATAACTAAAATCCTTTGCATTATCAGTAGTGATTTTGGTTGGGGAACCAAATCTCGCGATTATTCAATCTTCAAGGAAACTCATTACAACTTCTTCAATTGTCTTCTTTTTTGGTATGGCCTCTACCCATCTAGTGAAATAGTTTGTAGCAGTCAAATTCCATCGATATCCATTACTAATCGTCTTTAAATTCACCAACAAAATCCAAACCCCACTATTGAAAAGGTGCCACAAGTATCAAATGTTTCAAAGGTAAAGCAGACAATTGTAGTTTCCCTAAGAAGAACTGGAATGGTTGACAAGACCTTACAGAATGATGAGTGTCAATGAATAATGTAGGCCAATAGTAACTTACCCTTGATATTTTATGTGTGGTAGTATGAGCTGCAAAGTGGCCCCCATATTATCTCGATGGAACTCATCAACTAACTTGTTGGCTTCTTCTATTGACACATCTAAGGATTATTCCATCGTGGTTTCTCCAACCAAGGCCATCATGACTCAAACAAAATCTCATGGCTTTCAATCTCAAATCTCTTCTTTTATAATCAACTAAGTGGTCATGACAATATAAATTCTCCAAGTAATAAATGATATCCAAACACCACTCATCATTTTCCAATTCACTCTCACCTAACCCCAAGGATTTCTCATTTCCTCCAGTCAACATAGTAGCTAAACCACGCCCTTTTGTTTTAGTTGGTTTAATGTCAATGTCACACTCTTGAATATTTGATACCCATTTCCTCCTAATTCCAATATAATCTTGTTGCGTCAATACATATTTAATAGCTAGGTTTGGGACATAGGCTATGATTTTGTTCTACCCGACATAACTCCTAAAATGTTTTAATGATTGCACCAGGGCATTGGATTACTTCTTGGTAATGGTGTACTTGAATTCAACCTCCCTAAGGGTCTTACTCATGAAAGCAAGAGGTTTCTCATTATTATCCTTCTTGTTTTGCAAAAGCACACCAACAATAGTATTCTTAGATTCAAAGAAGATAATGATGAAGCCTCGAGAATCATCAGGGCTGACTAGGACTGGCGTTGATGATATGGCTTCTTTAATGTTTTTGAAATATTTTTTATTTCCATCATCCCATTTAAATAAAGCATTATTTTTTAACAAAACATTCATGGGTTTGACAATCTCCACAAATTTTGGAAAAAATCTTCTTATAAAGTTGATCTTATCGAATAATGACTATAAAGCTTTTCTGTTATCCGGGAAAGGGATTTTTCTTATAGACTCAATTCTTGTCAGACCGATACAAATGCCATCTTTAGAAACAATATGACCCAACAACATTCCTTGGTCTACTCCAAAAGTCGATTTCTTAGGATTAAGTGAGATTCCATACTTTCTACATTGCTCAAATAGTTTCTTCATATGCTACAAATGAGTATTTCTTGCTCTGGACACCACAATTAAGTCATCTTGGTAGATCACAATTATCTTTCCAACCAGGTCCCTAAAAGAGAAATCCATTTCCCTTTGAAATTTGATACAACGTTTAAAAGACCGAAGGGCATTCTAAAGTACTTGCAAGTTCTCCATGGGGTGGTGAAAATTGTCTTGAGTTGGTCTTTTTCTTTAACCAAAACTTGGTTATATTATGAGAAACCATCCAACATAGAAAGAATCCTAGCCCCGATGACTCTTTGTAAGATATTTTCCATATTAGGCAGAGGATAATTGAGTTGATTAAGGTTTCTAATGTCGACACACAATCAAATATCACCATTCTTCTTTCAAACTACAACCAGGTTGGGCACCCAAAAGGAGTGTCTAATGGGGGCTATAATTGTTGCCTTGAGCATATTTTGTAGTTTTGTTTGGATAAAGGGGGATAACTTAGGATTGATCTTATGTTGCTTTTGCCTAAAGGGTTGTGCCACTTCCATTAGAGGAATGGTGTTGAATTATGTCTCCTTTATATGCCTATCAATCATCATATGACCAAGAAAAGACATCCTTGTACTCACAAATGAGGTTCTTGATATCTCTTCTTTCGTCATGAGTAGTGTTCTTTCCTAGTTTGATCATCCTAGAACTAGATGTTGAATCAATGTTAATCTCAAAAGCCTCTTTGGATTGATCAACAACAGGTTTCCCTTTGTACATCTC
This sequence comes from Picea glauca, assembly GCA_000966675.3. Lineage (NCBI taxonomy): Eukaryota > Viridiplantae > Streptophyta > Pinopsida > Pinales > Pinaceae > Picea > Picea glauca. The sequence continues at coordinate 57,275 of JZKD02S1246246.1, forward strand.
ATGTCTATCAAAGATTATTTCTAAGGGAACTACTCCTTTTGAGATTGAATTGTTTGGCAAGTCTTCGATTTCTAATTCTTGACTTTAAGTTTGCCAATTTACTTGCTTTTCTAAGAATTCTTTCAAACTATGTAGAAAATGAAGAATTTGGGTATCATCATTAAAAACTTGCAAGTGTTCAAAATTATCCAAGATGGTTGGTCTAAAGATTATTTCAATCTTGCGTTCACCATCAACCAACTACCTACATGGTTGCAAAGTGGGTGCTTCTATTGGCATTGCATCATGAATGATATTTATTTCTCTAGGGATTGTTTCTATGGAAAAATCATCAAAGAGTTCTATGGTATCTATCGCTACATTTCTATACCTTCTAAATATCTCATTTTTAGCAACAAACACCTTTTTTACTTGTGAGACAATGAGATAAAAATTCCCAATCACCTTTAGGCACTTAATCTTCATATCTAAGGCCAAATCTAATCCCAGGTTCAAGGCTTCATACTCAACAATGTTATTAGTGCAATCAAACTCAAGCCTACATGTGAAAAGCTTGGTAATGCCTTAGGGAGAGACAAAACAATCCCAACACCGAATGATATCCTAAAACATGCACCATCAAAATACATATTCCAAACATCATCATGGCCCTCTTTCTCTTATGGTACTACTAAATTTTAAAAGACACACAAGTTGCCAAATTCTTCATCCACACACATCAAATCGTTCATGGGGTCATTGGGATCCTCTACTTGGTATCTCATAGTTGGCTACCTATAAAGAGTGACAAAGGTTCCTTCACAGGCTGGGATGGTTATGTAAGATAAATCCATTTGAATGCTACCTCTCATGTTGGTAGCCCATTTTCTAGACAATAACATCCCCCATGCATCAAGCACATCTATGACTACAACATCCATCAAGAGAGAGATACTTGGATATGAAACTAGACTAACCTTGAAATCCTTAATTGGACCACGAACCTTGATTTCTCTTGAGTCAATAATGCATACATTCCTATAAGGCTATGTGGTTTTTAAACCCAATCGGTCCATGACCTTTAAAGACGTCACATTGGTAGAAGCCCCTTAATCTAACGAAGCCCCATAATCTAACATACAATTATGGAGAATGAGGTTATTTACTACCAAAGTGATGAACAAAGGAGAACGTCTTCCATTCTTTCTATCATAATTCATGGCTCGAAGTAGTACAAGAGGGTCCTCGGGTACCTCTTTAATACACAAGAACTTTCTTACCTTATCCATTTGAGAGGGTATCTTGATTAATTTAGTGAGAGTGACAAGAACAATAACCTTGGCCAAAACATTCATCACATCAACATTTAAGTGCACATCATCATTATTATGTGATGTTGATGGAGGAGTAGAATTGGTATCTGACGACAAAGGGAATGTAGTCCACTTCCTTGTAGGTGGTTAAGAGTCATTAGGTTTTGAAGCTTTGAGTGCCTTGTTTTTTCTAGTTTATTACAAGTACTTCTCTTTCCTAAGCTCGTTCTTAGACTCTTCATCCATGGCATTCAACATGTACAACCTAGCTAAACTAGTAGCATCAAAACTCTTTTGCTTGATTTGTTCCATTTTCCCACTAGTGATAATATAGGTTTTCTAAGGTATGGTACAAGTAGGATCCAAATATTCAACAAAATCCATGCGTCAAAACTACCAGGATCTTAATCTTCCTCGTAATATTGGTTTCAAGAGCACTCCCATTTCCTATGTGACTCATTGCAACACAAACACCAAGGAATTCCTTCTTGATCAACCATATCAGAAGGGGCAAGGGTACTAGGGACTCTTTTCTCACCAAGATGTCTATTTCTATTCCACCCCTTATTTGATCTAGGTTGATGATTGTTATTGCATTGTGGTCTAGGAGGAAAACTTTGTTGTTGAGTCCTTTCCCTTTCCAAAATAGCCACTTTGTTCCATAGAGTAGCTTGAGTTTGCATGATCTCAATGGTCACTTGGTCAAAATTTTGAGCCAAAGACATTATAGGATCATGGATATGATCAACATTGTTCATAGCCCTAGGCTTAGTCTCAGCCTTAGCACGAGGTGCACTAAAAGGCTCTACTTTGGAGGCCAACATGTTTTCTTCGATTTTACAATCCCACTCTTGAGATTCTTCCAAGGTCTTTGGGAACTTATCTCTTAACATTAAACCAAATTGCCCATTAAAAGCATTGTATATTGTAAAAGGATGGCACCATCTCTTGGCTTAAGATAATCAGGGATTTATTTGACCTAGTTGCTAAACCTTTCATCAAATTCCCTTACACTTTTGTTATCCTTCTTTTTAATCGCTTGTGATTGGGTTAACATTAATCTACCATCTTTTGTTATTTCCCATATTTTCACAAAGGAATCGTGGAAGGCTTGCTGAGACTTAATAATATTTGTTGGCAAACTATTATACCATGACTTGCCACCTTCTTCCAAAGATATTGAAAAAATATCCATACCTACATTCTCATGCTCATTTGGGACAACATGATGACTGAGGGAATTGTAAAATGAGGTTAAGTGCTCTTTAGTTGCAATGACATTTCTTCTTGAGAAGTTAGGTAGCCACTTGTCAAATCTATCAAGTAATTATGAGGATGACCTTGAATTCCAAACATGTGCAAGGCCTTGTAGGCATTTGTAACCTAGGGTTGCAAGGCCATTGGAATTACCCTTGAATGATTAATAAAAAGGGTTCTCATGGTGGGAGAATTCACTTGGATTCTCCTTCTATAGACCTTTACAAGATCAATGTATCTACACAAAGGTATTTAGTTATATCTTTTCGTAGTGTTTCCAATATTTGGGGTTTCTTCTCATGGAATCACCAGATACCATTCATCATGACGTGAATACCATTCCCCCACTTGAATCAAATTTAAGTTATTGGTTATTCTCCCATTCCAATTACTAAGAAATCATGTATCTGGCTTCCCAACTATCTCACAATAAAAGTCTCGAAGAGCATGATCATACCCAATATTCTCCCACTTGTTGTTTTCTTTGCATACATGGGGCTCGAGGATTACATGATCAACACTTTAGAGTAGGAATTCTCATTTCTCCTCTACACCAATAGAACTTCTCAATACTTACAAACTTTGTTAATGAATCTACAATATTCTTCAAAGTGTCCTTCACCGATAGCACCTTCTTGTCTTCAACCATGTCTCTCACAAAGTGTTACTGAACATCAATGTCCTTTGTCTTAGAATGATAAGCAGGGTTCTTTGCTAGAAATATTGCACTCTCACTGTCACAATATAACCTTACAACTTTCTATACAAACCCAATACCTAAACACAATCTCTATAACCATATTACTTCCTTACTCGCATGAGTGGCTGCCATGTTTTCAATTTTTGTAGTTGAGAGTGCAACTATAGATTGTCTCTTGCTCATTTAAATGATTTCCCCTCCAAATAGGTTAAATACATAACCTCTTGTAGATATTTTGTGATCGAGATCTCTAGCCTAGTCCATGTCAACAAATCCAAGTATGTCCAACACTCTGTCTGCACCAAGTCTTCCTTGGTAGCAAATTCCATAATCTAGAGAGCCATGCAAATACCTGAAAACCTTCTTTGCGATTATCCAATGCTCCTTTCCTAGTTTTGACATATACCTGCTCAAAACTCCCATTGAATGTGTAATTTCTAGTCTAGTATATACCATTGCATACATCAAATTGGCAACAACACTAACATAAGGAGCACAAGACATGTTCTCTTCTTCTTCCGGTGTCTTGGGACATTGATTTGTAGATAACTTTACACCTATATGAATAGGGACCTTGATTAGTTTACATTCTTACATATTAGACCTCTCCAATATTGTCTAAACGTATTTCTTCTAATTCAACCATAATTTCATGTCTGCTCGATATATTTTAATTTCCATGCCCAAAATAAAATTTGTAGCACCAAGATATTTCATATCGAATTTATAAGACAATTGAGTTTTTACCTCCTTGATGATTTCCTTGTTGTTTCCAATTAGCAACATATCATCAACATACATAACCACATGAATAAAATTATCACCAACTAATTTGAAATACACACAATGATCAACTTTGCTCCTTGTGAAACCAAGTCCCAATATATAAGTATCAAAATTTCGATACCACATCCTTGGAGATTGATTTAACCCACACATGGACTTTTTCAGCGTGCAAACTAATTCTTTCTTTCCCTTCGCTACATAACCTTCTTGTTGTTTCATGTAAATTTCTTCATCAATATCCCCATGTAGGAATGTTTTCTTTATGTTCATCTATTCTACTTCAAGATCAAAAGAACAACAATGGACAAAATAAATCTATTAGAAGTCAATTTAGCAATAGGAGGAAAAATGTCACCAAAATCAATTCCCTTTGCCCAAGAATATCCCTTTGCTACTAGGCGAGCTTTATACTTCTTCACTTTACCTTTTGCATTCAACTTATTCTTAAACACCCATTTGCTACCAACGAGCTTTCTTCCAATCGACAACTCAACTAGATCCCAAGTCTCATTTTTATCCAAGGTCACCATTTCTTCAACCATGGCCTTCTTCCAGAGTTTACCATCCTTTGAATCCACTATCTCCCTAACAATTATAGAATCGTCATCAGTAATAGATAAAGCAAAACTAGAACGAAATTCGGGTGGAGTATACATTTTTGGTTTCCTTCTTTTCCATATTGATCTTCTCAATATTGAAGTATGAGGTTCTTCTTCTTCTTCTTCTTCTTATTGGAGATCCATGTTTTTATGTACATGCATGCTTGTGTTAATGCTTAATTAGTGTGAAAAATGCAAATCTACCATATGATTAGCTAACGAATTAGCCAATGTGTTTGAACTTCTTGGAACATGATCATAAACAATATAATCAAAGTGTCTCTCAAGAAGGTGTACCCTTAAAAACTTTCTAAGTAGCATAGGATATCTAACCAGATGGACATTGTTCAACTGTGATACCACTAACTATGAATCCAAATGCATAACTAACCTGTAGATGTCGAGAGAAATGGCCTCAAAAAAAATTCCAATGACCACATTGTATTATGCAACAGTGTTGGTTGTAAGACCAAGGCATATGCCCCGTCAACTCACTAGTTCTTCTATGGGCGAGAAGATCACCAAAGTAGTGGAGGCGATGATCTAGGTAATGCGAATGACATTGTTTGTGAATCCTACATAGATTGGGGTAAACAATGACATCTGCAAATCAAGCACCAAGCATGATAAGCATTGAACTTAATCGTCACAAGTAAAAAATGTCGGTTATGTGTTATATTCTTTGTCAAGAAATACATGTATGCCCAATACTTTGTCTACACTGAGTCTTCCTTGGTAGAAAATTTCATAATCGATAATGCCACACAAATACATGAAAACCATTTTTACAGTTGTCCAATGCCCCTTTCTTGGTTTTCACATATACATGTTCAAAAATCCCACTAAATGTGCAATGTCCAGTCTACTACAAACCATTGCCTACATAAAACTGCTAACAACACTAGCATAAGGAACAAGAGTCATGATGTATTCTTCTTCATGTGTCTCATGACATTGATTTGCAGATAAATTTACACCTACTGGAATAGGGACCTTGATCGGTTTACATTCCTACATATTAAACCTTTGCAATATTGTCTCAACATTTATTTCTTTTGATTCAACGAGATTTTCATGTTTCCCCGATCTCTTTTAATTTCCATGCCTAAAATAAAATTTGCACCAACAAGATGTTTCTTTCATTTGATAAAGGGGAATTTACAATTCCCCCAAGAGAGAATGGATTCTCAATGGTATGCGGGTTGTGAGGCTAAGCACCCTTCACATTGACAAAAGATTTTTAGTGTGGAGCGGTCTTGTCTCAACTTTGGATTGCCTGGTAATGATTATGGGCATAAATTGAGGGTACACAAGCCGATAATAAGGAGTGTGGAAATACATTTATTGTAAGTCATGATCTATTGGTCAAGATGGATCTGCATTTGCTGCGAGACTTCCCTCAGTCACAAAGAAGTGTCAAGAAGGAAGGGAAATATTTAGAATATACGATGGAAGGAGAGCCCAAAAATCATGTAGGATAGTCGACATTGACGGTATTGAGTATAGTAAAAAAATAGAAACAAAACAAAGAATGACCAGTATTGGTGTTCAAGTTTGAGCTTTAACAAACAAAGCATTTGCAAATTTAGTTTTTTTTATCGGATCATGATCCCTTGGTAGAGTGTATTCTGTTAGCATAATCGCGTTGAAGGATGGCGCAATTTTGGGTCAATGAGAATGTGTTTCAGAGTGGCGGTAGCCATGGGAAGATAGGGCCATGGAGTATTGGCCTTTGTGCATTTTACTAAAAGGTTCTAATGACATGAAAACTGAAAAGTATATTTCTTGATATATATGTTATGTTTGTTTGTTTTTTGAGTACGAGAGACAAAAAATGAAGAGTGGTTCATGGATATATGAACCATGGTGAATGGTACATGGAAATGGAGCACTGGTGGAATCCCACAAATGATAGAATCTAGAGAAGTACTTGGTTAATGAGTGCTTGATTTGGTTCATTGTATTTGGAGGAGAGAGGAATGCAGAAAAGAAGAAGGTAGATGCTTCAAGCATAATTTAATCAAGAGTACAGTTGTGATCATGTTAATGGAGTTGGATTTTATCACATGTAAATGGACATATGGTTGTAAGACCTATTTAGGGATGCGTACCCCTAGTTTAATGGTTCACCGGTATAAATTATAGACATAGATCTAGGTGATGGTGGGGGGGCATGTTGTATTCTTTAAAAGCCTAGTAATTAAACTTTGAGAGGGGTAAGTGGCTATCCCAAGTCACGTTTAAAGGGGGGGATGTGGGGTTAATCTTGACTTGGTCATGGAGTATTTAAGTTAACCTTGAGTTGTTAATTGATGGGTTTATCATTGGTGGTTTACAAGCCCATGGTTTTGGCAACCCATGATATTACATATGATGAATCCTATTTAAAGGCTTGAAGAAATCCATTGTATGATGCCTCATCTGACATGGTGTTTGGCCAACTTGGACAAATTTTCCAAGGAAATAATAGATATCTAAGAGGTGTTGGTTTTCTTGGTTAAGGGTTTCTAGGGTAAATGTTGGCTCCATGTGTTTTCTTTCCTATCTTGTTGAGATATTTCACTCTAAGATTTTAACATGTGGTATAAAAGCTTGGTAGTCTTAGACTTTCTAGCGAGAGTGACCTAGGTGTGGAATCTCTCATGAGAGTGGTTTGATGTTCGGAGCCATGAAGGTGTGGTTGTGATAGATCTGATTTAATCTACATAGTTCCTCAGTAGATATATTAGAAGAGGAACCCCATTGAGATATTTATTTATTGGTTGTTCGAAGTGCTTATTTTATCCCAAAGGTGTTGCAAGGGAATGAAGCTATTGTGGAGAAGGAAGAAGCAATAAATGCATCACAAGGATTGACATACAACAAAATATAAAGAAGTACTCGGTGAATGAGTGGTTGATTCAACTTAGTGTATTTGGAGAAGAGGGAGATGCAGGTAAAAAATCACATATATGCTTCTTGCATCATTTTCTTAGGCATACAATGGTAAAATAAGTACTTGGTTGAGCATTAATTATTCTATCTAATTATATTTGGAGTAGGAGGGATGATCACAATGAAATGGGTTGATGTTTCATAGTATCACTTGCTCAAGCATACTATTGTAATTATTTTAATGGAGTTGAATTTTATTATATGTAAATGGGCATATGATTCTAAGACATATTTAGGCAGGTGTACTCCTAATTTTATGGTTCACAATCATATTCTTATGAATATATTTCATATTAAAAAAACCTACCACCCTCTTTAGATATGGTAGTGACGATGTGGTAGCTTGGTGATGGTTTGGAAGGTTACGGTTGGTCCATGTTTCTACACAGGTTCAATTGAGGTTTTGTAGGATCAAACATTTCAGTAACTTGAGGTCTTCAACAATTGGAGGGAACAAATGAGCCTATGATTGACCTATGAAGGCTAATAATATTTTAAATTGTCGATGTATTTTTTCTACCCTCAACGGAGAGTATGTTGTTGTTACACATTATTTTGGTCACTCTGTGATCAATTGATGATATATGTATGACTTACTCCTCTGTTCCCTGAAGCTACTGAAGAAATGAGACTTTCTCCCTGAGAAATTGAATCATCTTTCCTTTCTTATAAACCCTATCAAAGGAGATTGTCGCACCCTTCTAAATGCTTGGGGCACGACGATGCTTGATCGTCGCATGCTGCACCAAAATGGACTGCAGCGTCATCGCAGGTTGCTTGTGCTTAGGGTGCGACGATGCTCAAACAAGGGAAAAAGGTGAAATTATTGAAAGTTCTAGAATGGAATCTTCTAGAAGATGAGGTGGCATCCGATCGGTTTGGATCTTACTCGCTTCTCTGATTTAGTGGGATCATCCTAATCTCCTCATCCATCCCTCTTTCACCCTATAAAAAAAGGGATCTCTCATGGGAAAGGCTAGGCTTGTTTATGCATGAAGAATTCTATTGAAGATTGTACTTGTGATAACTTTGCTTTAGCTTTCCAAGTCAGGTTGTGAATACTCTTCATCAAAAGCATTGGAGCAAATGTGTATGTGTTGAAGCAAAGGGCCATTGGAAGGGACCTTGCAACATCAAGACATAGGTTGTATTCTCCACTTTCATCAATATAATGCAGTGTTACATCTCTTCCCTATAAAAGTGTCTCCATTTTTATTGTATAACTCATTGATCTTATACATAGGATTCATTGGAATATACATATCGTTGTTCTCTTTCTTTGTTGGTTTGTGCTTCTTAACATGTTCAACATCCCACGAATTCAAAGATGGATCAAGGACGATACTAGCAAGGATCGAATGACGTTTAAAAGGTATGCCATTTGTCCCTCTTTGAACTAATTTACATTACAATGAAATCTAAGGAGAAGCTTGTATTCTGCTTTGTTTGTTCTAATTTCTTGTTGAAGTTAGGGATATTAGTTTGTGTCCGCACTTACCGATTTGTCCGATAACAAAATTGGTGACCATATAAGTATCAAGTGAGTCATTGGCCCCTGATTGGAAGATTTCATCGAGTGTTTGACTTCAACTCATCAATTCACATTCGTTAGATTGTACTAGAGTACCTTGGGGGTCATTGACATCAATGGTTATTTCTTTCGCACTTGTTAACGGTATCCATTAATGACCGGTAATCAAGTGGTTTCTACCATGTTCGACTTCGACACCTGTAATCACATGGATAGATTCGTACTTTGGGACAATTGAGATGAAGACCCTGGATATTTCCATATCGGTCCAGGTTGTGATGGATTATTCACAAGTTTGTACTGACACATAGATCCACCGTATATTTCTCATGGCTATGTCCAAATTTGAGTCGTTATAGCATAGATCCACAGTGTATTTCTCGTGGCTATGTTGAATCATGATGACAAGGATCCACAGTGTATAATTGGTGGCCACGACTCACTTGACACTTATACTTAGGTTCACTTGTAGTCTGAGTATGGGAATGCCTAACTCAGTAAATGGTATATTATTATGCAGATGATTGATTGTTTGTAGGTTCCTCATCGATGTGCTCCTTGTTCTTGACACACACAATCTACAAAGTATTTCAACTGTCACATATTCCAAATTCATACTTTGGGGGACATTCTATTACACATTATTTTGGTCACCCTGTGATCAACTGACGATATATGTATGACTTACTCCTCTATTACCTAAAGCTACTGAAGAAATGAGACTTTCTCCATGATAAATTGAATCATCTATCCTTTCTTAAAAACCCTATCAAAGGAGATCGTCACACCCTGCTAAATGCTTGGGGTGCGACGATGTTTGATCGTCGCATGTTGCACCAAAATGGATTGCGGCGTTGTCGTAGGTTGCTTGTGCTTAGGGTGCGACGATGCTCAAACAAGGGAAAAAGGTGAAATTCTCGAAAGTTATAGAATGGAATCTTCTAGAAGATGAGGTGGCCTTCGATTGGTTTGGATCTTACTCGCTTCTTTGATTTAGTGGGATCATCCTAATCTTCTCATCCATCCCTCTTTCACCCTATAAAAAGAGGGATCTCTCATGAGAAAGGCTAGGCTTGCTTATGCATGAAGAATTCTGTTGAAGATTGTACTTGTGATAACTTTGCTTTAACTTTCCAAGTCAGGTTGTGAATACTCTTCATCAAAAGCATTGGAGAAAAGGTATGTGTG
>JZKD02S1246246.1:67571-135556 GCA_000966675.3 Picea glauca
ATTTTGGTCTCATTTATGTACTCAATGCTTTCTGTTCATTTTCTTAGCCTTGGCAGCAATATAGATGACATCACAAGGACTGATTTTATTGCTTTTAAATACATTTTTCTCTCTTGGCAATGATTCTCTCTTGTCACTGGGTTATGATTTCCTCAAATGGTTTTATTTCATTGAGATTTTAGAGAAGATATCACCAAATTACTTGCCAAGTTACCACCAAAATATGTAATTTATGATTTGCAATATTATTTCACTTTGTAATATTTATTTACAAGTAGAGAAATGTCTACAATTTCAATCATATAATTGTCCACAATGTTCATATTGTGACCAAAGAATGTTTGGAAATGTCCATATTTGGGTAGGTTGGCACCATGATGGTTATTTCAATCTACCCTTGTTGGGTTGGTATCTAAAAAAACCATGAGTTCTAAATATCAATCCGTTGACACCATTCATAGGTTGAGTAGATTCAGAATTTGATGTTTCAGAACTAAGATCTTTGTGTTTCCCAACTCATCGACAACTCATCAATAAATCATGACAACACCCCCATCAATATAAATCATGACAACACCCCATCAATAGATACGGATTAAGGGTTTCCAGGGTAAATTTTTGAGTACTATATGAATGCTGTTGATTTCTTTATGTTTCATAAAAAATCTATATGTATATTGCTATACTATAAAGTTTTAAAACTTAAAATTATTTCTCTCAATCTCCCTTTCCTATCCTCCAAATTAACTAATTCCCAATTAAGGGAAAAGCTACTATTGTGGCTTTCCAAATCTATCCCCCAAATTAACTAATTCCCAATTAAGGGAAAAGCTACTATTGTGGCTTTCCAAATAATTGCAGAGTTTTGGATTTTTTATTTAAGAATTGATTCCAATTGTCAATGGAGAGAGGGTCAAGATACCTATATTTTATCATTTATACCTAGAGACTTTGTACCTATATGAGCCTCCAAACGTTCTTGGCTACTAAAGCTTTGGAGAAGAGAAATTTTTTGGTCCCCATCCCCCTAGGTTTTTGGGATGGTGAGTTTTATCCAGGAAACTAGGGCCATATCCTTCTTTTGATCCCTTGGCCAAATGAAACAATATATCAATGTAGAATAGGTTTAATATTTATTTTAATCTATAATGTGAAAAAAATTATTTTCTTCCAATAATGGGGTTAACAACTTTTTTGGTTGTTTGTGCGAGGGAGACTAGTATAGGGGCTAACTATTGACATCCTTTATTTGAAGTTATTTGATACTCTTTCTTGATCCTAGTAGATAGTGTGCAACAATGTACTCATCAATGATACCGATAACACCATTCCTATCACCTCCTTTCAAGATTACCAACTTATTATTTTGTATTGTTTTTTTTCTTTTTCATTTTCAATTTTATTATTTTGTATTGTTTTTTTTTTCTTTTTCTTTATATTAGTTATTTGTTATTTTTTTTTTCTATTTTTAATTGTTTTTTATGTTTGTATTTTATGCATGTTTGTAATTTTTTTTTTTATAAAACTAAGTTTTTATAAAGTATTTTAAAGCAATTTTTTACTTTTACTTCTTATTAGTTTTTTTTTAAACTTTTTTTGTTAATTAATTTATAATTTCAATTCCAAATTTTTACTTTTTATTAGTTTTTTTTAATTTTTTTTTGTTAATTAATTTATAATTTCAATTCTAAATTGGTGTTTCTTGTAACACCATTTTATTTTTTGATTTGAGAGTCAAGGTAGTGATTTGAATCAGGTCTAAATTTTAATCACTTTCTCAAAAAAGAGTGTTACTGGTAGCTTTTGAAACATGGGTAAAAATAGCCATTAAATACGAGCTCTTAAAAAATGAAAACAAAATACAAATGTTGATTACACATGGGATGAATTCTGAAAATATAGAAGGATCATGAAAAACTCAAAAAATTCTTAAGTGGATGATCGACATGGAAGCAAGTTTTCTATTCAATTGCGAATCAATAGCCATTTTTGTGCTAGCTTCCTTCTTTTTATTGCTTAATGTTCAACCATTTTCTGTTTGAGGTAATGGTTTCCAAAAATAGTAAACAGTGGGAAATTGAAAGCTATTTTTTTGGAAAACAATTATTTTTTCTATTTTTATGCCTTAAATGATTATGATGTGTTTGTCCAACTACATGTTCTTATTCTTCTTTTGCTGACGTGTTGGTGATGATGTGGATGCTAACTACAGGGCCTTTGGTGAACTTTTGCTTCTTAAATTAGAAATTTGTTGGCAATCATTTCCTTCTTTAAGCTTAAAATATGACTTTTTCTTGGTAGCAATATCCAATTCTGTATACGAGTCATAAGATGTTGGTGGTAAATTGTGCTGTAAATGAGTAATATTAATCAATAACATAAAATCTTTAAATAACTTTTCATAAATCAATCTTCCTTAATTGGACAATTGACATCCTTGAATTATTCATTATGGTTTCTTTCTTTTTCAAGATACTCATTATAACATTTAATTTAATGTTGAAGAACCATCTTTCTATATTCCATGGAGGTGATAATCCAAGCTCAAGTGCTTTTGAAAATTAATTTCTGAATTCTTGAACAAAATGAATCATTGCATTACATTTACTTTGAGAGCTAAGTTTGCTTGCATAATGAATGCAGTCCTATCTTTAACTCTCTGAGTCTCTAATTCGGATTGGGTTTTATTATTTAAGAATTTTATAATTTCATCAATTATTCGAACTTTATCTCCCTGACATTCCCAAGGTTTGGAAATCACAAGTTTCATTTTTCTTTCAAGAGATTTTGTTTTTCAAGAGATTTTGTTTCTCGAAACATATTAAAGTGAGTTCTCTATTTGTTCTACAATTTTGTTCTACAATTGGCTTTTAAGTTTTTCTATTTGTTCTGCTTTTGAACCTTTCTTGATAACCTCCACATCAGGAATTGTGGCTTTTAGATCGAAATTAGCTGACATAGTAGGTTCCTTTTCTTCATTTAATCTATCAATTATCTCTCTCAATATTTTGTTTTGTGCTAAAAGTAATACATATTACATGTAATATGTAATACATATTACATGTTACATGTAATACATATTACATGTTACATGTAATATGTATTACATGTTACATGTAATATGTATTACATATTACATGTAACATGTAATATGTAATACATATTACATGTAATATGTAATACATATTACATGTTACATGTATTACATATTACATGTTACATGTAATATGTATTACATATTACATGTAATATATTATCTCTCTCAATATTTTGTTTTGTGCTAAAAGTATTTCCACTTGATTATTCGACTGATCCTTTTCTTTTTTCAATTCAACTAATTCACTAGTTTGAATATGTTCAGTTGCAGGCACTTTCGATTTTCCTTTAAGGAGATAAATTTCCTTGTCTTTGTCTTTCATTAAAGGCTCAATTCCCGATTTATCACCTGGATAATGTCCTAAATAAATTTATTTTTTCTCTAGGTCATTGTTGGTCTCAAGGCGAGCTCTGTTTGTGTCTGTTTCTATCTTCAATTTTTTTCTAGCTTGCTTATTGGCATTGTCATTTTCTTGACAACAGTTTTTGCTTGTACCAAATATCTAGACACTATCTTGCTTATTTGTTTGTGCCATTTAATCTTATCTCCAATTGGTATTTCATCTAAGTCAATATTCACTTTTGTAGTCTCATACTCATGAGACTTGATTTCCTTCTCAGAGTTATTGACTTTAGGCTGTAATATTGCCATGTCTAGAGTTCCCTTGTCATACTCCAACGCTGATAAAAATCTTGGTGGTGCAGGGCCTTCTTGGCTAGTCTGAGATAACAACTTTTCTTTTGATTGTTTAGCCATCTTTTTTTTTACATACACTGGAGAAGATAGTATTTATAAAAAAGGCACAACCAGGGTCGCTAATTACAAAGGCAGAAGCTAGTAAGAAGGATATTTCAGCTGAATATTTATGTCCGTTACAAGCAAAACTGTTCCTAGATATCTTTCAAGCATAACGAGTTCCAAAATTGAGACCATTCAAAAATGGTAATACAACGCCTTACTAAGGCTTACAAATTCATAATTCTACCTTACTGTTCATTTTTTACTAAGTCTTCATCAGGACGTGGCTTTAGAGCCACGTTCAAATCTGGGATGTCTTCACTGGATCCTGGTCTGTTGTCGACTTCCTTGTTTTGATTCTGCTAAAGAGATTGGAGAAATGTCTTTCGCGTCTAGCCTAGCTTTCATTGCCTCCCATTGCCAACAAAGGAAATCAACTTCATCTTGCAGTTGTCCTATTAGCGTTCGGTGCTGAGCTAGCGTATCCAAAGTGAATCCTTGAGAAGGCGATGGAGCTGGCAATAAAGAGGAAACATAAGCAAGATTTCGAATTTAATATGGCTTAGAATTACCATGATGCATGAATACAAACAACTTCGTATTATCCCACAGATCAAATGTCCTTCAGACGTTGAGGTGCCATGTACTAGATCAAATATCGTTCATACGTTTATCCTCAGATTAAGTGTTGAATTGGCTAGCCTGTTGCTCTGAGTTACTGTATGCCAAGGAGTCCCACCAGGGACATTCACGGGGAGGCTGATTTTTGCGATGGACGTGACTGGGTTTGAGCTTGTCTTGTGATTTCCCACGAACTAGGAGATATTGGGAGTACTTCCCTTCTCCTTTAAGATTATTCCCAACATGCATGAACCCATGAGGTGTCTATCCACGGAAATCCTGGAGCCAGGTGTCACTGAAATGATGTGAGATCGAGTCATTAAGGGGGGACAAGAGCAATGAACTTTCATATGTCCAAGGGCCATACCGATTGCCTGATTTGCCATTTTGTCAGCTGCCCCATTATTTCCGCGGAGAATGTGGAGGAAATTTGCTTGTATGGGGGACAAGAGCAATTTGGTCATATCAATAATTCTCTATAACTTGGTATTCTTTGGAGTGGTTCCCATAGCAAAATGGTGAATTATATTTTTTGAATCCCCTATAATTGTTGTACGATTTAGCTGCTGTGCCTGGACTAATAATACCCCTTTGTAAATCTAGCAAACGTTGTCCTCTAGGGATATACAACACCCCTCCCACACCTGCCTCCTCTGGGTTGCCTTTTGATGCTACATCAAAACAAAGGACGTGTCCTGCTTGCGACGATAACCAAAGATTGTAATCCTGATGCGAAAATTGAAGTTGCCAACATGAGTTGTGGGGAGTTTTAGGAGAGTGGATGGGTGAGAGGTTCATTTTTTTCATCGAATTCTCTTCTTCTTTTTCCAAGTAATCCTTTGTCAACACTTTGAATTTTCGCGAGGAAAGGAACTCTCCCATTTTTCCTAGTGCTTGAGCAACTACTGAGGTGGGAGAGGTCATTTTCTCTTTAAAGATAAGTTTATTGATGCCTTCTGAAAGTGATGAAAGGTCGAATTTTTGGAGATTGAACCTTTATATACTTTACTCCATTTTCCAATCAAGACTTGACAATTTGTTGGCCAGACGATTTGTTGAGTTAATTCAGAGTAGATTGTATGCAAAACCTGTTTGGAAAAATTGCATTTCAAGAAGAGATGCTCTGTAGTTTCGAAGTTTTATTTGCATAGGGCACATCAGAAGGGCCCCAAGAATCCTCTTTTGAGCAAATTCTCCCCTGTCAACAATTTGTCATGGGCTAACTGCCATCCAAACATGTTGATCTTAGGTAACCCATCCGCACTCCAGATCTCCTTCCATATGGATGATTTTTCTGGTAGTTGGGATTGAGAGAGAAGAATTTTATAACCTTCCTTCACCGAGTGCACTGGGGCAGAGCCATTTATGTTTAGAAGGAATAGGTGCGAAGCAATGAGCAGATTTGGAGGGACCTCTCCCAATTTCCGCCCCTTCGAAGATCCATTGCTATTCCATTACGAAATGTCAAAGAGGAGGGACTTCCCCTGAGAAGTTAGCTAGTTTCAAAATGAATCCAAGGCGAGGATGCTGCGTAAGATTCCCAAGTTTGAAAAGAGGTCATCCCAGATCTTGATTTCTTTTCCATTCCTTGGGCACCAAAAGAGACGATCCCGCAAAAGCGGGAGAGAGGCACTTAGTAGCTTCGACATAAGAGACCATGTTTGGTGTGTGGTGGCAACGTCTAGGCATATTTTTGGTTTCTTGTGAGGTATTTATAACAAATTGCCTTCTTCGACCAATCATTTCCATTTGATACCAATCTCCAGAGGCGTTTTGTGCCTAGTGCTATATTTATCTTTTTCGGATCACAGATTCCCAACACCACTCGACCAGTCGGGTTCAACCAAATTGCTCCCCAAATTTGGAATTGAACTTTGATATTTTGAAAGATAACTTGCCACGCTTATCTAGGGAGATATTTTAGAATAATAGGGGTGCCTAAATACTTGAAGAATTTCCAATCAACAAAAAAAGGGAACTGTAAAATATTTTCAATTCTTGCGAGGATACTTGCTTTAATGTTCTAAGCATATATTTGGCTCTTATGTTTGCTTATGGTTCCTCCCGAGGCTTCTCCGTACTGATCTAAAACCATTTTAAATATGTTGGCCATAGTTTTAGAGGCTCCTCCAAGAAGCAAAGTATCAATGAAAAACTAAGAGTTATTTATTCTTCTTACCCCCCTTGCTATTGTCATGCCTGGAATATTGCTAGTTCTTCTTTCATATTCTAGTCTGCCGTTTAATGATTCTTCCATGAGGACATGCAACATTGGGGAGAGTGGGAACCCCTGTCTTAACCCTCTTGTGGCTTGAAAGAAAGGAGTAGGCCTTCCATTTATTAGAGGGGCTATCCAAGGGGTGGTAATACATGTTCCAATCCAGGAAATAAAGGAGTGATTAAAACCAATTTTTTTTAAAACTTCAAAAAGGAAACTACGCTTGACACGATCAAATGCAATTGCCATGTCTATTTTAATTACCATACCTTTTATTCTGATGTTAACGCTGGAGTGGATCGCTTCCTAAAATAGGGCGATATCTATCAAAGGAATTGGCATTTTTTGTTGGTTGTGGAGCCTGATTATCTTCTTGATTCAGAGGTCTTTATTTTCAGCCGTGTTTATACCCCATGTAGACTTTACACCCCTCCACGTGGGGAGTTGCAGGGGGGGCTTGCCCCCCTGCGGGGTCCGCGGGGCCGATTCCCCTGGCTGTGTTGATTTTTCAATAAGCAAGGTTTAAGCAAGAAGTTCATTCCATTTTAGCGTTTAACTTAGCCATAACCAATAATGTTGCAACAACCAATATCACACAAATAAACACCATGCACAAGAACACAAGAAGTATCCCGGGAAACCCTTCTCAACAAGGGAAGAAAACCGAACCAAATCCTTTGCTATATTATTCAAGATAAATACCTTCACCACCAAGAAAACCTAGCACACAAAAGGGTGCTCACAAACTCTAGAAGACTAGCGCCCAAGAGAGGTGCGCACTTTTCCCAAGTAGATGTACTTGCTGAAATTTCCAAACTCACACACAAGATACGATTCCTCAATGGAGAATTTACCTTTATTTATATTATACTTGACCTGTCAACATAAGTGTCTATTGGCACAACATGGCCGACCTCTCTATCTCAAAATATAATTAATATTAACCGGATTAATTATATTTTATATTAATTATCAATTACATTAAGGTGGGGCCGCCCTGTACCCTTTACATTACAATTAGGGTTATAAGCAAGTCTGACTCTTGAACAATATATCAAGAGATATTATACACCCACTAGTGCTCAACCACTAGGGGCACATCCATAGGGATGTCCATATCTCTGGCTCACTACATTACACAGAAGAACGACTTCTTCACTAGTGCTCAACCACGAGGATCACGTTCACCTGTGCTCGTCCACAGGCACGTCCACTCAACAGAGCTTCTTTTCCAATGCATTACACAAGAGAGTCATCTGGAGTTTCTCACCAACTCTCTTCTAAGAGGAGGCTAATACATCATTTTCATCTCTGTCTCATGACGATGCACCCAACACTTCGATATTTCACACGTTCACCTTGTGCTCAGCCATAGGCACGCCCAACTATGCAAATCTCCTTTCTCACTGCGTTACATAGGAGAATAACCTGGAGTTCTTCTCAACTCTCTGTAAGGTGGAGGCCATCTCTATGTTCCAACTCTGTCTCAGATAAGAACCACACACCCCTCTTAGGGGATCTCTCTCAGTTTTTTTTCCTAGAGAATGTCTCACATCGCTGCAATCATCAACACTCCCTCTCAGTTAGGCTGTAGTTATTAACACTCCCTCTCAACTAGGGAGGTATCCTTCACCAAGCTAATTTGGTGACTATGTATGCAATCTGCTCTTGTGTAGGAAGGTACTTCATGTTTTCTATTTTCCTCTGCATCATGTCTGATATAATGATATTTTGTCTCAACGTGTTTCAATCTATCATGAAACACTGGGTTCTCAAAGAGCTTTACACACAACTCTGGTTATCATCATAGGATCCATCTCAAGATCAAGTAAATCTGACAGAATCTTGTGAAGCCATATTGCTTCGCACACTCGATGCTACATACTCTGCTTCTGTGGTACTCAAGGCCACATAGTTTTGTTTCTTGCTGCATCAAATAACCACGACAAACTTCACTGTAAGACAACAACCAAATGTTCTCTTCCGGTCCACTGTACACTCTGCTCAATCTGTATAAGTATATCCCTGCAAACTTAATTTCACAATTGGAGGCATATCTCATGCCATATCTAACCGTGCCTCGTGTATATCTCAATACATTCTTTACTGTTATCCAGTGCATCTGTGTCGGATGGCTCATGGATTGACTAAGCATATTCATTGCATAGCATGAATCAGGTTTGGTGTTAACCGAATCAATGATCCAATCAGTTGTGGATCAATCTTGTCTGAATCATCATCATTCATTTTCTTCAAATCCATCACAGTGGTTTTGCATTATGTCATACTGGACTTCTTTAATATTCCCATTGTATATTTTCCTTGACTCAAGAAAATCTCATTGGTTCTCTGTCATACTTCTAAGAAGTAGTGCATCATACTCAAATCCTTCATCTCGAAATCAGAAGTCAAGGCTTACTTGTATCCAACAATAAGGCTTTCTGAATAAGTTATCAAAATTAGGTTCTTGTCACCAATACTGTAGTAGTATAGGTTATAATCAACAACACTCTTGTTGAAACCCAAAATAATCAAGAATCCATCCATCTGATATAGTACAGATGGAAGTGTATCAGGCTTATTGGATCAAGTGTCTCATCATAAATTCTTCACAAACCCTTGTCAACTGGGCTAGAAAACTTAACGAATAGGCTAGGCTATCACTTTTAGGTTTTGTTGGAATTATGACTGCCAAAAATAAGCCTTTGAAAGATAGGAGAACATTGGTGAGCTGAAGAGCTCCTTGAATGAGTTGCATAAACCCTAATTCTAAATTTTTTGCAGAAATTAGCGAAACCCTAGGGCCAAAATTTCAAAATGCTCAAAATTTCATTTTGAGAGTCTTTGGAGGTGCACTGGAGGAGGCTGTACTCTCCTATGCCAAAATTATCCCAAATGTTCAAGTTTTAAGGGTTGAAACACCTCAGAAAGGAGGGTCGTACAGATTTTCTGGAAACCTTGGGAGGGCTGTACAGTTCTACAGAAAAGAGGGGAGACTGGTAGATGCTTGTGCAATGGGTTCTTCAGGACCTATGCTCTAAAACCATGTTGATTTTTCAATAAGAAAGGTTTAAGAAAGAAGTTCATTCCATTTTAGCATTTAACTTAGCCATAACCAATAATGTTGCAACAACCAAGATCACAAGAAGAAACACCATGCACAAGAATACAAGAAGTATCCTGGGAAACCCTTCTCAACAAGGGAAGAAAACCCAACGAAATCCTTTGCTATATTTTTCAAGAGAAAGACCTTCACCACCAAGAAAACCTAGCACACAAAAGGGTGCTCACAAACCCTAGAAGACTAGCGCCCAAGAGAGGTGCGTACTTTTCCCAAGAAGGTGTACTTGCTGAAATTTCCAAACTCACACACAAGATATGATTCCTCAATGGAGAATTTACCTTTACTTATATTAGACTTGACCTGTAAAAAAGTGTCTATTGGCACAATAGGGCCGACCTCTCTATCTCACAATATAATTAATATTAACCAGATTAATTATCTTTTACATTAATTTTCAATTACATTAAGGTGGGGCCGACCTATACCCTTTACATTACAATTAGGGTTACATGCAGGTCTGACTCTTGAACAATATAACAATGGATATTATACACCCACTAGTGCTCAAACACTAGGGGCACATCCATAGGGATGTCCATATCTCTGGCTCACTGCATTACACAAAAGAACCACTTCTTCACTAGTGCTCAACCACTAGGATCACGCTCACCTGTGCTCATCCACAAGCACGTCCACTCAACATATATTCTTTCCCACTGCATTACACATGAGATTCATCTGAGTTTCTCACCAACTCTCTGTTCAGAGGAGGCTAATACATCATCTTCATCTCTGTCTCATGATGATGCACCCAACACTTTGGGATTTCACATGTTCACCTTGTGCTAAGCCACAAGCACGTCTAACTCTGCAGATCTCCTTTCTCACTACGTTACACAAGAGAATCATCTGGAGTTCTTCTCAACTCTCTGTAAGGAGGATGCCATCTCTATGTTCTAGCTCTGTCTTATATGGAAACCACACACCCCTCTCAGGGGCTCTTTCTCAGGTTTGTGTCTTGGTGAATGTCTCACATAGTTGCAATCATCAACATGCCGGGGGGTCCAGGGTTAAGCGGGCCTCCGAAGGAAAAAATTGCCTTGTAAATGTTTATTGTAATTTCATAGTAAATCTGGATCGTTCATTATAAGGTTGCATATCTAACGGTAGAAGTTATGTTAGGGTTTTTCTTCCCTTGAAGACAACCCTTTTTTATGAGGGAAATGTATTGCGGCTATGTATCATTGAGAATATTGTATTCAAAGTGAGGAGACTATGAGAGAAATAAGAGGAAGTTACAACGGGTGTGCTGTAGGTTGTATCCCTCCATTTGTTGAATAATAAAAATGAAGGACTTGACAATTTCTCTGGTGGACGTAGCCCACACTGGGTGAAACACATATATCTGTGTTTCTATTGTATTGTGTATATTCTGTGTTTTATTTTCGCATTTGTTTTTTATTTTATCGCTCCGCGATCCTGTTTTTCTAACAACTGGTATCAGAGCGAAAGGTAACTTGCAGGAAAAGAGGGTTCCTGGTTCGAGTGGGAGCAATGATGGAAGATGGAAATTTTATGGTCGAGAAATTTAACGGTCAAAACTACCAGTTATGGAAGATGCAGATGAAAGATTATTTATATCAAAAGGATCTATTCCTACCATTGGGTGGAATAACAAAGACGCCGACGACCATGAAGGACAAAGAATGGGAGGTTCTCGACAGAAAGGCACTAGGAATGATACGGTTGATCCTGATAGCGTCGGTGGCTTTCAATAGTTTGAAAGAAAAGACATTGAAGGAGCTGATTGACTAATTGGATAAACTGTATGAAAAACCCTCGACGTCTAATAAGGTATTTATAATGAAGAGATTATTTAATATGAAGATGTCAGAAGGTGGGTCTATTGCAGATCATTTAAATGAATTTAATACGGTTACTAATCAACTAAGTTCTGTAAAAGTGGAATTTGATGATGAGGTCAGGGCTCTTTTAATCTTATGCTCATTGCCAGAAAGTTGGAATGGCTTGGTCATGACTGTAGGTAACTCTGTCTCTGGTTCAAACACTTTAAAATTTGATGATGTTGTTGGCATTATCCTAAGCGAAGAAATGCGATGGAAAAGCACAGGTGAGACATCAGGTAATGCGTTAAACATGAAGAATAAGGGAAGACAAAAGGATAGAGGAAAGGGTTCAAAGAACCGCGGGAATTCTAGGAAGGGCAGGTCCAAATCCAGTCTTAGAAAGATAGATTGTTGGAATTGTGGGAAGAATGGACATCAGAAGAGAGAATGCAGAGCTCCAAAGAAACAAAGAGATGGACAACATGAGAAAAATCAGGAAGCAAATGTAACAGGTGATGTGTTACAAGATGATTTGATTCTTTCTTTAGATAACATTTCTGAGTCTTGGGTAGTAGATTGAGGGGCTTCATTTCATGCCACACCCCATAGGAATTTGTTTCTAGATTATGTTCAAGGTGATTTTGGACAGGTTCATTTGGGTGATGATGCACCATGCAAAATTGTTGGAATGGGAAATGTACAAATAAAACAAAGGAATGGAAACCAATGGTTGTTGAAAGAGGTAAGACATGTTCCAGATCTAAGGAAAAATATAATTTCAACAGCACAGTTGGCAAGTGAAGGTTGTATATCCATATTTATAGATAAGGTGTGGAAGGTCACCAAAGGATCATTGGTGATAGCAAAAGGAACGAAGGTAGGTACATTGTATTTATGTACTGGTAATACTGACTCTTCTATCTCTTTAGCTTCTACAGGAGTGGATACAACACTGTGGCATCATAGGCTTGGATACATGAGTGAGAAGGGGATGTATATACTTCACAAAAGAAATTTGTTACCAAATCTTAAGCAAATTGATTTGGATTTGTGTGAACATTGTGTTTATGGAAAACAAAAGAGAGTAAGATTTCTCAAAGTCGGAAAAGAAAAGAAGAGTTAAAGGTTAGAGCTTGTGCATACAGATGTATGGGGACCAAATAAGGTATCATCTCTTGGTGGCTCTCGTTATTATGTTACTTTTATTGATGATGCAACTAGAAAAACTTTGGTTTATTGCATTTGACAAAAATCTAATATTTTTGATATTTTTAAGAAATGAAAATCTTTGGTTGAGAATAAGACATGAAAAAGGTTGAGGTGTCTCAGATAAAAAAATAGAGGTGAATATTGTAGCAAGGAGTTTGATGATTATTGTTTATACCATGGGATTCCTAGAGAGAAGACAATTCTAGGAACACCACAAGAAAATGGTACGTCACAAAGGATAAACAGGACAATCATGGAGCGTGCAAGGAGTATGAGATTGCATGTTGGGTTGCCCTTACAGTTCTAGGTAGATATTGTAGATACTATTGTTTACTTAATAAACAGAGGACCTTCAATCTCTTTGGATGGTGGAATTCCAGAGGAGGCATGGACAATTAAAAAGTTAAACTATTCATTTTTGAAGACTTTCGGTTGTGAAGTATTTGTCCATATTGATAAAGAAAATAGAACAAAGCTTGAGGCAAAATCCAAGAAGTGTACCTTTATTGGATACAATGTTAATGATTTTGGTTATTGCTTATGGGATTATGAAAATCACAAAATAATTAGGAGTAGAGATGTCATATTCAATGAGAAGGTCATGTACAAAGATCATTTGCAGGGAAAGAAACTGGAATGATGAGATCACTGAAAAAGAAATTCCAAGTGTATCAAAAAATCAAAATGTACAACAACATGAGCATCATGTACCTCAAACTCCTACAAGTGTTGTTAGAAGATCTACCAGGTTAGGTAGATCCCCTGAACAATACTCTCCTTCATTATATTATTTATTGTTGACTGATTCTAGTGAACCAGAATGTTATGAAGAGGCAATGCAGTTAGACACTAAAAATAAGTGGGAGAAAGGCATGAAAGAAGAAATGGATTCCTTGGTAAATAACCAAACTTTGGATTTGGTTCAGTTTCCTGTAGGAAAAAGAGCATTGTAGAATAAATGGGTTTACAAGTTGAAGGAAGAAGGAGGAAACAAATGGTACAAGGCTAGAGTTGTTATAAATGGGTTTGCACAAAAAATCAAATACCTCCTTTTCCCAAATGCGCTTCAAACATAGGATTATCAGGAAAGCGAGGTACCGTTGGTTGAGTGGCATGAACCCTCTCAAAAAATAGTGTATACAAATTAGATGCGAATGGAAAGAATCTCGTCTCAGAAAAAATAGAGCGGCAATGATCTAATGCATGACAAAACTGTCTAAAAAAAACATCGACCCACCTAATCAATTGGTGCTCCTGGAATAAACTATATACATAATACAACATAGAGAAACTAATGCATTTCCAATCAGATATATACTGTGACAATGAAGAGAGCATATGACAGAAACACCTAACGTCCTGTCTCTGAAATGCACCTATCTGCAACTGTCCACTGTGAACCTGGAACTTTGAAGCCGAAAGAATAGTCAGACTAACATATCTCTACACATATGCCAGTTGGGTCTCTCCTGCAACACCAGGCGATAGTGTAGGGAAATGGGGAAAATAAACGCCCCTCTTATACAACCCAATGATGAAATAGGCATCCTTCTTCGTGGGATGATACCATAGATCTAGACCAACCCTGACCCATTGTCTCACATGATCCCTACGACAGATCAAATACTGTAACAATGCAGAGTCCCCCCCTAAGGGGTGTACCTTCCTGATAAAACTTCAGGAGGCCAATATCCATCGAAAGGTCATGTGCGTGCTGTGAAAGAGGGTGAGTGTACATATCTCTTGTTGATTTTTCAATAGGCAAGGTTTAAGCATGAAGTTCATTCCTTTTTAGCATTTTACATAAACCATAAACAATTTGTGTTGCAACAACCAAGATCACAAGAAGAAACACCATGCACAAGTACATAAGAAGTATCATGAGAAACCCTTCTCAATAAGGGAAGAAAACCCAACCAATCCTTTTCTATATTCTTCAAGAGAAAGACCTCCACAACCAATAAAACCTAGCACACAAAAGGGTGCTCACAAACCCTAGAAGACTAGTGCCCAAGAGAGGTGCACACTTTTCCCAAGAAGATGTACTTGCTGAAATTTCCAAACTCACACTTAAGATATGATTCCTCAATGGGGAATTTATCTTTACTTATATTAGACTGATCCTGTCAACAAAAGTGTCTATTGGCACAACAAGGACGACCTCACTAACTCACAATATAATTAATAATTACTAGATTAATTATCTTTTACATTAAAGTGGGGTCGACCTGTACCCTTTACATTACAATTAGGGTTACAGGTAAGTATGACTCTTTAACAATATAGCAAGAGATCTCATACACCCACTAGTGCTCAACCACTAGGGGCACATCCATAGGGATGTCCATATCTCTATCTCACTGCCTCTCACAAGAGAACCACACTCACTAGTGCTCAACCACTAGGATCACGTTCACTTGTGCTCATCCACATGTACGTCCAACTCATTAGATCTTCTTTCCCACTGCATTACACAGGAGAGTCATATGGAGTTCATCATATCAACTCTCTGATCAGAGGATCCTAATACATCGTCTTCATCTCCATCTCATAACGATGCACCCAACTCATGGGAATTCACATGTTCACCTTGTTCTCAGCCACATGCACGTCCAACTCAACATATCTCCTTTCTCACTACATTACACAGGAGAATCATCTGGAGTTCTTCTAAAATCTCTGTAAGGAGGAGGCCATCTCTACGTTCCAATTCTGTCTTAGATAGGAACCACACACCCATCTTGAGGGCTCTCTCTCAGGTCTGTGTCCTGGAGGATGTCTGACACAGCTGTAATCATCAAAACTCCCTCTCAGCTAGGGATGCCTTCTCCATCAGGCCAAGTCTCGTACGTAAGTACTCAAACTTTTTCTTGGCTGTAGTCATCAACACTCCCTCTCAACTAGAGACGTATTCTTCACCAAGCCAGTTTGGTGAAGATGTCTAGAATTTGCTCATGTGTAGGAAGATACTGCACGTGTACTTCTTTTCTCTGCATTATGTCTCTAAAAATGATATTTTATCTCAATGTGTTTCAATCTGTCATGAAACATAGGTTTCTCAAAGAGCTTCACACAACTTTGGTTATCATCATAGAATTCATTTCATAACCAAGTAAATCTGTCAGAAGCTTGTGAAGCCACACTGCTTCGCACACTCAATGCTATATACTATGCTTTTGTTGTACTCAAGGCCACAAAGTTTTGTTTCCTGCTCCACCAGGAAACCATGGTAGACTTCATGGTAAAACAACAACCGGATGTGCTCCTTCAGTCCACTGTGTTCTTTGCCCAATTCACATTGACATATCCCTGCATTGACATATCAGGGCATATCTAACTGTGCCTCATAGATATCTCAATACATGTTTCGCTGCTATCCAGTGAGTTTGTCTCGGTTGACTCATGGAATGACTAAGTACATTCACTACATAGCATGAATCAAGTCTGGTGTTAACCATATACATCAATGATCCAATCAACTGTGGATCAATCTTGTCTGAATCATCATTATTCATTTTCTTCAAATTCATCACAATGGATTTGCATTATGTCATACTAAACTTCTTTAATATTCCCATTGTATATTTTCCTTGACTCAGGAAAATATCATCGGTCCTCTGTCATACTTCTTGTCCCAAGAAGTAGTGCATAACACTCAGATCCTTCATCTCGAAATTAGAAGTCATAGCTTACTTGTATCCAACAACAAGGCTTTCTGAATAAGTCATCAAAATCAGGCTCTCATCACCAACACCGTAATAATATAGGTTTGGATCAACAATACTCTTGCTAAAACACAAACTCATCAAGAATCCATTCGTCTGATATAGTTTCCAACTCATGGATGGTAGTATGGATGGAAGTGTATTGGGCTTACTGGATCAAGTGTCTCATCATAGACGACTCCCTCTGTTTGTGAGAATCCTATGGCTATAGATCTCGCTTTGTATTTCTTGACACTTCCATCAACTGCTGCTTGATCTTATAGATACAATTGGAAGTCACCACAAACTTCCCTTCTGGTCTATGAACAATATATTATACATCATTCTTTAATATATACTAGTATTTTTCTGTTATAACATCTTTCCATACATGTTCTCTTGTTGCTTCTCCAAGACAAGGAGGCTCAAAATCAAATATGTGGCTCATGACTGAAGGATAGCTTGAAAATCTCTTTTTTTTTCTCGGGATGTGCCTTGAGGGGCTTGTATGTTCCTCTGTCTCCTGCAGAGTGATCCTAGGTAGATATTTTATTCCCTACTGCAATATATCTGAACATATCAACTCGAGCGACTAAATTAGCTGGTATAATGTCTGTCTCCCTCTGAAATGCTAAAGGGGGAGAAGGTATTGTCTCATTGTCAATCTCCATCTGAGATTCTTTGGATCTTAGAAAGGCTATCTCTTCTTCAAGGACAACATCTCGGCTTGTCTCAATCTGTCTCTGACGAGGGATGTAGATCTGGAATGTCTTCAAAGATTCATTTTTATCCCATAAATGTATCCTTTTTCCCTGAAGGGTCTAGCTTGGACTTCTTTTCTTTGGGTACATGAAAATACACTAGGCACCCAAATATCCTGAAGTGTTCAATCTCAGGATTCACTCCGGTGAAGGTTTCTTCGGGAGTTATGTTTTTCAAAGTCTGGTGAAGACTCTTGTTCTGAACATACACTATATGATGCATGCTTTTCCCCATGGAATCATATAAAGATTCTGATCATGCATTATTGCATTGGTTGTCTCAATGCTGATTCTATTCTTCCTCTTTTTCAAATAGTTTTGACTCCCTCTAATTCAAGTGACTCCCTCTGAAGGATAAACATCTTCCTTTGTTCTTAACCTCTCTGGAACAAGAAAACAAGAATATCTCCTAAAGGAAAATAATGAGTACATCTCTAGAATCAAAACAATTTAAGGATTGTTGACACAACTACAACACCTACTTGTAATGTAGCAAATTTTAGAAATATAGGTTAGAGGAATGACAATTACAACAATCAAACCTCAAGTCTTCACTTCCACTATGTTGTTCCTTTGAACGTAGTGATATCCCTCTGGATCCATGACTTCAACAAATGTTCCTTCCTCCTGTAAGTACCCTCATGATAATGATACAAATAATATATACAAGTGCATACCTGAGGGTGATGATATGATTTCTCCAATAGCACCTGGATGATTTCTGTCTTCTGACATCTTCATGAAAAATGTAGTCACATTATCACCTTTTTTTATCACCCACAATAAGTCTTCCTTTGAATTCTTGTCTTCCAGGAACTTGAATCTTCTTGATTCATCAAGGTTATCTTCCATCATAGTTCTGTTCATTATAATTTTAGATTCTTCACAAACCCTTGTCAACTGGGATAGAAAACCTAACAGCTAGGCTAGGCTAGAAACCTTAGGTTTTTTTGGGCTTATGACTGGAAACAATAAGCCTTGAAATTCAGAAGAACACATATAATCTTTGAAGGTTTCTTCAAGGAGATACAAAAACCCTAAAAATAGAAATCTGCAGAAAATTGCGAAACTCTAGAAACCCTAGGGCCAAATTTTCAAAATGCTCAAAATATCACTCTAAGAGTCTCTGGAGGTGCACTGGAGAAGGTCGTACTCTCCTATGCCAATATTTTATGCAACATCCAAATTTTAAGGGTTGAAACACCCAAAAGAAGAGGGTCGTAGAGATTTTCTGGAAACCCTAGGAGGGCCGTACGGTTCTGTAAATGAGGAGGGATGACTGGTAGAAGCTTGTATCTTGTGCAATGGGTTCTTCAAGACCTATGCTTTGATACCATGTTGATTTTTCAATAGGAAATGTTTAAGCATGAAGTTCATTCCTTTTTATCATTTTACTTAAACCATAAACAATTTGTGTTGCAGCAACCAAGATCACAAGAAGAAACACCATGCACAAGTACACAATAAGTATCCTGGGAAAGCCTTCTCAACAAGGGAAGAAAACCCAACCAATCCTTTGCTATATTCTTTAAGAGAAATACCTCCACCACCAAGAAAACCTAGCACACAAAAGGGTTCTCACAAACCTTAGAAGACTAGCGCCCAAGAGAGGTGCACACTTTTCCCAAGAAGATGTACTTGCTGAAATTTCCAAACTCATACTTAAGATATGATTCCTCAATGGGGAATTTACCTTTACTTATATTAGACTGAGTCTGTCCATAAATTTCTATTTGCACAACAGAGCTAACCTCACTAACTCACAATATAATTAATAATTACCAGATTAATTATCTTTTACATTAAGGTTGGGACGACCTGTACCCTTTACATTACAATTAGGGTTACATGTAAGTTTGACTCTTGAACAATATAGCAAGGTATCTCATACACCCACTAGTTCTCGGCCACTAGGGGCAGATCCATAGGGATGTCCATATCTCTATCTCACTGTGTCTCATAGGAGAACCACACTCACTAGTGCTCAACCACTAGGATCACATTCACCTGTGCTCATCCACATGCACGTCCAACTCAACAGATCGTCTTTCCCACAACATTACATAGGAGAGTCATCTGGAGTTCATCATCTCAACTCTTTGCTCAGAGGAGGATAATACATCATCTTCATCTCTATGTCATAACGATGCACCCAACTCATGGGAATTCACACGTTCATCTTGTGCTAAACCACAAGCACGTCCAGGTCAACAGATCTCCTTTCTCACCATGGTACACATGAGAATCATCTAGAGTTCTTCTTAATTATCTGTAAGGAGGAGGCCATCACTACATTCCAGTTCTGTCTTAGATAGTAACCACACACCCATCTCATGGGCTCTCTCTCAAGTCTATGTCCTAGAGCATGTCTCATGCCACTGTAATCATCAACATCCCTATCCATCTCTCTGGCCCCCCACTCACACATAGATGTGTGCGTCTTGACCTGCCGCCGCTTTGCCTCCTCCTCCTCTCGTTGTCATTATCTCTTATTCACATAAAAATATTTTTAGGCACATATATACAGATAAAACAATTTGAAATTATAAAACAAACACATATATAGATGACGTGTATTTAAAAAAATCCAAAATTAAATATTTTTTTTGAAAAAAAAAATTTAAAATCAACCGGTGCACTGCCAACAGAACATACACCTCGAGGATGGT
Source organism: Picea glauca (assembly GCA_000966675.3). Classification (NCBI taxonomy): domain Eukaryota; kingdom Viridiplantae; phylum Streptophyta; class Pinopsida; order Pinales; family Pinaceae; genus Picea; species Picea glauca. The sequence goes on from JZKD02S1246246.1 coordinate 87,500, forward strand.
TCATTATATCAAAATTTATAGTGCACAAATCCATGGTGCCCTTTGTTAAAATGAAAGCACCGGTGTGCCATGTATACCAGAGCACCGATATGCTGTCTACCAGTGACATTGTCTTTATGAAATTGATGCATTTGTTGGACTAATGGGCACCGCTAAGATAAAATTTATTATCGTAGATGAAGCAGTGCAATGTGTTACTATTGATGCACTGGTACCTCCATGAAAGTGGAGCACCAAATTTTTGTACATCGGTGCATTGTAAAGGATAGAGAACCATGAATGATGCATCCAATGAGGTGCCCCTCTATGAAAATTTGCGTAATATATGTCCCAGTGCATTTCTGTATACAGTGCCAGTGTGCTGGATTAAAATGGTTGCATCACTACATTAAATTTTATAAATAATTATGTTAGCGGTGTCGTTAGTTAAGTGAAGTGTACCGGTGCATAATGTTCAATGACACTGGTGTGATTTATTTGGTGAGTGTATCTTTTTTAATAAAGTATGGCGGTGCGTTTGAACATTGATGCATTGGGGCGTTATTTTTCAGGTACGCTCCGATGTGGTTGGTTAAACTTGGTGCACTGCTAGGTTAAATTTTATATATCGTTGAGCTAGTGGTGTGGTTAATGAAGTGAAAGTGCAGGTAGAACCTCATTGTGTGCCTGTTTCGGGGTGTTTCGAAGGATGCACCACTTGTTTTTAATAATTTATTGCGGTGCACTTGCTTGAATGGAACCGATGCATGAATATATGAGATGCATCGGTGGTGGTGCTCACTGTGAATTTAACACAGTACGCACTGCTTCGGGGTTATCCGAACCGTTCAGGCACAACATGCGAAATTGAAAAAAATGCTAAATTTCAAGGTAAATTATAATTTTGATTGGATGGAAATGCAAATAGGAAGGTAGTAAATAATTTACCTGGTCTCTTCAATCCTGGGGAGGCATGGTTGCACTGCTAAGAGGAAGTGAAAATTTGTGGTAATTTCCAAAATTTGGAAATGTGTGGAATTCACCAATGGAACTATCCAAGTCATGTAGAGCATTGGAAACAAGGCGTCTTAGGAAGAAAGGTGAGCACCAGTGCTTGCTTGAGAGTTTGGAACCACATGATGCATTGTAACAATGAGAATCGATTTGGTATTTTTTTTATTTACCCTAGCTCTGCGTGCCTGATGAGAGTCAGGTGCACTGGTGTGTAATGTTCAATGGCACCGGTGCAATTTATTTGGTGCGTGTATTCTTTTTATAATGTATGTTGGCGTGTTTAAAAATTGACGCACCGAGGTGTTATTTTTAGGGTACGCCCCGATGCGGTTGGTTAAACTTGGCGCACCACTACGTTAAATTTTATATATCATTGAGCTAGCGGTGCGGTTAATGAAGTGAAATGTACCTGTGCAGGTAGAAGCCCATTGTGCATCAGTTTTGGGGTGTTCCGAAGGATGCACCACTTTGTTTTTTGATAATTTGTTGCAGTGTTCTTTCTTGAACGACACCAATGAAGACATATATGAGACGAACCAATGACATTTCTCACTGTGAATTCAATAAAGTACGCACTAATTCAAGGAGTGCCAACCCGTTCATCCGCACCGCGCGAAATAGAAAAAAAAATGATCAAAATGTCAAATATCAAGATAAATTGTAATTTTGATTGGATGGAAATGCAAATAGGAAGATAATAAATAATTTACCTAGTCTCTTCTGTTCCATGGAGGCATGGTTGCAATATTGAGAGGAAATGAAAATTCATGGTAATTTCCAAAATTTGGAAATGTGTGGGATCCACCAATGGAGCTATCCAAGGCAGTGTAGAGCACCGGAAACAAGACGTCTTAGGAAGAAAGGTGAGCACCAGTTCTTGCTCTAGCATTTGGAAGCATGAGATGGACGGTAACAATGAAAATTGTTTAGGTAATTTGTTTTTAATTTACCCTGCTATAGTGTGCCTTACAATAGTTAGGCGCACTAGTGCGTAATGTTCAATGGCACCAGTGTGATTTATTCGGTGCATGTAATTTTACTATAAAGTATGGTAGTGCTACTAGAACATAGACATGCTAGTGCATTATTGTTCATGAATGCACCGATGTATATATACCTTGAAGGTGCATCGAAAAAAAACCTCCGCAAAAACCTCCAGTTTCCCGCCTTTGCTAACAACCTCCGCTATAAAAAAACTAAGGGATAAATTTTCAGGGAGGTTCCGTAAAAATCTCCGCAAGTAGGTGTTCTTCTTGTAGTTCCTCCTAGTGGCCCTATATTTAACATATCTTGATATCCATCTAGGGGTAGGTTTTTGACTTTCTCAACCCTCAATTGTGATAGGTTTTGAACTTTCTAGAATCTTCTTGAAATTACATACGTGGCTAGCCCCATATGCATGAGTAATGGGGGCTGACGTGGCATCCTCTCATACCATGGTGGTCAGCATGGTAGGTCAACTTGTGGGAGATACAATTTTTTCATATGATCTTTGATTGATGTGCATTCTGCACCGTCGGAAAGGTATCAAAATGTAGAACACCATCAAGGGGGTGTGCACAAGTATCAAATATCACAACCCTAAAAAAAATCATTTAATACCTCAAATGGATCGAGAAGGTTCCAGACCCAAATTTTCCAAACTGAGACTTGCCACTATAATTTTCTTGCAAGCTGATTCCTCCAATTTTTTTCCACTATAAAAGGATTAAGATAGATGGAAAAAAATATAATGACCCATTCTGAATCATACCTCCCTATTTAGGGAGGATTTTGGTCCCCAAAATATTTGTTGAATGAGGCGAGGAAATTTTTCCTCTACCGTCTCCCCAGACTACCACTTTGCTTTACCTAGAATTTGTCCCTTAAACCCAATCTGCCAAAGGTCATGCTACCCTTGTCTTGTATTTCTATATCTCTTCTACAAAACCATGTTCTCTTCCAACTCTGGCTGAGCATCTAGTGCTAAATACTATATGGAAGGTAGGACCTTCTCCTCCTCCTGATCCAACATGGAGGACTCATATAGTTTGAGATTATCAACATTAACTACTGAGTAAATGCACATGTATGGGGGCATACCGAGTCTGCAGGCATTAACTCCCACCTTTTCCAATACCTCAAAAGGACCATACCGTAGATCTTTGATCTTCTTACCAGTACCCTTTAGCCTTTCCTTATTCAATTGTAACCATACTCTATCTCCCACTCTAAATTTTTTCTCTATTCAGTGTTGGTCATGTCTAGCCTTGTAATTTTAATGTGACTTCTTCAATGTCTCTTGTACTTGCAAATGGATCTACCCAATCTTCTCAACAATTTTTTCTGCCTTTAATGCATCTCCCGTGAGGTCCTCCATCACTCCTCCTTGTTATCCATATACAATGTATAAGGGTGAATGTGGAAAATATACGAAGCAAGTTTCAAAACATGACTTACTAGTAGAACTGTGGACTGCTCTATTATAAGATTGTTGTATATAGATCAAAATTTCATCCCAGGTTTTCAGATGCTTCTGATCGTAACCCCTCAAAATCTACACCAAAGTTCTGTTGACTACTTCCGTCTGCCCATCTGTTTGTGGATGAAATGTTGTAGACCTATTCAACTTAGTGTCCATCTTCTCCCGCAATGTAGTCCAAAAAACACTTAGAAATTTGGTATCCCTATCTGAGACGATGCTCCTTGGTATCCCAAAGTGCACCCAAACCTGTTCAAAGAACAAGTTGCTGCTTCATGTCCCTTTATGGTCTTTCTACAAGGCATGAGAATGAACATTTTACCGAACCTGTCAACTACCACAAATAAATAGTCATGTCCCTTCCGTGTGGTTTGTAAACCTGCACAAAATACTTGGAAATGATTTCCCATTATAGGTAAGGGATGGTATAGACCTTGCTTCTTGTTACTGATATTGCTAGTACAATTAAGTATACATCCTCTAATATACCATGCTGGATCTTCTTGCATTCTGGGACAATACATATACCTTTTTAAAATGGCAACTGTCTTCCCAACACCAAAATGTCCTGCAACCTTAGAGGTGTGAGCCTCTTTGATAAGCTGTAGTCGTTCACCTTTAGAGACACAAAGCTTGTCAATATTTTAGAGTAAACCATTATGGAAATTATAGTAGCCTTTCTATCACCTTATTCTATATGAAATTGGCCCTGTAGCTATTGAAACACCTACTTGAAGTCCTCATATTATGTGTATGCCTCTTTGTATGCATCATGGGTTAAATGATCCACATGCATCAGAGTTCCCAAATCTATAATCTTGGATGTGGGTGGTCGTGAAATCATGTCTTCAAACTAATTTGTGTTACCCTTCTTAAACTTGATGACTAGATGAAATTGTTGTAAAAATCCTATCCACTTGTACTGCCTGGTTTGTTGTAGCTTACTCTGGGCTTGCAAACACTGTAGTGGCTGGTGATATTTGTGGATGACGGTATCCTTTCCCATCAAATAATGCTTCCACTTTTTGATAGCTTGTACCAAGGCATAGAGATTCTTGTCATAGGTAGGGTTATTGAGAAATGCCCCATAAAATGCTTCAGAATAATAACAGACACGACTTCCTCCTTGCATTAGTAATGCTCTCATGGCATACCCACTTTCATCTGTTTCCACTTTGAAGGGATTATACAAGTTTGGTAGTGCGAGAAATAGTGCTTGGATGATCTGTCTTTTCAGCTCATCAAAGACCTTTTGTTGATTCTTCCCCGATTGGAAACTCTTACCACTGGCTGTTATAGTGTGGACTGGTGCAGTTACCATTGAAAATGAAGCTTTAAACGTTTTCAAGTATCAGGCTGCCTGAACAAAACTTCTAACTTCTCAATGACATTTGTATAAATTAGACATTTCATGATGGCCTCCATATTTGCAGGATCTATCTTGATCTCCCCTCCATCGATCACATACCCCAAATACACCAAAAAATGCTGAGAAATCTCACATTTCTTAATATTGGACAACAACTGGTGCTTCTTTATAGTCTCTAACATCTGCATAAGATGTGAGATATGCTCCTACCAGATAGCACTATAAACCAATATATCAACCAAATAGACAATACTAAATGAATCTAGATAAGGGTGTAAAACATCATTCATTAGTCTCATAAATGTAGTCGGTGCATTGCATAAACCGAATGGCAGAATCAACCACTCATTCAAACCTTGACTTGTCTTGAAGGCATTCTTCCAAGTATCTTCTTCTTTGACTCGTAACTAGTGATATTCTGATTTCAAATCCATATTATTTGATATAGGTGGATATCGTTGGTCACCCACCTATTCCAACTGACTCACATACATATTTCATCTTGGCAGTTTCAATTTTCATCTTGGCAGTTTTTTCTAGCTTTTCGGGTCCTAAACTTCCGGGGCCATTTTGAGGCACTAAACAACGTTTTTTGGGCCTGCCACAGTCACAACATATATCTACTTAGATTTTGATGAGAGAATATGTAGTCGTCGGATAGGCCTTTCCAACGGGCTATCATGCGCCCAAAACATAGATCGTATGCAAAATTTACGATCCTTAGGAGTTGATGTACCAACTTACCCCGACGGGGCCCACACGACTTTTGGTGTTTCATCTCCCAGTGTTAGGTTTTTGGATGTCTAGGGTTTTTGCATTCATGTTGATGTAAAAATTCCTTTAGATCTTCATTTTACTCATCTTCTTGCGACTGAGCGTAGCTATCACATCTCTTCTTAGAGATAAAATGCCACTGTTCTAGCAAGCTTGTTTCAGTATGGATTTTAAAGTTTCAACATATTTCTTATTTAATAGAAGTCAAGTTTTATTGTATCTATGTTATTATTCACCGTGTCTACATGTTAATACTATATATTTGTGTTTTCATTTCATTCCTTTCATAAATCCAGATCATTAGTGAAGTACTTGGCATGCTGCAACTGGTCCAATAGATAATTGATCCTTGGCAGAGGGTATTGATTCTTCAGTGCAATCTTGTTCAATGCCCTGTAATTGCTACACATTCTCCAAGTCCCATCCTTCTTGGGTAAAATTATTATGGGTGACCCACAAGGGGAGGTACTTGGTTGAATCACACCCTGCTCCAACAACTACTACAACTACTTCTTCACTTTTAGAACAAACTATATATACAACCCAATGTTCTGCAATGGAGAATTTGGCAATAACAACATTTCATCCTCCACATCCCTCTTGGGTGGTATCCCTTTAGGATTCTCGAACACTCCTCTGTATTCCTGTAGAAAATCCTCCAAATAATGTTTCCACTCTTTAGTACATCCCTCCATGAATTCCTTCACTCTCATTGACTCACCACCAGACTAATTTTCTATTAAGAAAAGAAAAACATATTTATTACTATAACTAATCAACTTCTTGGCTTAGTTGGTTCTTACCATTGAGATATTTTACTTGCCCTTATGTGCATTAATGATTTGGGAGTTCCCATCCTTTATCGTTCAGTACTAGTTGGCTCTTCACATGAATATTGCATCCCTCATATACATGTAAGGGATTCCAAATAATACTCCACATATATCAAGGGGTACTACGTCTAATTCTACTTCATCAACAAAATCAACACTTATAACAAATTTAATCTTACACTGTTTCATTACCTTTATATCTATATCCTTGTTTACCCAACCCAATGGATAGGGGCTATTATTATTGTGAACCTCCAATCCAATCTTGTTGATTAGATCTGTTGCTATGATATTAGCTTGTGAACCATAGTCGAACAAAGCACCTATCTTGGTCTTCTTGACCTAAATATTGATGTGGAAGATCTTGGTCATCTCCTTCTCTTCTTGGTGATGAAGGCTACTCAAATTCACCTCCTTCGATATAGATGTGTAGACAATATTTTCATCCACATCTGAGCTACTTTCAACTTGTTTGCTCGAATATGCGACTAGAAGGTTATTTTTCTTTCCGTCCTTCTTGCGGTTCTATGGGTTCAGTTCTAAATGTAGTTTTCAACATTTTTCCTTGGTGTGGCCATCAATGTTGCAATGATTGCAATGGTTGCTGATATCTTTTCATTGATGTGTAGTGGGTGTTGTCTTCTTATCTTTCCCCCTTTTCCACTTCTTCTTCCATCTTGAATAGGAACTGCAAAGGGTTAACAACACTGACCTTGGTATGGCATTATGTCCACTTTTTATTCCATCTTGAATAGGAACTGCAAAGGGTTAACAACACTGGAACTCAATTTCTCTTTCTTGGATTCTTTCAATGAATCTTTTCCTGAGACTTCCCAATCTCCCGATCTCCCTTCCAATACGATGTCTAAGTTAGAGCCTCCATCTCTGAATGGTCTAAGCTTGCTTGCTAGAGTTTCCATGATGGGGTTTATAATGCGACTAATGTCGGAAACTTGCGCTTCCAATTGCTCAAATCTATCTTCTGCTACATCTCGAGGGTTACTATGAGCAGACTCGTCTACCATGGCTAGGGTTTCTGCAACTTCTCTTTAAGCCAATTCCTGGATCCTGCAACTTCCCACAAATATCGAAAAGTAAAACCTGCTCTAGTACCAATATGATCTATAAACTGTTGTGGATATTCCACTGGAACAGTTTGTCACAACTGATCTAATAAATATTTGAAATGTTTACTATCAAGGTTATTTTCCCTTTAGATATCAGACTCTTGATTACTGGTTTTCTTCTTAAAAGAAACCTATGAAAAAGTTTGAATGCGAAAAAATAGAGAACATAAATAAATACACATACCATCCGCAAATGAACACAAGATATGACATGGGAAACCCAATATGTGAGAAAAAACTAGCTAGAAGTTGAGGTTGCTCTGCTCTCATTTCTCTAGTATAGATATGATGCAAGTAAAAAGAAAGAGACACTCTCTATGGAGTTTCCTTTGACATGTGGCTTGTATGGCTGCTAAAAACTCTCTCCTCCTCGGTTATTCTCATAGAATACCACTCTCAACTATTTTTCTCAATTATAAAACAAGGTACAATGCAAAATAATGGAACCCCCTCTTCTCCTAGTGGCCTAGTATTTAACATAGCCCGATAACCATCTAGGTGTAGGTTTTTGACTTCCTCAACCCTCAATTGTGATAGAGTTTTGGAACTTCTAGAATATTCTTGAAATTACATATGTGTCTAGTTCCATATGCATGAGTAACAGGGGTTGACAAGGCATCCTCTCGTACTATGGTTGTCAACAAGGTAAGTCAACTAGCGGGAGGCATAACGTTTGCATATGATCTTTGATTGACGCATGGTCTGCATCGTTGGAAATATTTCAGAGTGTAGAACACCGTAAAGGGGGTGTGCATAATTTCTAGACATCAAAAGCCCCAAAAATATCCTTTAATGCCTCAAAATGGCTCTGGAGGGTTCCATACCCCAATTTTCCAAATTGGCACCTGCCACTAAAATGGCCCTGCAAGCTGATTCCTCCAATTTTTTTCAATCTGAAAGGATCGAGACATATGAAAAAAAATATAATGATCCATTCTGAATCATTTGATCAATCATGAGAATGGAATCAAAACTCAATAAAGGATCAAATTGATAAAAATATCAATAGATCGCATGGGAACATAGAAATTACATGAGCATACTGATTAGAAGATCAGGAGATCACATGAGCATAGAGAAATTATATGAGTATACTTGACATCAAAGATTAAAGATATATGCTATTGAACATAACACATCCCAGGACCAGGAGCATCTTCTTCCTCCAATCAATGCATAAAAACACTATTTATAACAATTCAATCACATTATAAATTTTCAAGGCGACAATGAAATCTAATCATAGCAAATATGGTAGGAAAACTTGGACAGATCGAATCAGAGTGGTGCTTTTCAATTGCCAGATAAGGGGGATATATGACCATTGACAAAGGATGGAAAGTTTGAGAGGACATGTGGAGAGGCGATTTTAAAAAACCTCTAATGTTGGACAACAAGTTTCGAGATGATGTTTTAAGGGGTGCCACTCCCTAAATGATGCCTTCGATGTAACTAAACCTAGACACAAACAATCCATTAGAATCAAAACTACTCACAATGGAAATCCTTAAACCAAATATAGAGGAGAATACATAGAGTCAAATTTATCGAAAATATAATTATACTTTAATAATGAAGGACACATAGATTGAAACATTGTGTAATTTACGATCCAGGAGGATCTCGGTGGCCACCCACCTTTTCCAACTGGCTCAAAACAATTTTTTGGCAACTTACTATTTTTAGCAATTTTTCAGGTTCTTGAACTTCCCTGGCCATTTTGAGGGCCTAAACAACACTTTTTCACAATCAAGCATTGCAATGAATCTCAAAGGATCTTATTGAGCCTCGTAAATGAAGCTCATCGTCAATACCTTTCCAACAAGCTATTGTTCTCCCTAAACAGATATTGTATACAAAAGTTACGATCCAGAGAAGTTGATGTACTAACTTACCCCAACGAGGCCCACATGAATTTTTGTGCTTCATCTCCCAGTGTTAGGTTTTTTGATTTCTAGGGTATTTCCATTCATATTTCTTGTAAAAATTCATTCGGAGCCTCATTTTACACATCTTCTTTCAAATGAGCATAGCCATCACATCTCTTCTTAGAGATAAACTGCCACCATTCTAACAATCTTGTTTTCAATCCGCATTTTATAGTTTTTACTGTATCTATGTTATTGTTCACTTTGTGTCTATGTTAATATTATAAATTTTTGATTTCATTTCATTCCACTCATAAATCCGGATCAATGGTATTAGAGCGATACACTCCTTGTCGTTTTTTAATGCATGTCCTCGACCTGTTCAGGGTATAGAGAGTTGGGTATCGAGCTTGTTTCTCTCGAGGAAAAATACTCTCTCACACCCAAGAAAGATTCCATGCCGGGTGAAAAGAAAGACAACATGACAAAATATCCTTTCAAAATGTAGCTCGAGGAAGCCCTTGAGCGACAGAGGAACGAGATGATGGACAAATTTGCACAAATCCTTCGATGGCTACCAAAAAGCGATGCATCCACCTAAAGTGGAGGTGCCGCCCCCTTCAAGGTGTAGATTGATTTTATTCTTCCTATATTTGAAGGTCAAATAGATGCAGATGTCGTAGATAAATGGTTAAACCTTCTAGAATGGTATTTTTTTGTCCACAGCTTTTTCGATAGAGAAAATATTACAATTACGTTCCTCAAGGCCGTCTGACATGTCAGAGATTGGTGGGAGTCTTTTGTGAGAAAAAGGAAATATAGGGATCCACATTATTTTCAATTGCACCCACTTGGGGTTCCTTTAGGGATGCTATTAAGGAACAATACTACCCTTTTTGAAGTTATGACGACTTGTATACAAGATGGACCACACTGCAGCAGGAAAGAGACCAAAAAGTGCCAGAGTTCACTAATGTCTTCCATACCTTTTGCACCAAGATGGGTATCAAATATTCTCAGTGAATTTTGGCGCTCAAGTACCGCGATGGTATGCATAGATACATCCAGACATAAATGGAGTTTTTGGACATCTCATCCTTGGGCACAACCTATCAATATGCCGTCAAAATCGAGCAGAAGTTGAAACAAAAGACGTGACAATTTGGGTTTGGGAACCCCTCATAGTAGAAGTAGGGAAAGGGAAGCCCCAAACTGTAGAATAAAGGACAAAGCAAAGAAGGATAATGGGAAGACAAATAAATATACCGATAAGTGGTGCGACTTCCATAGGATCCCCTAGAATAACACTGCTGATTGCTGCTCAAAGAAGGTCATTGGTGGCTGAGGTAAAAGAATTTGAATCAGATGCGAGTACTGACTCTGAGTCAAAACTAGAAAAGGGGTGACAAATCATTGATCCAAAAGCCAGTGCCACTGTTTCTACAACCAAGATCCATCCCGATGATCCAAATAAAGGTGAGCACCTCTTTCATTCACTTATGTGGGTAAAAGGCACTCCACTTCACTTCATCACTGATAAAAGTTGTTAGAAGAACCTCATATCAAGAAAGGTTGTAAAGTGGCTAGCCATGTCGACAACGTTGCACCCGCAACCCTACACCATAATATGGCTCCGTAAAGGAAGCGATATTTGCGTCAGCCAACATGAAATTGTACAAGATACTTGAGGTAGTCCCACCTAGTGCCATTTCCTTGATCTCTGCCAAGAAATGTAGGAAGGTCATTTCTCAGACCGGGAAGTTTGTCTTCTTCATGATTCACTTTAAGAGTGAGTGAAAGTTTGCAACCACATCCATGGCCTCCATGAATGACCTCTCCATGAAACATAAGCAAGTCGATAAGGTCGTGGAAGAATACAAAGACATCTTCTCATCACCTACTGGGGTACCTCTGCACTGTCAGGTAAAGCATCCCATCGATATGACCCCCAACACACCGCTACCGAATGGGCTAGTATATCGCCACTCTTTGCTATAAAATGAGGAGATCAAGCGTCATATCCAATAAATGCTCCAAAAGGGGCACATCCAACCAACCTCATCACCTTGTGGAAGCACAATCGTGCTGGTGCAGAAGAAAGATGGGACTTGGCGACTTTGCATTTATCAACATGGTAGGTCAACTTGTGGGAGATATAAATTTTTCATATGATCTTTGTTTGATGCATAGTCTGCACCGTTGGAAAGGAATATGAATGTAGAACACCATCAAGGGTAAATGTGGAAAATATACGAAGCAAGTTTCAAAACATGACTTACTAGTAGAACTATGGATTGCTCTGTTATAAGATTATTGTATATAGATCAAAATTTCATACCAGGTTTTCAGATGATTCTGATTGCAACCCCTCAAAAGCTACACCAAATTTTTGTTGACTACTTCCGTCTGCCCATTTGTTTGTGCATGGAATGTTGTACACCTCTTCAACTTAATGTCCATCTTCTTCCATAATGTAGTCCAAAACACACTTAGATATTTGGTATCCCTATCTCAGACGATGCTCCTTGGTATCCAAAAGTGCACCCAAACCTGTTCAAAGAACAAGTTGCTGCTTCCTGTCCCTTTTTGGTATTTTTACAAAGGCATGAGAATGAAAATTTTACCGAATCTGTCAACTACCATAAATAAATAGTCTGTCCCTTCCGTGGAGTTGGTAAACCTGCCCAAAATACTTGGAAATGCTTTCCCATCACAAGTAAGGGATGGTATAGACCTTGCTTCTTGTTACTAATATTTCTAGTACAATTAAGTATACATCCTCTAATATACCATGCTGCATATTGTTGCATTCTGGGCCAATACATATACCTTTTTAAATTGCCAAATGTCTTTCCAACACCAAAATGTCCTGCAACCTTGGAGTTGTGAGCCTCTTTGATAAGTTGTAGTCGTTCACCTTTAGGGACACAAAGCTTGTCAATATTTTAGAGTAAACCATTATGGAAATGATAGTATCCTTTTCGTCACCTTATTCAATATGAACTTGGCCTTGTAGATATTGAAACACCTACTTGAAGTCCTGATATTCTGTGTATGCCTCTTTGTATGCATCATGGGAAAAATGATCCACGTGCATCAGAGTTCCCAAAGATGTAATCTTTGATGTCGGTGGTCGTGAAATCATGTATTCCAAATTATTTGTGATACCCTTCTTAAACTTGATGACTAGATGGAATTGTTGTAAATATCCTATCCACTTGTAATGCCTGGTTTGTTGTAGCTTACTCTGGGCCTGCAAATACTTTAGTGGCTGGTGATATATGTGGATGCCGGTCTTATTTCCCATCAAATAATGCTTCCACTTTTTGATAGCTTGTACCAAGGCATAAAGATTCTTTTCATAGGTAGGGTTATTGAGAACTGCCCCATGAAGGTAGTCACATTATCATGGGCTAACTATCATCCAAATATGTTGATCTTAGGTAACCCATCTGCACTCCAGATCTCCTTCCATATGGCCGATTTTTCTGGTAGTTGGGATTGAGAGAGAATAATTTTATAACCTTCCTTCACCAAGTGCACTGGGGTATATCCATTTATGTTCAGAAGGAATAGGTGCGAAGCATTGAGCAGATTTGGAGGGACCTCTCCCAATTTCTGCCCCTTCGAAGATCCATTGCTATTCCATTACGAAATGTCAAAGAGGAGGGACTTCCCCTGAGAAGCTAGCCAGTTTCAGAATGAATCCAAGGAGAGGATGCTGGATAATATTCCCAAGTTTGAAAAGAGGTCATCCCAGATCTTGGTTTCTTTTCCATTCCTTGGGCACCAAAAGATATGATCTCGCAAATGCGGGAGAGAGGCACTTAGTAGCTTCGACATAAGAGACCATGTTTGCTGTGTGGTGGCAATGTCTAGGCATATTTTTCGGTTTCTTCTGAGGTATTTATAACAAATTGCCTTCTTTGACCAATCATTTCCATCTGATACCAATCTCCAGAGGCGTTTTGTGCCTAGTTCTATATTTATCTTTTTTGGATCATGGATTCCCAACACCACTCAACCAGCCGGGTTCAACCATATTGCTCCCCAAATTTGGAATGGAAAATTGATATTTTGAAGGATAACTTGCCACACTTCTCTAGGGAGATATTTTAGACTAATAGGGGTGCCTAAATACTTGAAGAATTTCCAATTAGCAGAAAAAGGGAACTGTAAAATATTTTCAATTCTTGTGAGGATACTTGCTTTAATGTTCTAAGCATATATTTGGCTCTTATGTTTGCTTATGGTTCCTCCCGAGGCTTCTCCGTATTGATCTAAAACCATTTTAAATATGTTGGCCATAGTTTAGAGGCTCCTCCAAGCAACAAAGTATCATCGAAAAACTAGGAGTTATTTATTCTTCTTACCCCCCTTGCTATCATCACGCCTAGAATATTGCTAGTTCTTCTTTCATATTCTAGTGTTCTGTTTAGTGATTATTTCATGAGGACATACAACATTGGGGAGAGTGGGAACCCCTGTCTTAAGCCTCTTGTGGCTTGAAATAAAGGAGTAGGCCTTCGATTTATTAGAGGGGCTATCCAAGGGGTGGTAATACATGTTCCAATCCAGGAAATAAAGAAGTGATTAAAACCGAATTTCTTCAAAACTTCAAAAAGGAAACTATGCTTGACACGATCAAATGCATTTGCCATGTCTATTTTAATTACCATACCTTTTTCTCTGTTGTTAAAGCTAGAGTGGATCGCTTCTTGAAACAAGGTGATGTTGTTCCAAATTTGTCTTTTTGCGACAAAGCCACCTTGATTTGGAAGAATGAGTCATGGAACCAAATGCTTTAGTCTGTTTGCTATGATTTTTGCCAGTATTTTGTAAGAGACATTGCATAGAGAAATAGGGCGATATCTATCAAAGGAATTGGCATTTTTTGTTGGTTGTGGAGCCTGATTATATTCTTGATTCAAAGGTCTTTATTTTCAGCCATGTTTATACCCCATGAAGACTTTACACCCCTCCACGTGGGGGAGTTGCAGGGGCGGCTTGCCCCCTTGCGGGGTCTGGGGGGCCGATCCCCCCGGCTGTGTAGATTTTTAAATAAGAAAGGTTTAAGCAATAAGTTCATTCCATTTTAGCGTTTAACTTATCCATAACCAATAATATTGTAGCAACCAAGATCATACGAATAAACACCATGCACAAGAACACAAGAAGTATCCCGTGAAACCCTTCTCAACAAGGAAAGAAAACCAAACCAAATACTTTGCTATATTATTCAAGATAAATACCTTCACCACCAAGAAAACCTAGCACACAAAAGGGTGCTCACAAACCTTAGAAGACTAGCGCCCAAGAGAGGTGCACACTTTTCCCAAGTAGATGTACTTGCTGAAATTTCCAAACTCACACACAAGATACGATTCCTCAATGGGGAATTTACCTTTACTTATATTATACTTGACTTGTCAACATAAGTGTCTATTGGCACAACATGTCCGACCTCTCTATCTCAAAATATAATTAATATTAACAAGATTAATTATATTTGACATTAATTGTCAATTACATTAAGGTGGGGTCGACCTGTACCCTTTACATTACAATTAGGGTTATAGGCAAGTCTGACTCTTGAACAATATAGCAAGGGATATTATACACCCACTAGTGCTCAACCACTAGGGGCACATCCATAGGGATGTCCATATCTCTGGTTCACTGCATTACACATACGAATGACTTCTTGACTAGTGCTCAACCACGAGGATCACGTTCACCTGTGCTCATCCACTCAACAGATATTCTTTTCAAATGCATTACACAAAAGAGTCATCTGGAGTTTCTCAGCAACTCTCTGCTCAGAGGAGGATAATACATCATCTTCATCTTTGTCTCATGACGATGCACCCAACACTTCGGGATTTCACATGTTCACCTTGTGGTCAGCCACAGGCACACCCAACTCCGCAGATCTCCTTTCTCATCGCGTTACACAAGAGAATAACCTGGAGTTATTCTCAACTCTCTCTAAGGTGGAGGCCATCTCTACGTTCCAACTCTGTGTCAGATAGGAACCACACACCCCTGTCAGGTTTGTTTCCTGGAGAATGTCTCACATAGCTGCAATCATCAACACTCCATCTCAGCTAGGGAGGAATTATTCATCATGCCAAGTCTCACATGGATTCATTTTGAACTTTGTTCTTGGCTATAGTTATTAACACTCCCTCTCAACTAGGGAGGTATCCTTCACAAAGCTAATTTGGTGAATAGGTATGCAATCTGCTCATGTGTAGGAAGGTACTTCATGTTTTCTATTTTCATCTGCATCATGTTTGATATAATGATATTTTGTCTCAACGTGTTTCAATCTATCATGAAACACTAGGTTCTCAAAGAGATTTACACACAACTCTGGTTATCATCATAGGATCCATCTCAAGAGCAAGTAAATCTGACAGAAGCTTGTGAAGCCATATTGCTTCGCACACTCGATGCTACATACTCTGCTTCTGTGGTACTCAAGGCCACATAGTTTTGTTTCCTGCTGCATCAGGTAACCATGACAAACTTGATTGTAAGACAACAACCAAATGTTCTCTTCCAATCCACTGTACTCTCTGCTCAATCTGTATAAGTATATCCCTGCAAACTTAATTTCACAATTGGAGGCATATGTTAGATCATTGATGCAGAAGCCAGTGCCACTGTTTCTACAACCAAGATCCATCCCGATGATCCAGAGAAAGGTGAGCACCTCTTTCATTCACTTATGTGGGTAAAAGGCACTCCGCTGCACTTCATCGCTGATAAAAGTTTCCAGAAGAACCTCATATCAAGAAAGGTTGTCAAGTGGCTAGAGATGCCGACAACGCTGCACCCACAATCCTACACCATAAGATGGCTTCGTAAAGGAAGCTATCTTTGCGTCAACCGACAATGTTTCCTGTTGTACAAAATCAAGCCATTCAAAGATGAGGTATTGTGTGATGTTGCTCCCATTGAAGTTTGTGATGTTCTTTTGGGCCAACCATATTTATGGAAATGTCATGTTGTATATGAGTCTAGGCCTCACAGTGTTATTATTTCTTTTAACATGAAATTGTACAAGATACTTGAGGTAGTCCCACCTAGTGCCATTTCCTTGATCTCTGCCAATAAATGTAGGAAGGTCATTTCTCAGACCGGGAAGTTTGTCTTCTTCGTGATTCACTTTAAGAGTGAGTGAAAGGTTGCAACCACATCCATGGCCTCCATGAACGACCTCTCCATGAAACATAAGCAAGTCGATAAGTTCGTAGAAGAATACAAAGACATATTCTCATCACCTACTCGGGTACCTCTGCACTGTCAGGTAAAGCATCCCATCGATATGACCCCCAACACACCGCTACCGAATGGGCTAGTATATTGCCACTCTTTGCTATAAAATGAGGAGATCAAGCGTCATATCCAAGAAATGCTCCAAAAGGGGCACATCCAACCAACCTCATCACTTTGTGGAAGCCCAATCATGCTGGTGCAGAAGAAAGATGGGACTTGGTGACTCTGCATTTATCAACATGGTAGGTCAACTTGTGGGAGATATAAATTTTTCATATGATGTTTGTTTGATGCATAGTCTGCACCGTTGGAAAGGAATATGAATGTAGAACACCATCAAGGGGGTGTGAACAAGTCTCAAATATGAGAACCCCCAAAAAATTCACTTAATGCCTCAAAATGGATCAAGAAGGTTCCAGACCCAAATTTTCCAAACTGGGACTTACCACTATAATTGCCTTGCAAATTGATTCCTCGAATTTTTCTTCCAATCTGAAAGGATTGAGACAGATGGAAAAAAATATAATGACCCGTTCTGAATCATACCTCCCTATTTGGGGAGGCTTTTGGTCCCCAAAATATTTGTTGAATGAGGTGAGGAAATTTTTCCTCTACCATCTGCCTAGACTACCACTTTGCTTTACCTAGAATTTTTCCATTAAACCCAATCTTCCAAAGGTCATGCTACCCCTGTCTTATAATTATAGATCTCTTCTACAAAACCATGTTCTCTTCCAACTCTGGCTGAGCATCTAGTGATAAATCCTCCATGGAAGGTAGGACCTTCTCCTCCTCCTGATCCAACATGGAGGGCTCATACAGTTTCAGGTTATCCACATTCACTACTGAGTAAATGCACATGTATAGGGGCATACCAAGTCTGCAGGCGTTATTTCCCACATTTTCCAATACATCAAAATGACCATACCGTAGATCCTTGATCTTCTTACGAGTACCCTTTATCCTTTCCTTATTAAATTGTAACCATACTCTATCTCCCACTCTAAATATTTTCTCTATTCAGTCCATCTTAATTTCCATCTTCTTCCATAATGTAGTCCAAAACACACTTAGATATTTGGTATCCCTATCTCAGACGATGCTCCTTGGTATCCCAAAGTGCACCCAAACCTATTCAAAGAACAAGTTGCTGCTTCCTGTCCCTTTTTGGTATCTTTACAAAGGCATGAGAATGAACATTTTACCGAATCTGTCAACTACCATAAATAAATAGTCTGTCCTTTCCGTGGATTTGGTAAACCTGCCTAAAATACTTGGAAATGCTTTCCCATTACAGGTAAGGGATGGTATAGACCTTGCTTCTTGTTACTAATATATCTAGTACAATTAAGTATACATCCTCTAATATACCATGCTGCATATTGTTTCATTCTGGGCCAATACATATACCTTTTTAAATTGCCAAATGTCTTCCCAACACCAAAATGTCCTGCAACCTTGGAGGTGTGAGCCTCTTTGATAAGATGTAGTATTTCACCTTTAGGGACACAAAGATTGTCAATATTTTAGAGTAAACCATTATGGAAATGATAGTATCCTTTTCGTCACCTTATTCTATATGAACTTGGCCTTGTAGATATTGAAACACGTACTTGAAGTCCTGATATTCTGTGTATGCCTCTTTGTATGCATCATGGGTAAAATGATCCACGTGCATCAGATTTCCCAAAGAAATAATCTTTGATGTGGGTGGTCGTGAAATCATGTATTCCAAATTATTTGTGATACCTTTCTTAAACTTGATGACTAGATGGAATTGTTGTAAACATCCTATCCGCTTGTAATGTCTGGTTTGTTGTAGCTTACTCTGGGCCTGCAAATACTGTAGTGGCTGGTGATATATGTGGATGACGGTCTTGTTTCCCATCAAATGCTGCTTCCACTTTTTGATAGCTTGTACCAAGGCATAAAGCTTCTTTTCATAGGTAGGGTTATTGAGAACTGCCCCATGAAGGTAGTCACATTATCATGGGCTAACTATAATCCAATTATGTTGATCTTAGGTAACCCATCTGCACTCCAGATCTCCTTCCGTATGGCTGATTTTTCTGGTAGTTAGGATTGAGAGAGAAAATTTTTATAACCTTCCTTCACCGAGTGCACTGGGACAGAGCCATTTATGTTCAGAAGGAATAAGTGCAAAGCATTGAGAAGATTTGGAGGGACCTCTCCCAATTTCCGCCCCTTCCAAGATCCATTGCTATTCCATTACGAAATGTCAAAGAGGAGGGACTTCCCCTGAGAAGTTAGCCAGTTTCAGAATGAATCCAAGGTGAGGATGCTGGATAATATTCCCAAGTTTGAAAAGAGGTCATCCCAGATCTTGATTTCTTTTCCATCCCTTGGGCACCAAAAGAGATGATCCCGCAAAAGCGGGAGAGAGGCACTTAGTAGCTTCGACATAAGAGACCATGTTTGCTGTGTGGTGGCAACGTCTAGGCATCTTTTTCGGTTTCTTGTGAGGTATTTATAACAAATTGCCTTCTTTGACCAATAATTTCCATCTGATACCAATCTCCAGAGGCGTTTTGTGCCTAGTGCTATATTTATCTTTTTCGGATCACGGATTCCCAACACCACTCGACCAGCCGGGTTCAACCATATTGCTCCCCAAATTTGGAATTGAAAATTGATATTTTGAAGGATAACTTGCCATGCTTCTCTAGGGAGATATTTTAGACTAATATGGGTGCCTAAATACTTGAAGAATTTCCAATCAGCAGAAAAAGGGAACTGTAAAATATTTTCAATTCTTGTGAGGATACTTGCTTTAATGTTCTAAGCATATATTTGGCTCTTATGTTTGCTTATGGTTCCTCTTGAGGCTTCTCCATACTGATCGAAAACCATTTAAAATATGTTGGCCATAGTTTTAGAGGCTCCTATAAGCAACAAAGTATCATCGAAAAACTGGGAGTTATTTATTCTTCTTACCCCCCTTGCTATCGTCATGCCTGGAATATTGCTAGTTCTTCTTTCATATTCTAGTCTTCTGTTTAGTGATTCTTTCATGAGGACATACAACATTGGGGAGAGTGGGAACCCCTGTCTTAAGCCTCTTGTGGCTTGGAAGAAAGGAGTAGGCCTTCCATTTATTAGAGGGGATATCCAAGGGGTGGTAATACATGTTCCAATCCAGGAAATAAAGGAGTGATTAAAACCGAATTTCTTTAAAACTTCAAAAAGGAAACTATGCTTGACACGATCAAATGCATTTGCCATGTCTATTTTAATTACCATACCTTTTCCTCTGTTGTTAAAGATGGAGTGGATCACTTCCTGAAACAAGGTGATGTTGTTCCAAATCTATCTTTTTGCGACAAAGCCACCTTGATCTGGAAGAATTAGTCATGGAACCAAATTCTTTAGTCTGTTTGCTATGATTTTTGCCAGTATTTTGTAAGAGACATTGCATAGAGAAATAGGGCGATATCTATGAAAGGAATTGGCATTTTTTGTTGGTTGTGGAGCCTGATTATCTTCTTGATTCAAAGGTCTTTATTTTCAGCCCTATTTATACCTCATGAAGACTTTACACCCCTCCACGTGGGGGAGTTGCAGGGGGGCTTGCCCCCTGCGGGGTCCGGGGGGCCGACCCCCCTGGCTATGTTGATTTTTCAATAAGCAAGGTTTAAGAAAGAAGTTCATTCCATTTTAGCATTTAACTTAGCCATAACCAATAATGTTGCAGCAACCAAGATCACACGAATAAACACCATGCACAAGAACACACGAAGTATCCCGGGAAACCCTTCTCAACAAGGGAAGAAAACCAAACCAAATCCTTTGCTATATTATTCAAGATAAATACCTTCACCACCAAGAAAAACTAGCAGACAAAAGGGTTCTCACAAGCCCTAGAAGACTATTTCCCAAGAGAGGTGCGCACTTTTCCCAAGTAGATGTACTTGTATAAATTTCCAAACTCACACACAAGATACGATTCCTCAATGGGGAATTTACCTTTACTTATATTATACTTGACCTGTCAACATAAGTGTTTATTGGCACAACATGGCCGACCTCTCTATCTCAAAATATAATTAATATTAACCAGATTAATTATATTTGACATTAATTATCAATTACATTAAGGTGGGGCCGACCTGTACCCTTTACATTACAATTAGGGTTATAGGAAAGTCTGACTCTTGAACAATATAGAAAGGGATATTATACACCCACTAGTGCTCAACCACTAGGGGCACATCCATAGGGATGTCCATATCTCTGGCTCACTGCATTACACATAAGAATGACTTCTTGACTAGTGCTCAACCACGAGGATCACGTTCACCTGTGCTCGTCCACAGGCATGTCCACTCAACATATCTTCTTTTCCAATGCATTACAAAAGAGAGTCATCTTGAGTTTCTCACCAACTCTCTGCTTAGAGGAGGCTAATACATCATCTTCATCTCTATCTCATGACGATGCACCCAACACTTTGGGATTTCACACGTTCACCTTGTGCTCAGCCACATGCACGCCCAACTCTGTAGATCTCCTTTCTCACCGCGTTACACAGGAGAATAACTTGGAGTTCTTCTCAACTCTCTGTAAGGTGGAGGCCATCTCTACGTTCCAACTGTGTCTCATATAGGAACCACACACCCCTCTCAGGGGATCTCTCTTAGGTTTGTTTCCTGGAGAATGTCTCACATAGCTGCAATCATCAACACTCCCTCTCATCTAGGGAGGAATTATTCATCATGCCAAGTCTCACATGGATGAATTTTGAACTTTATTATTGAATGTAGTTATTAACACTCCCTCTCAACTAGGGAGGTATCCTTCACCAAGCTAATTTGGTGAATATGTATGCAATCTGCTGATGTGTAGGAAGGTACTTCATGTTTTCTATTTTCCTCTGCATCATGTTTGATATAATGATATTTTGTCTCAACGTGTTTCAATCTATCATGAAACACTGGGTTCTCAAAGAGCTTTACACAGAACTCTGGTTATCATCATAGGATCCATCTCAATATCAAGTAAATCTGACAGAAGCTTGTGAAGCCATATTGCTTCGCACACTCGATGCTACATACTCTGCTTCTGTGGTACTCAAGGCGACATAGTTTTGTTTCCTGCTACATCAGGTAACCATGACAAACTTGACTGTAAGACAAAAACCAGATGTTCTCTTCCGATCCACTGTACGCTCTGCTCAATCTGTATAAGTATATCCCTGCAAACTTAATTTCACAATTGGAGGCATATGTTAGATCATTGATGCAGAAGCCATTGCCACTGTTTCTACAACCAAGATCCATCCCAATGATCTAGAGAAAGGTGAGCGCCTCTTTCATTCACTTATGTGGGTAAAAGGCACTCCGCTGCACTTCATCGTTGATAAAAGTTTCCAGAAGAACCTCATATCAAGAAAGGTTGTCAAGTGGCTAGCCCTACCGACAACGCTGCACCCACAACCCTACACCATAAGATGGCTCCTTAAAGGAAGCGATCTTTGCATCAACCAACAATGTTTCCTGTTGTACGGAATCAAGCCATTCAAAGATGAGGTATTGTGTGATGTTGCTCCCCTTGAAGTTTGTGATGTTCTTTTGGGCCAACCATATTTATGGAAATGTCATATTGTATATGAGTCTAGGCCTCACAATGTTATTATTTCTTTTAACATGAAATTGTACAAGATACTTGAGGTAGTCCCACCTAGTGCCATTTCCTTGATCTCTGCCAAGAAATGTAGGAAGGTCATTTCTCAGACCGGGAAGTTTGTCTTCTTCGTGATTCACTTTAAGAGTGAGTGAAAGGTTGCAACCACATCCATGGCCTCCATGAACAACCTCTCCACGAAACATAAGCAAGTCGATAAGGTCGTGGAAGAATACAAAGATATCTTCTCATCACCTACTGGGGTACCTCTGCACTGTCAGGTAAAGCATCCCATCGATATGACCGCCAACACACCGCTACCGAATGGGATAGTATATCACCACTCTTTGCTATAAAATGAGGAGATCAAGTGACATATCCAAGAAATGCTCCAAAAAGGGCACATCAAACCAACCTCATCACCTTGTGGAAGCCCAATCGTGCTGGTGCAGAAGAAAGATGGGACTTGGCGAATCTGCATTTACCAACATGGTAGGTCAACTTGTGGGAGATATAATTTTTTCATATGATATTTGTTTGATGCATAGTCTGCACCATTGGAAAGAAATCAGAATGTAGAACACCATCAAGGGGGTGTGCACAAGTCTCAAATATGAGAACCCCCAAAAAATTCACTTAATGCCTCAAAACGAATCGAGAAGGTTCCAGTCCCAAATTTTCCAAACTGGGACTTACCACTATAATTGCCTTGCAAACTGATTCCTCCAATTTTTTTCCAATCTGAAAGGATTGAGATAGATGGAAAAAAATATAATGACCCGTTCTGAATCATACCTCCCTATTTGGGTAGGATTTTGGTCCCCAAAATATTAGTTGAATGAGGTGAGGAAATTTTTCCTCTACCATCTGCCTAGACTACCACTTTGCTTTACCTAGAATTTTTCCATTAAACCCAATCTTCCAAAGGTCATGCTACCCCTGTCTTGTAATTATAGATCTCTTCTACAAAACCATGTTCTCTTCCAACTCTGGCTGAGCATCTAGTGATAAATCCTCCATGGAAGGTAGGACCTTCTCCTCCTCCTGATCCAACATGGAGGGCTCATACAGTTTGAGGTTATCCACATTCACTACTGAGTAAATGCACATGTATGGGGGCATACTGTGTCTGCAGGCGTTATCTCCCACATTTTCCAATACCTCAAAATGACCATACCGTAAATCCTTGATCTTCTTACGAGTATCCTTTAGCCTTTCCTTATTAAATTGTAACCATACTCTATCTCCCACTCTAAATATTTTCTCTATTCAGTGTTGGTCATGTTTAGCCTTGTAATTTTCATGTGACTTCTTCAATGTCTCTTGTGCTTGCAAATGGATCTACCCGATCTTCTCAACAAATTTTTCTTCCTTTAATGCATCTCCTATGAGGTCTTCCCTCACTCCTCCTTGTTATCCATATACAACATCTAAGGGTGAATGTGGAAAATATAAGAAGCAAGTTTCAAAACATGACTTACTAGTAGAACTATGGATTGCTCTGTTATAAGATTGTTGTATATAGATCAAAATTTCATACCAGGTTTTCAGATGATTCTGATTGTAACCCCTCAAAAGCTACACCAAATTTTTGTTGACTACTTCCGTCTGCCCATTTGTTTGTGGATGGAATGTTGTATACCTCTTCAACTTAATGTCCATCTTCTTCCATAATGTAGTCCAAAACACACTTAGATATTTGGTATCCCTATCTCAGACGATGCTCCTTGGTATCCCAAACTGCACCTAAACCTATTCAAAGAACAAGTTGCTACTTCCTATCCCTTTTTGGTATTTTTATTAAGGCATGAGAATGAACATTTTACCGAATCTATCAACTACCATAAATAAATAGTCTGTCCCTTCCGTGGAGTTGGTAAACCTGCCCAAAATACTTGGAAATGCTTTCCCCTTACATGTAAGGGATGGTATAGACCTGGCCTCTTGTTACTAATATTTCTAGTACAATTAAGTATACATCCTCTAATATACCATGCTGCATATTGTTGCATTCTGGGCCAATACATATACCTTTTTAAATTGCCAAATGTCTTCCCAACACCAAAATGTCCTGCAACCTTGGAGGTGTGAGCCTCTTTGATAAGCTATAGTCGTTCACCTTTAGGGGCACAAAGCTTGTCAATATTTTAGAGTAAACCATTATGGAAATGATAGTAGCCTTTTCGTCACCTTATTCTATATGAACTTGGCCTTGTAGATATTGAAACACCTACTTGAAGTCTTGATATTCTGTGTATGCCTCTTTGTATGCATCATGGGTAAAATGATCATGTGCATCAGAGTTCCCAAAGATGTAATCTTTGATGTGGCTGGTCGTGAAATCATGTATTCCAAATTATTTGTGATACCCTCCTTAAACTTGATGACTAGATGGACTTGTTGTAAAAATCCTATCCACTTGTAATGCCTAGTTTGTTGTAGCTTACTCTGGGCCTGCAAATACTGTAGTGGCTGGTGATATATGTGGATGACGGTCTTGTTTCCCATCAAATAATGATTCCACTTTTTGATAGCTTGTACCAAGGCATAAAGATTCTTTTCATAGGTAGGGTTATTGAGAACTGCCCCATGAAGGTAGTCACATTATCATGGGCTAACTATCATCCAAATATGTTGATCTTAGGTAACCCATCTGCACTCCAGATCTCCTTCCATATGGCCAATTTTTCTGGTAGTTGGGATTGAGAGAGAATAATTTTATAAACTTCCTTCACCGAGTGCACTGGGGCAGAGCCATTTATGTTCAGAAGGAATAGGTGCGAAGCATTGATCAGATTTGGATGGACCTCTCCCAATTTCCACCCCTTCCAAGATCCATTGCTATTCCATTACGAAATGTCAAAGAGGATGGACTTCCCCTAAGAAGTTATCCAGTTTTAGAATGAATCCAAGGCGAGGATGCTAGATAATATTCCCAAGTTTGAAAAGAAGTCATCCCAGATCTTGATTTCTTTTCCATTCCTTGGGCACCAAAAGAGATGATCCTGCAAAAGTGGGAGAGAGGCACTTAGTAGCTTAGACATAAGAGACCATGTTTGCTGTGTGGTGGCAACGTCTAGGCATATTTTTTGATTTCTTGTGAGGTATTTATAACAAATTGCCTTCTTTGACCAATCATTTCCATCTGATGCCAATCTCCAGAGGCGTTTTGTGCCTAGTGCTATATTTATCTTTTTCGGATCACGGATTCCCAACACCACTCGACCAGCCGGGTTCAACCATATTGCTCCCCAAATTTGGAATTGAAAATTGATATTTTGAAGGATAACTTGCCACACTTCTCTAGGGAGATATTTTAGACTAATAGGGGTGCCTAAATACTTGAAGAATTTCCAATCAACAAAAAAAGGGAACTGTAAAATATTTTCAATTCTTGCGAGGATACTTACTTTAATGTTCTAAGCATATATGTGGCTCTTATGTTTGCTTATGGTTCCTCCCGAGGCTTCTCCGTAATGATCTAAAATGATTTTAAATATGTTGGCCATAGTTTTAGAGGCTCCTCCATGCAACAAAGTATCATCGAAAAACATGGAGTTATTTATTCTTCTTATCCCCCTTGCTATCGTCATGCCTGGAATATTGCTAGTTCTTCTTTCATATTCTAGTCCTTTGTTTAGTGATTCTTTCATGAGGACATACAACATTGGGGAGAGTGGGAACCCCTGTCTTAAGCCTCTTATGGCTTGGAAGAAAGGAGTAGGCCTTCCATTTATTAGAGGGGATATCCAAGGGGTGGTAATACATGTTCCAATCCAGGAAATAAAGGAGTGATTAAAACCAAATTTCTTTAAAACTTCAAAAACGAAACTATGCTTGACATGATCAAATGCATTTGCCATGTTTATTTTAATTACGATACCTTTTTCTCTGTTGTTAAAGCTAGAGTGGATCGCTTCCTGAAACAAGGTGATGTTGTTCCAAATCTGTCTTTTTGCGACAAAGCCACCTTGATTTGGAAGAATGAGTCATGGAACCAAATGCTTTAGTCTGTTTGCTATGATTTTTGCCAGTATTTTGTAAGAGAAATTGCATAGAGAAATAGGGCGATATCTATCAAAGTAATTGGCATTTTTTGTTGGTTGTGGAGCCTGATTATCTTCTTGATTCAAAGGTATTTATTTTCAGCCATGTTTATACCCTATGAAGACTTTACACCCCTCCACGTGGGGGTGTTGCAGGGGGGGCTTGCCCCCCTACGGGGTCCAGGGGGCCGATCCCCTTGGCTGTGTTGATTTTTCAATAAGCAAGGTTTAAGCAAGAAGTTCATTCCATTTTAGCGTTTAACTTAGCCATAACCAATAATTTTGTAGCAACCAAGATCACATGAATAAACACCATGCACAAGAACACAAGAAGTATCTTGGGAAACCCTTCTCAACAAGGGAAGAAAACCAAACCAAATCCTTTGCTATATTATTCAAGATAAATACCTTCACCACCAAGAAAACCTAACACACAAAAGGGTGCTCACAAACCCTAGAAGACTAGCGCCCAAGAGAGGTGCGCACTTTTCCCAAGTAGATGTACTTGCTGAAATTTCCAAACTCACACACAAGATACAATTCCTCAATGGGGAATTTACCTTTACTTATATTATACTTGACTTGTCAACATAAGTGTCTATTAGCACAACATTGCCGACCTCTCTATCTCAAAATATATTTAATATTAACCAGATTAATTATATTTTACATTAATTATCAATTACATTAAGGTGGGGCCGACCTGTACCCTTTACATTACAATTAGGGTTATAGGAAAGTCTGACTCTTGAACAATATAACAAGGGATATTATACACCCACTAGTGCTCAACCACTAGGGGCATGACCATAGGGATGTCCATATCTCTGGCTCACTGCATTACACATAAGAATGACTTCTTCACTAGTGCTCAACCACGAGGATCACGTTCACCTGTGCTCGTCCACAGGCACGTCCACTCAACATATCTTATTTTCCAATTAAATATAGTTTGAGGTTATCCACATTCACTACTGAGTAAATGCACATGTATGGGGGCATACCGAGTCCGCAGGCGTTATCTCCCACATTTTGCAATACCTCAAAATGATCATACCATAGATCCTTGATCTCCTTACGAGTACCCTTTAGCCTTTCCTTATTAAATTGTAACCATACTCTATCTCCCACTCTAAATATTTTCTCTATTTAGTGTTGGTCATGTTTAGCCTTGTAATTTTCATGTGACTTCTTCAATGTCTCTTGTACTTGCAAATGGATCTACCCGATCTTCTCAACAAATTTTTCTTCCTTTAATGCATCTCCTATGAGGTCCTCCCTCACTCCTCCTTGTTATCCATATACAACGTCTAAGGGTGAATGTGGAAAATATACGAAGAAAGTTTCAAAACATGACTTTCTAGTAGAAATATGGATTTCTCTGTTATAAGATTGTTGTATATAGATCAAAATTTCATACCAGGTTTTCAGATGATTTTGATTGTAACCCCTCAAAAGATACACCAAATTTTTGTTGACTACTTCCGTCTGCCCATTTGTTTGTGGATGGAATGTTGTATACCTCTTCAAATTAATGTCCATCTTCTTCCATAATGTAGTCCAAAACACACTTAGATATTTGGTATCCCTATCTCAGACGACGCTCCTTGGTATCCTAAAGTGCACCCAAACCTGTTCAAAGAACAAGTTGCTGTTTACTGTCCCTTTTTGGTATTTTTACAAAGGCATGAGAATGAACATTTTACCGAATTTGTCAACTACCATAAATAAATAGTCTGTCCCTTCCGTGGAGTTGGTAAACCTGCCCACAATACTTGGAAATGATTTCCCATTACAGGTAAGGGATGGTATAGACCTTGCTTCTTGTTACTAATATTTCTAGTGCAATTAAGTATACATCCTCTAAGATACCATGCTGCATATTGTTGCATTCTGGGCCAATGCATATACCTTTTTAAATTGACAAATGTCTTCCCAACACCAAAATGTCCTGCAACCTTGGAGGTGTGAGCCTCTTTGATAAGCTGTAGTCATTCACCTTTAGGGACACAAAGCTTTTCAATATTTTAGAGTAAATCATTATGGAAATGATAGCAGCCTTTCCGTCACCTTATTCTATATGAATTTGGCCTTGTAGATATTGAAACACCTACTTGAAGTCGTGATATTATGTGTATGCCTCTTTGTATGCATCATGGGTAAAATGATCCATGTGCATTAGGGTTCCCAAAGATGTAATCTTTGATGTGGGTGGTCATGAAATCATGTCTTCCAAATTATTTGTGCTACCCTTCTTAAACTTGATGACTAGATGGAATTGTTGTAAAAATCCTATCCACTTGTAATGCCTGGTTTGTTGTAGCTTACTCTCGGCCTGCAAATATCGTAGTGGCTGGTGATATATGTGGATGACGGTCTTGTTTTTCATCAAATAATGCTTCCACTTTTTGATAGCTTGTACCAAGGCATACAGATTCTTTTCATAGGTAGGGTTATTGAGAATTGTCCCATGAAATGCTTCAGAATAATAGAAGACAAGACTTCCTCCTTGCATTATAAATGCTCCCATGGGATACCCACTTGCATCTGTTTCCACTTTTAAGGGCTTATGCAAGTTTGGTAGTCTGAGCGCTAGTGCTTGGATGATCTTTCTTTTCATATCATCAAAGACCTTTTTTTGATTCTTCCCCAACTGGAAACTCTTACCAGTAGCTGTTATAGCGTGGAGTGGTGCAGATACCATTGAAAATGAAGCTTTGAACTTTTTCAAGTATTAGGTCGCGTGAACAAAACTTCTAACTTTTGAGTGAGATTTGTAGAAATCAGCCATTTCATGATGGCCTCCATATTTGCAGGATCTATCTTGAGCTCCCCTCCATCGATCACATACCCCAAATACACCAAAGACCATTGAGAAAACTCACATTTCTTAATATTGGTCAACAATTGGTGCTTCTTCAGAGTCTCTAACATCTGCATAAGATGTGAGATATGCTCCTACCAGATAGCACTATAAACGAATATATCAGCTAAATAAACAATACTAAATGAATCTAGATAAGGGTGTAAAACATCATTCATTAGTCTCATAAATGTAGCTGGTGCATTGCATAAACCGAATGGCATAATCAATTGTTCATTCAAACCTTGCCTTGTCTTGAAGGCATTCTTCCAGGTATCTTCTTCTTTGACTCATACCTAGTGATATTCTGATTTCAAATCCATCTTAGTTGATCTAGGTGGATATCGTTGGTGACCCACCTATTCCAACTGGCTCACATACATATTTCATCTTGGCAGTTTTTTCTAGATTTTCGGGTCCTAAACTTCCGGGGCCGTTCTGAGGTGCTAAATAACATTATTTGGTCCTGCCACAGTCACAGGATATATGTAGTTAGAGTGTGATGACATAATGTGTATTCCTCAGATAGACCTTTCCAATGGGCTATCATGCGCCTAAAACATAGATCGTATGCAAAAGTTATGACCCTCAGAAGTTGATGTACCAACTTACCCCAACGGGGCCCAGATGAATTTTGGTGTTTCATCTCCTAGTTTTAGGTTTTTGGATGTCTAGTGTATTTTCAATTATGTTGATGTAAAAAGGACTTTAGAGCTTCATTTTACTCATCTTATTGCGAATTTGCGTAGCTATCACATCTCTTCTCAGAGATAAGCTGCCACCATTCTAGCAAGCTTTTTTTAGTATGGATTTTAAAGTTTCAACATATTTCTTATTTAATAGAAGTCAAGTTTTATTGTATCTCTGTTATTATTCATTCTGTCTCTGTGTTAATACTATGTATCTGTGTTTTGATTTCATTCCACTCATAAATCCAGATCATTAGTGAAGTACTTGGCATGTTGTAGCTGGTCCAATAGATCATTGATCCTTGGTAGAGGGTATTGTTTCTTCAATGTAATCTTGTTCAATGCCCTGTAATTTCTACACATTATCCAAGTCCAATCCTTTTTGGGTACAATTATGATGGGTGACCCACAAGGTGAGGTACTTGGTTGAATCACACCCTGCTCCAACAACTACTACAATTGTTTCTTCACTTTTAGAACAAACTATCTATATAGCCCAATGTTCTACAATGAGGAATTTGACAATAATTGCATTTCATCCTCCACATCCCTCTTGGGTGGTATCCCTTTAGGATTCTTGAACACTCCTTTGTATTCCTGTAGAAACTCCAAATAATGTTTCCACTCTTTAGTACACCCCTCCTTGAATTCCTTCACTCTCATTGACTCACCATCAGACTGATTTTCTATTAAGAAACAAAAAAAATATTTTCTGTGCGACTTTCCCACTAGGTTAGAGCATGCCCCTTTAACTTCAATATAGAAAATGGAATATTCTTCCCTTCATCTATATGGTGAACGTTAAAATTAAATTCTAGTTGTTGCAACCAATGATTTAGTTTTAATGCATTTATCTCACCTTGGTATGGAATTATGTCCACTTTCGCTTTCACCTTGAATAGGGACTGCAAAGGGTTAACAACACTGGAACTCGAATTCTCTTTCTTGGATTCTTTCAGTGACTACTTTACTGAGTCTTCCCAATCTCTCGTTTTTCCTTCCAATCCGATGTCTAAGTTAGAGCCTCCATCATCTCTGAATGGTCTGAGCGTGTTTTCTAGAGTTTCCAGGATGGGGTTCATATTGCGACTGATGCCGACAAATTTCTCTTCCAATCGCTCAAATATGTTTCTACTGGATCTCGAGGGTTACTATGATCATAATCGTCTACCATGGCTAGGGTTTCTGCGACTTCTCTTTAAGCCAATTCCTGGATCCTGCAACTTCCCACAAATATCAAAAAGTAAAACCTGCTCTAGTACCAATATGATCTATAAATGGTTGTGGACATTCGACTGGAACAGTTCGTCACAACTGATCTAATAAATATTTGAAATGTTTACTATTAAGGTTATTTTTCCTTTATATATCAGACTCTTGACTACTGGTTTTCTTCTTAGAAGAAACATATGAAATAGTTCGAATGCAAAAAAATAGAGAACATAAATAAATACACATACCATCCACAAATAACACAAGATATGACATGGGAAACCCAATATGTGAGAAAATCCAGCTAGAAGGTGAGGTTGCTTTTCTCTTGTTTCTCTGGTATAGAAATGATGCAAGTAAAAATAAAGAGACACTCTCTATGGAGTTTCCTTTGACATGTGGCTTGTATGGCTGCTAAAAAATCTCTCTCCTCCTCTATTATGCTCATAGAATACCACTCTCAGCTATTTTTATCAGCTATACAACAAGATACAATGCAAAAGAATGGAACCCCCTCTTCTCCTAGTGGCCTAGTATTTAACATAGCCCGATAGCCATCTAGGGGTAGGTTTTTGACTTCCTCAACCCTCAATTGTGATAGAGTTTTGGAACTTCTAGAATCTTCTTGAAATTACATATGTGTCTAGCTCCATATGCATGAGTAATAGGGGTTGGCAAGACATTCTCTCGTACCGTGGTGGTCAACAAGGTAAGTCAACTAGCGGGAGGCATAACTTTTGCATATGATATTTGATTGATGCATGGTCTGCATCGTTGGAAATGTTTCAAAGTGTAGAACACCGTAAAGGGGGTGTGCATAATTTCTAGACATCAAAAGCCTCAAAATATCATTTGATGCCTCAAAATGGATCCAGAAGGCTCCATACCCCAATTTTCCAAATTGGGACCTGCCACTAAAATGGCCCTGCAAGCTGATTCCTCCATTTTTTTCCAATCTTAAAGGATCGAGACAGATGAAAAAAAATATAATGATCCATTCTTAATCATTTGATCAATCATGAGAATGGAATCAAAACTCAATAAAGGATCAAATTGATAAAAATATCAATAGATCGCATGGGAACATAGAAATTACATGAGCATACTGATTAGAAGATCAAGAGATCACACGAGCACAAAGAAATTATATTATTATACTTGACATCAAAGCTTAAAGATATATGCTATTGGAATTAACACATCCCAAGAGTAGGAGCATCTTCTTCCTTAATCAATGCATAAAAACTCTATTTATAACAATTCAATCACATTATAAATTTTCAAGGTGACAGTGAAATGTAATCATATCAAATATGGTAGGAAAACTTGGACAGATTGGATCGGAGTGGTGCTTTGCAATTGCCAGATAAGGGGGATAGATGATCATTGACAAAGGATGGAAAGTTTGAGAGGACAGGTGGAGAGGCGATTTTCAAACACCTCTAATGTTGGACGACAAGTTTCGAGATGATATTTTAAGGGGTTCCACTCCCTAAATGATTCCTTCAACGTAACTAAACCCTAACACAAACAATCCATTAGACTCAAAACTACTCACAATGGAAATCCTAAACCAAATATAGAGGAGAATACATAGAGTCAAATCTATCGAAAATATAATTATACTTTAATAATGAAGGATAAATAGATTGAAACATTGTATACATTATGATCCAGGAGGATCTCGGTGGCCACCCACCTTTTCCAACTGGCTCAAAATAATTTTTTGGCAACTTACTATTTTTAGCAATTTTTCGGTTCTTGAACTTTCGGGGCCATTTTGAGGGCATAAACGACAGTTTTCATGATAAAGCACCCAAATTAAATACATCTCTTATTGATCCCCCTAAATGAAGCTCATCATCAATACCTTTCCAATGAGCTATTGTGTGCCCTAAACAAAGATCGTATACAAAAGTCACGACCCCACGAAGTTGATGTACTAACTTACACCAATCGGGCCCACATGACGTTTTGTGCTTCATCTCCCAGGGTTAGGTTTTTCGATGTCTAGGGTTTTTGCATTCATGTTTGTTGTAAAAATTCCCTTAGAGCCTCATTTTACTCATCTTCTTGCGAATGAGCGTAGCCGTCACATCTCTTCTTAGAGATAAGCTGCCACCATTCTAGCAAGCTTGTTTTCAATCTTTATTTTATAGTTTTTAGCATATTTCTTATTTAATAGAAGTCAAGTTTTACTGTATCTATGTTATTGTTCATTTTTTTCTATGTTAATATTATAAATTTTTGGTTTCATTTCATTCCACTAATAAATCCAGATAAGTGGTATTAGAGCGATCTACTCCTTGTCATTTTTTTTAATGCATGTCCCAGACCCGGTCAAGGTATGGAGAGTTGGGTCTCGAGCTTGTTTCTCTTGAGGAAAAATACTCTCTCACACCCAAGAAAGCGTCCATGGTGGGTGAAAATAAATACGACGGGACAAAATATCCTTTCAAAATGTTGCTTGAGGAATCCCTTGAGCGACAGAGGAACGAGATGATGGACAACTTTTCACAAATCCTTCGATGGCTACCGACAAGCGATGCATCCACCTAAAGTGGAGGCAGCGCCCCCTTCAAGGTACAAATGGATTTTGATATTCCTATTTTTGAAGGTCAAATAGATGCGGATGTCGTAGATAAATGGTTAAACCTTCTAGAAGGGTATTTGTCTGTCCACAACTTTTTCGATAGAGAAAAGATTACAATTGCGTTCCTCAAGGCTGTCCGACATGTCAAAGATTGGTGGGAGACTTTCTGTGAGAAAAAAGGAAATAGAGGAAGCCACATTATTTGTAGTTGCACCCACTTGGGATTCCTTCAGGGATACTATTAAGGAACAATACTACCCTGTTTGAAGTTATGACGACTTGTATGCAAGATGGGCCACACTACAGCAGGAAAGAGACCAAAAAGTGACAGTGTTCACTAATGTCTTTCATACCTTTTGCAACAATATGGGTATCAAATATTCTAAGTGAATTTTGGTGTTCAAGTACCGCGATGGTATGCATAGATACATCCAGATAGAAATGGAGTTTTTGGACATCTCATCCTTGGGCGCAACCTATCAATATGCCTTCAAAATCGAGCAGAAGTTTAAACAAAAGACAAAACAATTTGGGTCTGGGAACCCCTCATAGCAGAAGTATGGAAAGGGAAGCCCCAACCTGTAAAATAAAGGACAAAGCAAATAAGGATAATGGGGAGACAAATAAATATACCAATAAGTCGTGCGACTTCCATAAGAGCCCTTGGCATACAACTACTAATTGTTGCTCAAAGAAGTCATTGGTGGCTGAGGTAAAATCCTTTGAATCAGATGCGGGTTTCGACTCTGAGTCAAAACCAGAAAAGGGGAGACACATCATTGATGTGGAACCCAGTGCCACTGTTTCTACCACCAAGATAGACCCAATGATCCTGATGAGCCAGAGAAAGGTGAGGGCCTCTTTCATTCACAAATGTGGGTAAAAGGCACTCTGCTGCACTTCATCGATGATAGCAGTAGCCAGAAGAACCTCATATCAAGAAAGGTTGTCAAGTGTCTAGCCCTGCTGACAACGCTGCACCCACAACCCTACACCATCAGATGGCTCTGTCAAGGAAGCGATCTTTGCGTCAGCCAACAGTGCCACCTGTTGTACGACATCAAGCCATTCAAAGATGAGGTATTGTGTGATGTTGCTCCCCTTGAAGTTTGTGATGTTCTTTTCGGCCAACCATATTTATGAAAATGTCATGCTGTATATGAGTCTAGGCCTCATAGTGTTATTATTACTTTCAACATAAAATTTTGCAAGATACTTGAGGTAGTCCCACGTAGTGCTATTTCCTTGATCTCTGCCAAGAAATGTAGGAAGGTCATTTCTTAGACCGAGAAAATTGTCTTCTTCGTGATTCACTCTCAGAGTGAGAAAAAGGTTGCAACCACATCCATGGCCTCCATGAACGACCTCTCCACGAAACAGAAGGCATCTTCTCATCACCTACTGGGGTACCTCTACACTGTCAGGTAAAGCATCCCATCGATCTGACCCCCAACACACTGTTACCCAATGGGCTAGTCTATCACCACTCTCTACTATAAAATGAGGATATCAAGTGTCATATCCAAGAAATTCTCCACAAGGGGCACATCCGACCCAACTCATCACCTTGTGGAAGCCCAATCGTGCCGGTGCAGAAGAAATACAGGATTTGGCGACTCTGCATTGATCAACATGGTAGGTCAACTTGTGGGAGATATAAAATTTTCATATGATCTTTGATTGATGCACAATTTGCACCGTTGGAAAGGAATTAGAATGTAGAACACCATCAAGGGGGTGTGCATAAGTCTCAAATATTAGAACCCCCAAAAAATTCATTTAATGCCTCAAAATGGATCGAGAAGGTTCTAGACCCAAAATTTTCAAACTGGGACTTGCCACTATAATTGCCTTGCAAGCTGATTCCTCCAATTTTTTTCCACTCTAAAAGGATTGAGATAGATGGAAAAAAATATAATGACCCATTTTGAATCATACCTCCCTATTTAGGGAGGCTTTTGGTCCCCAAAATATTTGTTGAATGAGGTGAGAAAATTTTTCCTCTACCGTCTCCTTGGACTACCACTTTTCTTTACCTAGAATTTGTCCCTTAAACCCAATCTGCCAAAGGTCATGCTACCCTTGTCTTGTAGTTATAGATCTCTTCTACAAAACCATGTTCTCTTCCAACTCTGGTTGAGAATCTAGTGATAAATCCTCTATGGAAGGTAGGACCTTCTCCTCCTCCCGATACAACATGGAGGGCTCATACAGTTTGAGATTATTCACATTCACTACTGAGTAAATGCACATGTATGGGAGCATATCAAGTCTGCAGGCGTTATCTCCCACATTTTCCAATACCTAAAAAGGACCACACCATAGATCCTTGATATCCTTACTAGTACCCTTTAGCCTTTCCTTATTCAATTGTAACTATACTCTATCTCCCACTCTAATTCTTTTCTCTATTCAGTGTTGGTCATGTCTAGCCTTGTAATTTTCATGTGACTTCTTCAATGTCTCTTGTACTTGCAAATGGATCTACCCGATCTTCTCAACAAATTTTTCTACCATTAATGCATCTCCTATGAGGTCCTCCCTCACTCCTCCTTGTTATCCATATACAACGTCTAAGGGTGAATGTGGAAAATATACGAAGCAAGTTTGAAAACATGACTTACTAGTCGAAATGTGGTCTGCTCTATTATAAGATTGTTGTATATAGATCGAAATTTCATCCCAGGTTTTCAAAGGATTCTGATTTTAACCCCTCAAAAGCTACACCCTAGTTTTGTTGACTACTTCCATCTACCCATTTGTTTGTGGATGGAATGTTGTTGACCTCTTCAACTTAATGCCCATCTTGTTCCACAATGTAGTCCAAAACACAGTTAGAAATTTGGTATCCCTATCCGAGACGATGCTCCTTGGTATCCCAAAGTGCACCCAGACCTGTTCAAAGAACAAGTTGTTGATTCCTGTCCCTTTTTGGTCTTTTTACAAGGCATGAGAATGAACATTTTACTGAACCCTTCAACTACCACAAATAAATAGTCGTGTCCCTTATGTGTGGTTGGTAAACCTATCCAAAATACTTGGAAATTCCTTCCCATTACATGTAAGGGTTGGTATAGACCTTGCTTCTTGTTACTAAGCTTGATAGTACAATTAAGTATACATCCTCTAATATACCATGCTTTGTCTTCTTGCATTCTGGGCCAATACATATATCTTTGTGTATTGGCAACTGTCTTCCAAACACCAAAATGTCCTGCAACCTTGGAGGTGTGAGCCTCTTTGATAAGGTGTAGTCGTTCACCTTTAGGGACACAAATCTTGTCAAGATTTTAGAGTAAACCATTATGGAAATGATCATAGCCTTTCCGTCACCTTATTTTATATGAACTTGGCCCTGTAGCTATTGAAACACTTACTTTAAGTCCTCATATTCTGTGTATGCCTCTTTGTATGCATCATGGGTAAAATGATCCACGTGCATCAAAGTTCCCAAAGATGTAATCTTGGATGTGGGTGGTCGTGAAATCATGTCTTCCAACTTATTTGTGCTACCCTTCTTAAACTTGATGACTAGATGAAATTTTTGTAAATATCCTATCCACTTGTAATGCTTGGTTTGTTGTAGCTTACTCTGGGCCTGCAAATACTGTAGTGGTTGGTGATATGTGTGGATGGTAGTCTCCTTACCCATCATATAATGATTCCACTTTTTGATAGCTTGTACCAAGGCATAAAGCTTCTTGTCATAGGTAGGGTTATTGAGAACTACCCCATGGGATGCTTCAGAATAATATCAGACAAGAATTTCTCCTTGCATTAGTAATGCTCTCATGGCATACCCACATGCATCTGTTTCCACTTTGAAGGGGTTATGCAAGTTTGGTAGTGTGAGCATTAGTGCTCAGACAATCTTTCTTTTCATATCATCAAAGACCTTTTGTTGATTCTTCCCTGACTGGAAACTCTTACCAGTAGTTGTTATAGCATGGAGTGGTGCAGTTACTATTGAAAATGAAGCTTTGAACTTTTTCAAGTATTAGTCCGCATGAACAAAAATTCTAACTTCTGAGTGACATTTGTAGAAATTGGCCATTTCATGATGGCCTCCATATTTGCAAGATCTATCTTGATCTCCCCTCCACTGATCACATACCCCAAATACACCAAATACTGCTGAGAAAACTCACATTTCTTGAGATTGGCCAACAATTGGTGCTTCTTCAGAGTCTCTAATATCTGCATAAGATGTGAGATATGCTCCTACCAGATAACACTATAAACCAATATAGCATCCAAATATACAATAATAAATGAATCTAGATAAGGGTGTAAAACATCATTCATTAGTCTCATAAATGTAGCCGGTGCATTGCATAAACCAAATGGCATAATCAACCACTCATTCAAACCTTGCCTTGTCTTGAAGGAATTATTCCAAGTATCTTCTTCTTTGACTCGTACCTAGTGATATTATGATTTCAAATCCATCTTAGCTAATCCAGGTGGATATCGTTTGACACCCACCTATTCCAACTAGCTCACATACATATTTCATCTTGGCAGTTTCAGTTTCCATCTTGGCAGTTTTTTCTAGCTTTTCGGGTCCTAAACTTCTAGGGCCATTTTGAGGCGCTAAACAACATTTTTTGGGCCTGCCACAGTCACAACATATATATAGTTAGAGTGTGATGACATAATGTGTAGTCCTCGGATAGACCTTTCCAACAGGCTATCATGCGCCTAAAACATATATCGTATGCAAAAGTTACGACCCTCAGAAGTTGATGTACCAACTTACCCCAACGAGGCCCACTTGAATTTTGGTGTTTCATCTCCTAGGGTTAGGTTTTTGGATGTCTAGGTTTTCTTCATTTATCTTGATGTAAAAAGGCCTTTAGAGCTTCATTTTACTCATCTTCTTGCAAATCAATGTAGATGTCACATCTCTTCTCAGAGATACGTTGCCACCATTCTATCAAGCTTGTTTCAGTATGGATTTTAAAGTTTCAACATATTTCTTATTTAATAGAAGTCAAGTTTTATTGTATCTATGTTATTATTCACTGTGGCTCTGTGTTAATACTATATATCTATGTTTTCATTTCATTCCGCTCATAAATCCAGATCATTACTGAGGTACTTGGCATGCTGCAGTTGGTCCAATAGATCATTGATCCTTGGCAGAGGGTACCGATTCTTCAGTGTAATTGCTACACATTCTCCAAGTCCCATATTTCTTGGGTACAATTACGATGGGTGACCCACAAGGTGAGGTACTTGTTTGAATCAAACCTTTCTCCAACAACTACTACAACTGCTTCTTCACTTTTAGAACAAACTATCTATACAACCCAATGTTCTGCAATGGGGAATTTGGAAATAACTGCATTTCATCCTCCACATCCCTCTTGGGTGGTATCCTTTAGGATTCTCGAACACTCCTCTGTATTCCTATAGAAACTCCTCCAAATACTGTTTCCACTCTTTAGTACACCCCTCCATGAATTCCTTCACTCTCATTGACTCACCATCAGACTGATTTTCTATTAAGAAACGAAAAACATATTTCTTACTAGAACTAATCAACTTCTTGGCTTAGTTGGATCTTACGAGTGAGACATTTGACTTGCCTTTATGTGCATTAATGATGTAGGATTTCCCATCCTTTAGCGTTCAGTACTAGTTGGCTCTTCACATGAATATTTCATCCCTCATATACATGTAAGGGATTCAAAACACTACTCCACATATATCAAGGGGTACTACGTCCAATTCTACTTCATCCATAAAATCGACACTTATAACAAATTTAATCTTACATTGTTTCATTACCTTTATCTCTATATCCTTGTTTACCCAACCCAATGGATAGGGGCTATGATTATTGTGAACCTCCAATCCAATCTTGTTGATTAGATCTGTTGCTATGATATTATCTTGTGAACCATAGTAGAACAAAGAATCTATCTTGGTCTTCTTGACCTAAATATCGACGTGGAAGAGCTTGGTCATCTCCTTCTCTTCCTGGTGATGAAGGCTACTCAAATTCACCTCCTTCAACATAGATGTGTAGACAGTATTTTCATCCACACCCGAGCTACTTTCATCCTGATTGCTCGAATATGCGGCTAGAAGGTTCTTTTTCTTTCCGTCCTTCTTGTGGTTCTATGGGTTCAGTTCTAAATGCAGTTTCCAACATTTTTCCCTGGTGTGGCCATCAATGTTGCAATGATTGCAATGGTTGCTGATATCTTTGCATTGTTGTGTAGTGGGTGTTGTCTTCTTATGTTTTCCCCCTTTCCACTTCTTCTTCCCCTACTAAGAAGCTCCCTGGTGTTCTTTCTGCTTCAAACCACTTGGCTACCCCTTCTTTTGGCCTATGTTTTCGAGGTACTATGCATGTATACACACCTCATTCAATCTCCTTTTCTTGAAGAGAAAAACCTACTTTCATAGATGACTGTATAAATTCCCTATATACTTGAGGAGTACATTTGGGTTCTTGGGAGAGATAACCAAAATGATGGCCATCTTTTTGAACTCACAGTGTATTCCTGTACAGTCTGTCCCTACCTCTGCCTGAATTAGTGTCACCATATACATTGGTACTCTACATACTCATTAGGGTAGAATTGGGACTTGATGAGGGTTTTGAAGTCCTCCCACCTAGTTATTGGTGGATCACCCTCCAACCTAAGTGTTTCTGTGCGACTTTCCCAGTAGGTTAAAGCATGCCCCTTTGACTTCAATATAGCAAATGGAATCTTCTGCCCTTCATCTATATGGTGAACGTTAAAATAAAATTCTAGTTGTTGCAACTAATGATTTAGTTTTAATGCATTGATATGACCTTGGTATGGAATTATGTCCACTTTCGCTTCCATATTGAATAGGGTCTGCAAAGGGTTAACAACAATGGAACTCGAATGCTCTTTCTTGTATTCTTTCTGTGACTCCTTTCCCGAGTCTTTCCAATCTCTCGATTTCCCTTCCAATCTGATGTCTAAGTTAGTGCCTCCATCATCTCTGAATGGTTTGAGCTTGCTTGGTAGAGTTTCCATGATGGGGTTCATATTGTGACTGATTTTGGCAACTTGCACTTCCAATCGCTCAAATCTATCTTCTGCTAGGTCTCAAGGGTTTCTATGAGCATAATCGTCTACCATGGCTAGGGTTTCTGCAACTTCTCTTTAAGCCAATTTCTGGATCCTGAAACTTCCTACAAATATCGAAAAGTAAAACCTACTCTAGTACCAATATGATCTATAAACTGTTGTGGATATTCCACTGGAATAGTTCATCACAACTGATCTAATAAATATTTGAAATGTTTACTATTAAGGTTATTTTTCCTTTAGATATCAGACTCTTGATTACTGGTTTTCTTCTTAAAAGAAACATATGAAATAGTTCGAATGCGAAAAAATA
Organism: Picea glauca; assembly: GCA_000966675.3. Taxonomy (NCBI): domain Eukaryota; kingdom Viridiplantae; phylum Streptophyta; class Pinopsida; order Pinales; family Pinaceae; genus Picea; species Picea glauca. Next base: position 128,641 of record JZKD02S1246246.1, read on the forward strand.
GAGAACACAAATAAATACACATACCATCCACAAATCAACACAAGATATGACATGGGAAACCCAATATGTGAGAAAACCGAGCTAGAAGGTGAGGTTGCTCTGCTCTCGATTCTCTGATATAAAAATGATGCAAGTACAAAGAAAGAGACACTCTCTATGGAGTTTCCTTTGACATGTGGCTTGTATGGCTGCTAAAAAATCTCTCCTCCTCTGTTATTCTCATAGAATACCACTCTCAACTATTTTTCTCAGCTATAAAACAAGGTACAATGCAAAATAATGGAACCCCCTCTTCTCCTAGTGGCCTAGTATTTAACATAGCCCGATAGCCATCTAGGGGTAGGTTTTTGACTTCCTCAACCCTCAATTGTGATAGAGTTTTGGAACTTCTAGAATCTTCTTGAAATTACATATGTGTCTAGCTCCATATGCATGAGTAACAGGGGCTGGCAAGGCATCCTTTGATACCATGGTGGTCAACAAGGTAAGTAAACTAGCGTGCGGCATAACGTTTGCATATGATCTTTGATTAACGCATGGTCTGCATCGTTGGAAAGGTTTCAGAGTGTAGAACACCGTAAATGGGGTGTGCATAATATCTAGACATAAAAATCCCCAAAAATATTGTTTAATGCCTCAAAATGGCTCCGGAAGGTTCCATACCCTAATTTTCCAAATTGGGACATGCCATTAAAATGGCCCTGCAAGCCGATTCCTCCATTTTTTTCCAATTTTAAAGGATCGAGACAGATGATTTTTTTTTTATAATGATCCATTCTAAATCATTTGATCAAACATGAGAATGGAATCAAAACTCAATAAAGGATCAAATTGATAAAAATATCAATAGGTTGCATGGGAACATAGAAATTACATGAGCATAGTGATTAGAATATCAAGAGATCACATGAGCATAGAGAAATTATATGATTATACTTGACATCAAATCTTAAAGATATATGCTATTGGAATTATCACATCCGAGGTGTAGGAGCATCTTCTTCCTCCAATCAACACTATTTATAACAATTCAATCACATTATAAATTTTCAAGGAGTCAGTGAAATCTAATCATATCAAATATGGTAGGAAAACTTGGATAGATCAGATCAGAGTGGTGCTTTACAATTTCCAGATAAGGGGGATAGATGACCATTGAAAAAGGATGGAAAGTTTGAGAGGACAGGTGGAGAGGCGAATTTCAAAAACCTCTAATGTTGGACGACAAGTTTTGAGATGATATTTCAAGGGGTGCCACTTCGTAAATGATGCCTTCAACATAACTAAACCTAGACACAAACAATCCATTAGACTCAAAACTACTCACAATGGAAATCCTAAACCAAATTAGAGGAGAATACAGGAGAATACATAGAGTCAAATCTATCGAAAATATAGTTATACTTTAATAATGAAGGATAAATATATTGAAACATTGTATACTTTATGATCCATGAGGATCTTGGTGGCCACCCACCTTTTCCAATTGGCTTAAAATAATTTTTGGCAACTTACTATTTTTAGCAATTTTTCAGTTCTTGAACTTCCAGGGCCATTTTGAGGGCCCAAACGACACCTTTTCACGATAAATCACCCCAATAAATCACAAAAACTCTTATTGATCCTCCTAAATGAAGCTCACCGTAAATACCTTTCCAACGGGCTATTGTGCACCCTAAACGAAGATCGTATACAAAAGTTACGACCCCTGGAAGTTGATGTAGTAATTTACCGCAAAGAGGCCCACATAAATTACCCGATTCATTGAGGTTCGAGATATTTTATAAAAGTCCAATGCGAAGTACAAGCAATGCCATGATCAACACCGGGTGCCACACCAATTTAAGGTGGGAGACAAAGTTTGGTTGCACTTGCAGAAAAAACGCCTTATAGGGCCTCATTGAAAGCTTTGTCCACTCTGTTATGGAACCTACACCATCACCAAGGTTGTGAGTGACAATGTTTTTGAGCTCAACCTTTCCCCCTTCCTTGGCTTGCACCAAGTGTTCAATTTGGACCTCCTTCGGCCTTATTTTCCACCATTATTGGACACCTTGGAGATCGTAGAACACTTGAAACCAACAAATCTCAAACTTGAATTCATGGAACATGCATCCACTGATCAGATCACGGGCACACAGGTCAAGGGAACTCGCCAGCAGAGGATCCAACTTTATAGGGTTGTCAAAGCAGGGTAGCTCTTGCACTAAGGCAAGTGGCTCACCTAGGGCCAAATTCAACAAAAAATTCCTCATTTGATGGGGGAACTCAAAGAAATGGAGACCATTTTTCCCTAAGGGGGGAGGATTGATCTGGGAGGATCTTGGTGGCCACCCACCTTTTCCATCTGGCTCAAAACAATTTTTTTGCAACTTACTATTTATAGCAGTTTTTCGGTTCCCAAACTTCTGGGGCCATTTTGAGGGCCTAAACAATGATTTTTCATGATCAAGAACTTCAATAGTATCCATAGGCTCTGATTTATCCCCTTAAATGAAGCACCTCATCAATACCTTTCCAAGGAGCGATCGTGCACCTTAAACAAAGATCGTATGCAAAAGTTATGACCCAGAGAAGTTGATGTACTAACTTACCCCAACGGGGTGCACATGAATTTTGGTGCTTCATCTCTTAGGGTTAGATTTTTGAATGTCTAGAGTTTTGGAATTCATGTTTATTGTAAAAAGGCCTTCAAAGCCTCATTGTACTCATCTTATTGCAAATGAACGTAGCTGTCACATCTCTTCTCAAAGATAAGCTGCCACCATTCTAGCAAGATTGTTTTCAGTATGTATTTTACAGTTTTCAACATATTTCTTATTTAATAGAAGTCAAGTTTTACTGTATCTCTGTTATTGTTCACTGTGTCTCTGTGTTAGTATTATAAATATGTGGTTTCATTTTGTTCCACTCATAAATCCGGATCACTTTATTAATGTATCAATTTTGCACTTTAGTATTCACAAATGCCTAGCCACCAAGGATGTAATGATGTAACCAACTTTTGTGTGGCATCTATTTGCGACATGCACATTGATGACATCAATATCTCTTCACTGTCCTTTTGTGCTACATCAATTTCATTGAGTCCCCTTACCTTAGATTAGGTGTGCAATATGTTAGGGATGTCTAGTGCTTAAGTAGGGTCCTTTATCACCATTCCTCTTTTGTCCTTTGGCTTTCGGTCATCAAGTTGGTTCACTTTGGTATTTTAAGACACTTGTTTGGGGTATTTCCTCACTCTATGGGTCCAATTTAGAGCGCAAGCCCCTGATTAGGTACATAGTTACTTGGGATGCTTCATTATGGATCCAGGACAACCCAATCCATATGGGTTTGCTATTTAGAGGGTCAAATTAGTCAAAATTGATTTAATCTTCACAATCTCAAGGTGCTAAGTGAACCATGACTTTCTTCAATTTACCACGACTGGATCTCAAAGCGAGAAGAATAAAAACCTTGTCTTTGGGGAAAGTCTTGCAGTATGGTCTTAGATACTTGCAATATAAGGTCAAACCACACAGTTCGACTTTCCTATACAAGCCAAATGGTTAGTCTAATGTTCACCTACAACTTGAGCTCATTACCTAACCCATTTATACCGATTAATTTCTCTTTGAAAAGCTCTTGGAAAACTTTTTGATTCCCCTCTCTTTTTCACTATCTTGTAGGTAAACAATCAAATTGGTGTCAAAACTTGATTTTCTTCCTTATACACTTAGCAAGTTTTTGTGGTGCTTGTACTTGTCCTCTCTAGTATTTGAACAAAGATCTCTTAATGTTAGTTTAGCTCCAACCTCATAGAGTCATTGTTTCTTACGAAATAATCTTGAAAGGCTTAGTCCTCCCAAACCTTTGACAAGTTAATCATACAACCTTAAGAGAAATTAGCACAAGTAAATGAAAAAAGATATCAAACCCTTATGAGAACACTCTGCATTATTTCATTGCTATATCATTTATATGAGTAAATTTAATAATAATAATAATCATCTAATTTTAAGGTCACTGCCACACCAAATTGGTGTATGAGACCCCCTTGTTTGTGGAACATTATAGTTTCATATAAATATAAGATGTGTATGAATGCTGGTTTACAAAATTGTACCACTCTCTTAGACCCTTAACGAGGAGATGAGTATCTCCTTGTGAAATTCTAGCTTTCAAAAAAGACGACCATGACCACCCAAAGTGCACACAAAGACCCAATGATAGTCGTTCTGTACTTTAAGGCTTTCAGCGAAGCAGCAATATAGGGGTGGTTCGGTTCAGAATTCCTTTCTTAATGGAGAGTTGTGCTGGTGGGATGTACAATTTCTCCAACAATTATAGTGGATTATAGTGGCAGCAGACAGACTAGACCACCCGTAAGGTACAGTCGAAGGAGAGACGGCCCAAAGTGCGCACAAAGGCCCAATGGTAATCGTTCTGTACTTTAAGGCTTTCAGCTAAGCAATATAAGGGTGGTTCTGTTCAGGTTAGAATTCCTTTCTTAATGGAGAGTTGTGCTTGTGGAGTGTACAATTTCTCCAACGAAGAATTATAATGACAGCAGAAAGATTCGGACTCAAGATGTCAGGTAACGACTAAAAAAGGTTTGGAGAAACTGGAGACAAAACGAGAAATAGCCCGCCTGTGGCCGCAGCGACCGCCGGGAAGGGACACTCGAAGGAGAGACAGCCCAAAGGGCACCGCCCGGAGGTTCACATTGACAGTTCACGACCTGACCTTTCAGTTGCTTAACTATATTTATGTCGAATGAATTTCCGTCCATCAAATACATTCTTCCATCAAATAAATATATATACATAGCTACATATGGAAGAAAAACCTACACACGATAACGTTACATAATGTGGGAAGCAGAGGCTAATAATGGAGGAGGAGTATGAAGCGTATGGCGGGGGTATTCCTGAGTATGAAGAAGAAGGAGACATGGGAATGCACACTGGTGAGATGTTGAAAAGGCTACATGCAGCTGGCTTCAGAGAAATTCAGTATGAAGAAGAAGAAGAAGACATAGGAATGGACCCTGGTCAGATGTTGAAAAGGCTGCATGAAACCGCCTTCAGAGAAATGTCGATCCCTGTCGTCCGAGACCCTGCTACTTCAGAGGATCAGGCAAGCACAGAAGAAGCGGATTCACGCTCTATTTTTGTTGGCAATGTCGATTGCTCATGCACTCCAGAAGAAGTGCAGCAGCATTTTCAATCATGCGGGACAGTTAACCGGGTTACTATTTCGACAGACGAGTTTGGTCAGCCAAAAGGGTATGCTTATGTTGAATTTTTGGACGAGGAGGCTGTTCAAAATGCACTTCATCTAAACCAGTCTGAACTTCGCAACCGCCAGCTGAAGGTTTCTCCCAAAAGGACAAACGTCCGGCATTACCGTTATCGAGGACGACGGTTCGATCCCTACCTTACATATTACCCATCACGACCGCGCTATGCTCGGCCTTCTAGTTTTGATTGATTTTACTTGCATGAAGCGTTATCTGTGAGGAAATAATTTAGTTTGCGTTATGGCGATTGGATTCTCTTTCCGATTCTCTCGTTAGAGAATTAGGGTTTGGATTCTCTTTTTGTTTCACTCGTTAGAGAGTTAGTGTGATCTCCTGGTTAAAATCGGAAATATGTTTCATGCAATAAACAGTGTAATGCATTCCAAGTTATAAGCTTTGACACTGAGGATTCAGATTTTCGATCTTTTTTATATTCAAAATTCTGATTTATTTAATTTAATTAAGGTAGGGTTGTATATGTTTTTTCTTGAATCAGTAGATTTGAGGGAGTTGATTGTCTCTCAGAAGCACTCGCAGGATTTGAACCATTAACCTGATTAGCATTAAAACCTAATTTTAATCATTAACTTATTATTATTTATTTATTCGATTGTAAAATAAACATTAGTAGGTTTTTTAAGATGCTGAATTCATTTATGCATTTAAAATTGCAATTTAAGAAATAGAAAATTGCAGTTTCACCAACCATTACATAGTAGGATTTTAGTGATAGTTATCTCAAAAAATCCAAAAAATAGAATGTTTAAACTTGTCCATTTCTATTTTGTGGATCTTTACATTTTACATTTTTTATTTTGTAGATCTTTACATTTTACATTTTGTGGATCTTTACATTTTACATTTTCTATTTTGTAGATCTTTACATTTTACATTTTGTTGTTGTATTGAGAATAAAACAATAGATTGATAAAGTTCAAGAGGTGGTAAACCTTTGAAGATTTTCATCATAAACTTTGAAAGAAATCAACTATGAAAAAAATCAAAAAGTAAAATTTGCAATTAAGAATTAAGATCATCACAAATAATGGAGGAGACACCAATTCTCTATAAAGGTCTCTAAATTCTAACATCACAAATATTCTCAACATTATAAGAATATTCATCAAAATGGGCAAATCCTAACTCATTTAGTGAAATGCATTCTATAAGAACTTTAGTTCTTATGCATTTTTAGGTAATTATGTTGCTTAACTATTTTTTTTTTTTATTTTTTATTTTTAGGTAATTATTTCTGTCATTTTTTTTTTTTTTTTAGCAAAATGTATCTTATAAAAATTTGTTTTTGATATGCATTTTTAATTAATTATTTTGTTTAGATTTGTTAAGATTAACTTAATTGTATTAAGAGAAGTTAAGTGTATTTTATAATAATAATAATTTAATAATAATAAACTCCCTTGTTTATGAGACAAAGTAGTCTTTGAGGAAAACTATTTAACTGCTACCCTTTAAAATCTATATATACCCTACCTCCTTCTTAATTTCAATATATTATTTAAATTAAATTTACATTTCAATTTTTTAAAATATTTTTTAATATTTAATAAAATAAAATAAAATTATGAGAAATTTAAATTAATACTCATATTTGTAAATTTTTCCATGCACCCT
>JZKD02S1246246.1:155445-171331 GCA_000966675.3 Picea glauca
TAGATCATGAGCATCACCATCACCATCAGCTGCATCATCTCTCGAAACCATACTTCATCTGAGTAATTAGACATGATGCTGGATAAGTCATTCACACCATAGAGTGATACAAGAGACACTCATATAATCTAGAGGAGTAAATGATCTGAACCAATTTCCTATTTGGAAAATCTCTGTTCATCATTTGTCTGGATGGTGATTATTTCCAATAAACTGCTGATTGTCTTCAAGGAAGCTAGAACAAAAAAATAGAACACAACTGTGTCTATCCATAGTAGTAAATGACTATAATCTAGTGGTTCACTACCACAACAATTAACACACAAGTACTTGATCAACAACGTATGGTTGCGAACAATGGAACATATCCACCACAGTAGTCCTCATCTACTATCATACAGTCTTCATAACAAACATCTGATAGCAACCTGCATAGAAACAATGTTATGATATAGACTGAATTATCTGGGCTAATCTTTCACTCACATCTATGAGATTTGAAAGAATATCTGCCTCACGAATAGTGGAACATATCCACCACAGTAGTCTATATCTACTGTCTTCATAACAAACATCTGATAGCAACCTGCACATAAACAATGTTATGGTATAAACTGATTTGTCTGGGCCAATCTTTCACTCACATTTGTGAGCTCTGAAAGAACATCTACCTCAAAATAGTGGAACATATCCACCACAGTAGTATATCTCTACTGTCTGGAGATAGGTAGTCTCCATAACAATCATCTGATGCTATTCTGCACATAAAATATTGTTAAAAATAAACTGAATCATCTAGGCCAATATTTCACTCACATTTGTGAGATTTGAAAGAATATCTACCCTCATCAGCAATGGGCTATCTTCCCTATTCTTATCAAAAAAGGAAGAAGGATTGTTTCTGATTTCTGAGCATGGACCATTCCTCACCCTAGGCCATTCTTCCTACACTAATCAAAGTGCACCCTGGACAAAATGTATAAACCCTAAGGAATGTCTGAGTCTGGGCCATTCCTCCTACACTAATCAAAGTGTGCCCTTGAGAGAATGTATAAACCCTAATGAATGTCTATCCTGGACCATTCCCCACCTTGAGCCATTCCTCCTACACTGATCAAAGTGCACCCTGGAGAGAATGTGGAAACCCTAAGGAATGTTTGTCCTTGATTGCTGAGCCTAGACCATTCCCCACCCTGGGCCATTCCTCCTACACTAATCAAAGTGCACCCTGGAGAGAATGTGTAAACCCTAAGGAATGACTATCCGAACCATTTCCTCTATTAACAACAAGAGGAAAAGACTGTCCTGCATCAACCTCCAAAACATACCATTCCTCATGTTAACCACAATGAGAAATTGCTGTCCGGCGAGGCAGGCCAGTCTTCTTGAGTAACTCTCAAGAAGAGAGACTGACCTAGACCACTCCCCATGTTAACCACAATGGGAAGTCACTGTCTATGATACATCAACAATCATACTACTTCCTATGTTAACCACAATAGGAAGTGACTGTCCGTCAGAAGTCTCAATCCACTTTCCGAATAGGAAAGCATCTGTCCAAGATGGACTATTTTTCAAATTTAAGGATGAATGTCTTCAATAATGTTTTCAATGCTCCCTCCTAACTTGGAGAGTCACTTTCTTCCTTTTTCAATAAGAAGAAAGTTGTTTGCACGAGCTCTAGCTTGAGTACACAAACTCTTTCATCTTGGATAGAGGTTTTACCAAAATGTCTGCTTATCTTCTCATCTGTGGAGATATGTATTGGAGAAATAATTTTCTCCTTTCTGGACTTCATCATGGATAATGTAATTCTTGATTTAAATGTACTTTAGTTTGGAACTTGTGAAGGCTTCATGTAGATCTGAACAATAGAGTATATCATATTTGGAAAACTGGAACATCTCTGTGTGGCACTTCTTCTGTCATCATGAGATCTGATCTACTGAGTAGTCATCTTGATGTTATAGGAAATCTTCACCACGCTTCTGTTGTGCACTGAAGGTTCTCCACCAAGCTATCTTCTTCTATCTACGTATAGGAGTCTCCTTCTGGTATGCCTCAAGGTCTTGAGATTTCTCTTCATACGATCTTTATTCAATTTCTTTGGAGAACATTCTTTGCATTCATTTGATGTAGAATTTCGACTCATGGATGTTGCGGATGATATATTGACTCATGTAGAGATATGTCTGGTGTACTGGAGCAAGTAGTCATCATAGTCTTCTCCCTCCATCTAGGATAACCTATGGTTCTAGATCTTGCAATTCTTTCATTCATAAATCTTCCATACATTGTTCTTCATCATGACTTTCAGTTCTTCGTCTTTGATTTCTTTTAGTGAGTTCATATCCGACTGGTAATCTTGTGATTCTTGATATAATGACTGGTTGTTCTGGTTCCTCTTTCTTTCTTGGAATATTCATGTTATTCTTCATGTTTTTCTTTATCTCTCAGGTCCATGGAGTTTCTTATAGATTCAATGCCCTAGAGATTCCACTTCTTCCCTTCATCATAGGATCATGAATCTGGATGGACAACGAAGAATACTTTAAGGCTTGTCTTCGAAGAAGTCTTCTTCTGCGGTTGAAATGAGCACATACTATCTTTCATGGCTGCTACCATGGATATATATGTATTTCATCATCTTCAATGGATCATAGGATTAGCTCCCTCCTAATCCTTGCTTCATGTATAAGTGCATGTAGTCAGCTTCCTCTGTCTAACAGAGTCCATGCTTCCATCTGCATCCTTATTGTCTTCTGCAATATATAAATTGTTCTCTTATCTAATAGAGTCCACGCTTCCATATGCATCCTTATTGTCTTCTACAATATATAATTTGCTTCTAGAGTCCATGCTTCCATCTTGTTGTTTTTCTACAAAATCGTCATAAGTCTTTTTCCAGTTTCCTCTCAATTACTGACTTCTTTCTATCTTTGCTTCTTCTAAGTCTCTTCATGATTGATTTGGATTATCTTGTAATAGCTCATGATTTGTATTTCATTCTTTCATGTGTATTATCTAATGATATATATTTTTCATCTTGTTTGTTCTTCCATAGGTATAGTTCTCCTGGAACACATTATCTTTCTAAGAGATAGATATACAAGATATATACATAGACGATGCAAACAAGATATGTACAAGAAATAAGAAGACTGTTGTTACCTTTTTAGAAGAAGAAGTCTCTTCCATCCTGCTTAGTCTTCTTTGTAGGTTCCTTTTCTTAGACAATCAATGATTCATGTTTCTCTTTCCTTTTCTTTAGCTCGAGACACTGATTCTTGTAGTGACCGTACTTTTTACAGTTGAGGCATTGTACTTTTGAAATGTCTTTCTCTTGATTTGGCTTCCTCCTTGAACCAAACCTCCTTTTGTTCATGAAGTTCTTGAATCTTGTTGTGAAATCTTGATCGTCGTACTTCTTTTGGGGTTTCTCTTTTGTATTTATACTTGATTCTTCTTGAGCACAACAAGTCCCAAGTTCTTCAAATGTCAGGTACTCCTTTCTTGTGTTCATGCTCGCGGCAAATGCATCCCATGTCTTGGGAAGATCATTGAGTACTATGTTCACCAATTCCTTTTCTGAAGTGATCTCTTAAATATATTGTAGTTGGTCTCTTAAGTGGGATATTCTTACAAAGTATGATGTTATGTTGCCATCCTCATTCATCTTCATGTCAGGGAGCTCATTCTTCAGACTCATAACTTGTTCGATGCTTCTGAATGAGAAGAGATTTATTAGGGCATCGTACATGTTCTTCGATGAGTCATGATGGGAGATGTAGGGTATCAAGTGGTATTTTATAGAATCCACTATGATACTCATGGAATTGATGTCAACATCTTTGAACTTTTCCATAACTACAATGTTCTACGATTCCTTCTCTTTTCCTTCTTCAAACTCTGGCTTCACGATCTTTCCTTTCACGATATCGAACACTTTATTCTTGGCAAGGATGAGGTCAATCCTTGTCTTCCACGCTCTGAAGTTAGAGGCTCCATATAACTTGTTCTCAGACTTCATAGAGTTCGTCATGGCTTGCTTGACTTGGTAAAACCCTAGATTTGACCAGAAATTCAAACTTCACGTCTTGGCTTTCTGAGAGTACCAGGAGATGCGCTGGGCTAGGGCGCACTGATATATCCATAGATTAGGCCAATCCATTCACTTAAGGTTCCTCAACAAGAGGTTTAGGGTTTCTGCAACTGCACCTACTAGTAACCCTAACTTCAGTGTCTTGGAAGCTGCTTCTGCTAGTAACCCTAGCGACAGTTCCTCAACGAGCACAATATCCTAGCGGCTATGTTTCCTTCCAGCATTTAGAATGAATGAAGGAGGTCTGGGCCCATAACCTGTTAGAATGTAGAATATGGTGTGCTCGTCTTACCATTGATGATACCCTCGTCACCCAACCATAGGCTGAAGCCACCCTCCGAGCACCTTAACCTTGACTGAGAATTCCTCCATAAGCAAACCCTAGGCTAGATAGCAATAAAAAGGGTAGCACACCTTTCCCCAAGGATAGGGAATCACAAAATACTGATCAAATAGTCCAAACCCTAGCCAAGAGATGGTCCAAGCTCATACTGAAAACTAGCTACTGCTACAACTGCACTTGCAGTCCTCCTCCACATGTGCGCACCAAACTGGGAACTACAATACTGAGATGCTGTCAAATGAGAACTAACACCCTGTATTTATACTGGTTCTGCCAGATTTGTTGGGGCCGACTTCTCCTTCTGGATATGTTTGATTTCAATATATTATTATTATTTTTGGCCGAATTCTTCTCTTGGAGGCTAATAACCTAATATAAATTACCTTCTTGAGCCGACAAGACTTGTAGGGTTATTAGCCAACTCATTAGGGTTTTCTCTTGCTTTCCAGAGTCTTCTATTCTCGTCAGGTTCACACATGGAGGTAAATACCTCCCACAACTACCATAATATTAACATGGAGCACCTAGCCTTTATATAAGGCCCATAAAATTTACATCCATGATACCCTTTCGTTACAATATCTGCGATATTATTGTATACATAGCATGTTAGCATCGAAAATATAGTTGCACCAAATTAAGTATGCCAAATACCATTACAGATATAAACAAATCAATCAACATTCTTACTAGAGAAAACTTCTAGTCTTGGATAATCATGTGTGGTGTACGCAAATATGACATACAACATAAAATACCTATCCATTGGGATGGGTCTTGATACATCATATACATGTATCCCTTCCCATAATTTCTTAAGTTCATCGATCGATGGTTGGAGGCATACATCCATTCTCTTCACTTGTCTTCTACCCGGGACTATAACAAACAACAGAATATGTTCATTATTCATGAAAAACCATGGGGGCATATTGTTATTGATCACTACCACTAAACAAACATAATAGTTGGTGTTTTGGAGGGAATATGGGTTAACTCCATCCATGACTATGCTCAATCATAGGCTTCGTACTTCATCCTTGAATTTATTGGTCCATGTATAGGTATGTGCATCAATAAATTATGAGGAGGACCATGTGTCTTACCATTGTTTATTATTTTTGGTACTTTTCATGCCCACATTCTGAACATACCTCTTTGTCCTCATATTTGTTTCTGTATAGAATATAATCATTCAGACGTGCATGGTATGATATGTACTTAACACCCAACATTTTCATCATTTTTTTTTTCCTTTGCGTAGCTATCAAGAAAGGAAATATCTCATGGAAGTACCTTATCTTTGAGTATCTTGCAATTAGTGGGTAATATAAACGTACATTGTCATTAAGCATGCATAAAATCAATTATTTTCTCCCTTCATTCTGTGACAAGATTTCTTAAAAAATTAAGGGACTTAATGGTTAGTTACATCAAAAGTGTCGAGAAAAATGCATTTGAGATACCATACATTGATTTCAAGTTGTACAATAACATTTTTGTTCCTAGTTGGGTAGACCTTGACCCCTGTCCAAAGAGAGGGGTGGTGGAAGCAAATTTCAGACTTTTGATCAAGGTATAGATAATATCAACATCATCCCCTAGTTCGTTTTGTTGGAATGCATGTAACAAAGTTCCCTCCATGGATTGGGTACCCTATAAGAAATAATCCATACCAACCTTTGTAACGTTTCCTTAGTCCCAAACATGTGAAGAACTAGTGTTACTATAGAGGTTTTGAATTGGCGACTCGGGACATAGTGATAATTGAATAGGTGGTTGATTCAACCATGCTCAATATGCTTCCTCTTTGAGCTATGCTTATTTAATATCAATTTTGTGACTTGACATCATAGTGGGGTGCTGCAATGTTAGATGCTAGACAGGATCGTATTTTTCTTACGCCCCAAGGGGTGTCTTCATAAAAGAGATCTAATTCATGGTGTAATATTGTTGACCCAAGATGGTTGTTGGAAGATGGCATGTTACAATTGGTAGGGTAAAGTAGTTGTCCATTTTCATCAAACTTATTCTTGCGATATCTTTCTCTTGATAAGAGTTTATGGAATTTTGGGACTACTAGAATATCTTGTGCATCCAAACTCGATCTTGAATCTTGATCCTGCGAAATTGAATGAACAATTATTCAATTACACATGCATACATAACATAATTTCAATGCAGATGTTTGCATTTGCATTTTATAAATTAAATTTTTAGTCTGTGTGTTATTACTTAAAATTTGCACGGATGCAATATAAATTGTATATTGCATTGATTAAATAAGTTAAATTTTTTTTTATCTTGTGCATTTATCATTAATGCACTGAAATATACAATGAAAAAACGAGTTGATATTTCAGTCATTATCGTCTCTGCAAAATTTAAATGCAGATGTTTACATTTAAATTTTGTTAGTTTGTGTGTTTGTGCGTAAATATTCCACCAATGCACTTTGGAGTGATAGCACACCATAAAAGTAAGTTATAGAAAAAACGACATGTGCATTTATTATCAATGCGTTGAAATATACAATAAAAAAATGAACCGAAATTTTAGTTTTTCTAAATGTATGTGTTTCTAAATGAAAACCTTGTTTATTCTTTCATTCTTTTGCCAAATTTTAGAGGAGATATTTGCGCAAGAGAGATTTACCATCAAATAATTCAAATTTGGTAGATTTTTTAAGAGCCAAATTTGAAAGGGATCACGGTAGGTCACATACAAATATGGAGAAGAGAAATTCTAGGTATATGATTTCATTCTATTGAACATCTTAATCTTTCCCCAATTTGATTTAAGAAATTTTCAGTGCATTCCCAAAAGAAAAGGGTTTCATAGTTACCTTTGGTATTCAAAGCCCTAACTTCCTTATTCCTTCTCTTTTTTTCCCTCTCTATATTTCACGATGAGAATTGTTTTAAGAAATATATTTTTACAGGGATTTTTTACTTATATATGAAGCGTTTGGTATCCATTGCAATGGAACCACTTATTGCATTGGATTCCAAACCATCCTGTCACTGCCAATTTTTTTCAAAAATGCCTTTGCAGTTCATGGTGCGCATTGTACTTGTATAGAACATCGATGCACATATTCATGTCAACAACATTGTTGAATTTAAAATAAAAATAATATTTTTTTCTAAAAATGTCGTCACTTTTAGCAGTGCACATTGTACAGAGACAGAGCATAGGTATATATTTTCATATAAACAACAACACTGAGTTTAAAATGGGAGTAGTATTATTTTTTATATGGAAATTGTCATGTTTTAAATTTGTTCATGGGTTAGTGGTGCGTAAATTTTAGTACTTATCCGTCGATGCTTTTATTGATTTATAAAGCACCGCGTGAAAATGATGTGATGGTTAATGCACTGATGTGTACTTATTTACTATATGTATGGGTATCTTATTTTATAAAAAATTTCATAATTTTTATATTTGACGATTCTTATTTTTATATTTTTTTAGGGAGATTATGAAAATTCCAAGGGACAAACAAGGGGAAAACAAATACATGGTGGTAGGTATGTCCAGAAAAGTGTAAAAGGAGATGGTAAAAGAAATGAACATAATTGCATCGCGGGAGGAGCCATCCCAACAACAATGCACATGAGAGGTATGTAATAATTGGTTTGTTATTTTATGTACATAAAATTTAATTATCACATGAAATATTAAATTTCAAATGTGTTGTTGCAAAAAAGAAAAAAATGGAACCCATTCAACACATAAAACATGACGATGAGGAAGAAAAAGGTTGATCACAAAGTTTGTTATGATATTTGCTGTGATATTTATATTTGAATAATTAATATACAAGTTCATCACTTAAGATTTCACTTAATATTTCACTTAATATTTCATATTTGTTGTGATATTTATAATTGAATAATTAATATACCAAGTTTGTCAATTGATGTCTTCTAATATGTGCTAACATACAAAGAAGAGCCAATCAAAGAATTGATCAACACTGGATTAAGTATGGGTTGTGAGTATATGTTCAAGTATCAAGTTTTAACTGAACAATTTGTAAGTATATATGTTGTTTAACTTCCTTCATTTTATAATTAATGGAACAAAAAGAAACATTTATAGTAATTATATTGATTATGCTTTGTCATGGCATATTAAACATGCATGAACCAAAGTATGGAGTGCAGCCAACAAAAGAGATTTTGAGATATGGCATGCATCATGGCTTCGAAATCATGTGTAATGTTTATGAAACCGTCACTAATATGGTGCGCTTTTTTATTTACGCAATCATGTACATTCTACTATAAAAATATAGATTTACTTATTACACTTTATTTTTATGTTTGTAGATAGAACACGAAGAGGATGAACATCAAAAACAAGTCGATCAATAAAACATTAGGTTAAATAACCAAAGTACAATATCACCTACAAGTGATGAAGAAATGAAGCATGCATGTAACTCAAGCGATGACAATGTTTCAAGTGATGAATGACAATCAATAATTGAATGTTACTATAAGTTTTATGTTTTGGAATATCTGTATGTGAAAATCAGGGATTTCGTTTAATGTAATCGATATATTGTCACAATTGCATGAGGACATGTTACCAATAAGTGTAACAATCACATATTGGTTGCATTTTGATTATTGTGGACTTTTACGTTGTCCCATTTTGTATGATAATGTCATATTATTCATATACAATAAAATGAATTTCTTATTTTATTGCATTGTTGATTTTTAAAATATTGTGTTGATGATTAATTAATATGTGGATGATTTACATTCTTACAAATAACAAACGTGAAATCCATTGGATAACCCATTAATGTAATCATTATATCAAAATGCAATAACAAAAAAAAAACAAAAACAATACTATTATAAAAATATTTAATTTTGAGATGATTAATTGGAAATTTGTAAAATAAAACAATTAATTAAAATATATACATATCGGTGCATTGTTTTCTTATGAATTCACTAAACTATGCGTTCCATAATATAGAATGCAGCGTGTTTTAATGAGTTATATGCACTGGTGGCTATTAATTATATGGAAGCACTAGTGCCAAATATTAAAAAAAAACATTGTTCTTTAAACAATATAACATACGATTATTTTTATTGTTTCAAAATTTTACGATTTGTATGTTTATAGTATGCGCCCTTGGTTTACATATAATATACATACCTGTGATTTAAATATAATATACACATCGATGCTTAGTAACAAAGAATGGTGTCAAATATATAGAATATAGATGCATGAAGTGAAAGACTAGGAACCTAAAGTTAGTAGTACTCTGGCTCCACCTTTCTAGCAGATGCCCGAACCCTAACTCTAGTTTTTTTCCATGCCCTCCCTCACCTTCGACTAGGTCCCCTCCGTCGCTAGCCTCTAGTTACAGACCCCCATGTCCTCCCCCAAAGGAGGAGCCACAGGTTCCTCCCTTTCCTACAAAGAAGTCTTAAGCGACCCACCAAGAATCTCTTCGGAACAAGTCTCAGAAATTCCTCCTGCCCACGAACTCGTCCAAGAAAACCAGTCCACTCCCAATACAACTGATTGTTTGGAAACTGTGAAAATGTTGATGACCCCTCCTAGCCCAGAATCCATCAAGACCAACACCTACATTCCTAAATCCGAGAACCGACCACAGATTGAGCTCCCACCGACTCGCATCAATGCCAAAATCGAACACATGAGAACTTATGTTTTCATTGGAAAATTCATCGGAATCTAGCCGATGGAATGTGCTCTTCTCAACTGGATCATGGAAAAATGGAAATCCAAATCCCACTTTGACATCCAACTGGGCTCAAAAGAATTCGTCATGAACATCTTCACACGACTAGATGACAGATATCTGTAATGACCCTTTTCTTATTACTATGAATAATTTCATAAATAATCCTAAACATTAGCTAAATTATAATTAAATATTATATAACCTTAAGATTAATTATGTATTAAACAAATGGGGGAAAATAAAATAAGGTTAAATGGGGTTACGTATCCCATAAGGGATAACGTAACCCATACGTAAAAGGAACATTAAGTAAAGTATAAGACCATTAAATAGAAATAAATGTAGGGATAAGGTGTTTGGTGGGAAATGAATGTGCGAGGGCGGTGAAGGAGGCATAAGGGAAGGAGAAGGATGGGGGAGAAAGAGATTATTCATTTTGGGGGGGATTTCATTCATGCATTCTACGAGAGGAGATTTTGGGAGCATTGGGGGACAGAGTGAAATTTGACAGTGGGATTTACAGTGCACCGGGGCTGAGGGGTTTTGGGCTCGGAGGGCTAGGACGTCCATAGATGTCCTAGGGCCAGGTGTACTGGTCGGTAGGGTGGCTGGTTTTGGGGTGTCTTAAGGAGCAAGCTGCTGCGGATTGGTTCAAGCAAAGGGAGACAGCATCATAACGAGGTATTTAACCTGTTATGCAAATTGTTATGTAAATTTAACTTGTTATGAAAATTGTTATGTAAAATGTTATTTTATTTATCAAAATCTGGGAGTGAATCTGCTAGAGTAAGCGAATTTTTAGTAAATTTCAAAATTTCCGCTCTGTTTTAATTCATGGTAGTTTTAATGAAATCCCGGTCACTACAATATCGAATACTAGAAGGAGGCCCCTACTTCAACTCGGTAGGATTATAAATCAGAAACTGGACATAACACTTCAATCTAGACAAGGAAGACTTCATCTGGGCACCCATGTGGATTAAGCTCTACTCATTACCCCAGGACTACTGGGATGATGAAACCCTCAAAGACATTGGTAACACTTTGGGAAACTTCATCAAAATAGCAGAGCAAACTAAAACCAACAAATGCACTTCCTACACTAGGATCTATGTCTACATGCACATTTCCAAAGCCCTTCCAGACTCTATATGTCTCACCCATGAAGATACAGAATGGATCCAAACCCTAGATTATGATCATGTACCATTCAGATGCAACAAATTCTATGAACATGGGAACCTCTTCTAATACTGCCCTTAGAACAAACAAACTACAACTCCAAAAGATGCAACACTCTTGGATGAAGACGGTTTCCGCACGATCCCCACCCGGAGAATAAATTCCCAGAAACCCCACACTGCATCCAAATCCAAATATCTTTCTACAAGCAATAGTTTTCAAGTTGTGGCCCAACAAATGCCCGGGGAGGATCACAATGAAGAAGGCCTCCAGGCAACCTCCAAAAAGAAACACCAAGAACCCATGCACAACCAAGAAATCACTCCCACCTTAGATCCCTCATCCACCTCGCTCATTACCTTGCCTGATCCATCCTCAATGCCGTCCACAAAGAACATGATCTTCTTCACTATTCATGAACTAGATATGTTAATGGATGAAGATATGGGAGATCTAGATCTGGGCGAGTTAGATCTCTTAGGAATGGAAGATGCATGAAAAAAACATGCCTTCCACACGATCACTCCAAAGAAGATCCACCTCCTTAAAGAAGTTCTCCACAAATCCAAACTACATGGTCGACTAGGGATACAAAACAACCCACCCACCGATCTTAAAAAAACAGTCAAAGATCTCAATAAGCATGGGTGCAAGACAAATCTTAAACACATTACTTCCTTGGGTTCTAGGTTAGTAGAGTCAGGGGAATAGGCCTAGCTAACTTAATTATTTTCTTCCAACACTCAATTTTCCCAATGAAAGTCATTTCTTGGAATGTTAGGGGCATAAACGGTCTTAGAAAATACAGAATCCTCCGAAGAAAAATCTACCAGGAAAACCCACAATCCTCATGATTTAGGAAAAAAAATCACTAGCGAGACTCTCCAAACTCTGCTAGCTTCTCTCTGGAAAAATAACATATCCATTGCAGTGTATGCATCCAGAGCCTCAAGTGTACTTGCAATCACTTGGGATCCTTCAAATATCACTCTTAATGACTTCACCACCACCAAAAAATCCATCTCAGCTTCCTACCACCTCATTGGCATGAACATGCATGGCTTCATCACCTTTGTATATGGACCTCAATCCACTGATCAAAAAAACAATCTCCTCAATTTTTTGGACTGTTACAAGCAAGAAAATCCCAGAAAGAATGAGATCCTTGTCGGTGACTTCAACCTCATTACCAATCTACGGGGAAAAAGTGGGGGCACCGCACTCTCAAGCAGGAGGAAAACAACTTTAAAAAGTTCATTGAGAATAATGAAATGGTTGATATGGATCCCACCAATAGAATCTACACCTAGAACAACTACTGCAGAGGAAACTCCCATATCACCTCACATCTCGACCAATTCCTAGTCTCTGAATACATTGCAACAGTCGAGGATGATATTTTATCCTCCATCCTCCCCTCCTTAGGCTCTAACCATTGGCCCATCTGCCTTCATTGGCAAAAAAATGATAAGGATCACCACCGTCCCTTCATATTTGAGAAATTTTGGTTATCTAGCCCTGACTTCAAACCCATGATCCAACAATGGTGGTCGACTACCCACCGCCTTGGTCACACTAAAATGTATAGATTCCAGCAGAAACTAAAAAGGCTAAAGAAACATCTGAAGAAGTGGAATATAACGAACTTTGGGAACAACTTCTCAACCAAAACCACTCTAGAAATGGACATGGAGTCCCTTCAAAAATAGATCATCCTCGAAGGTCACTCGACTACTCTCACACACAAAGAAACATAGCTTCAGTCCCAAATTGAAGAAAGATGCAAGCAATAGGAAATACTTTGGAAACAAAAATCCAAAATCTCCTGGCTAAAAGAGGGTGAACACAATACCTCCTTATTTCACCGATCTACTATCCATCACATAATGCACAACATAATCTCCATCTTGCTGTTTTTAAGTTTTTGTGGTGAGGAGTTTCGCATGTGTTGTTCGGATAATCCACAGTTGGTTTCATAATCTCCATCCTTAGAATGGAAGATGACACAAGGCTTGAAAACCATAAGGACATTGAGACATAATTGGTCTCCTACTATGTTGATCTTCTCACGGAGGGGAATTTCTCTATAGGAAACTCCATTCACAGGGTTACCTCCCACATCCCCAACATAGTCACCGATCAACACAACTTTTCCCTCATTCGTCCAATCACTCTTTAATAGGTGGACATTGTTTTCATGCAAATGGAGGAATATACATCCCCTGGGCCAGATGGTTTAACTATCAACTTCTTCCATGCCTGCTAGGATATACTCAAGTTGGACATTCTCGACATTATGTAGGAATCGCGTAATCGTCAGTGGGTCCTCCCTTCCCTCAATGCCACCTTCCTCACCCTAGTCCCCAAAGAGGAAAATGTGGTCATCCCAACTAAGTATCTACCCATAACACTCTGCAATGTTATCTATAAAATCATCACTAAAGTCATAGCTAATAGGTTAAAGCCTCTTCTTCCCTTGCTTATCTCTCCTAAGAAAAAATGCTATGTTGAGGGAACATAGATTCTAGATGGAATCATTCTTTCACATGATGTCATTCATTCCATAAAATCCACCAAAACAATGGGTATCCTACTCAAACTAGACCTATCCAAATCCTTTGATCGCCTCAATTGGGAGTACATTGAGAAGACCCTCCTCTTTTCTACCTTATTTTTGTTTCTTGTCAATGGATCTCCTTCCCCTGCCTTCCTCCCCTCACATGGAATATGTCAGGGAGATCCCCTTTCCCCCTTTCTCTTTATCCTCATGGATGAAGGTTTAAGCCGAATGTTAAAAAATACCACATCAAATGGCACTCTTAGAGGCTTAAAGCTACACAACATTCAACCTCTGACCCACCAACAATTTGTGGATGAAAACCTCCTTCTAGCCCAACCCTCCATCCAAGAAGAACACACCCTCAAAATCATTCTTGACACCTTCTCAGAGGCCTCGAGCACCACTATAAACTTGGAAAAATCTCTCATAGTCTTCTTCAACATTCCCCTTCTCACTTAAAGAACCATTTCTAGAACCCTGGGTTTTTCTACCTCCTCTCTCCCCTCCAAATACCTAGGAGCTTCGCTAATCACCTCAACCATTAATCACTCCAGTTGGAAGGAACTTCTAGAAAAAATCACTCAATGAATATCCTCCTGGACTTACATAACTCTCAATCTGGCAGGGTGACTCATTCTCCTAAAATCTACCTTGCAGACAATGCCGATGTATCTCTTCTCTATTCTTGTTGCCCCCAAATAGGTGCTCAAATCCATTCAGAAATTACAATGCATCTTTCTCTAGATAGGGGACAACAACACTCACAAATGGGATCTAGTCAAATGGGACACCCTCTACTTACCAAATAATATAGGCGGCCTTAGCCTTAGGGACCCTACAAAAAGCAACAAAATGCTCAGTGCTAAAACTTGGTGGAGATGGATATCCAACACATCCACCCCTTGGGAACAAATATGACATAGAAAATATGCCCCAAAATCAGACCCTCACAACCTTATCCACTTCACCCCTACCACTCAAGTCTCTCTCATTTGGAACTCAGTGAAGCATCAATGCCACCTTATCCAACAACACAGTTTTTGGGAAATCAGAAATGGTGTCCTAGCAAACTTCTGGTCGGACTCTTAGAAACAACTTCCAAGCTTGGAAATGCAACATAATATTCCAAATCAAGGCATCCCTAAGGTCAAGGAATACTGACACACCACAAACACACAACACTTCAGACACTGGCTATCACTCCATACTTCTCTCTCTCATCTGCATCTAGAAACCAGAAATCAAATCGTACAAGATGTCAACAATAAAAAAATCAGAATCGATGAGGACAATGACAAGCTCAGATGGGATTATATTCCAACGGGAACCTTCACCATAAAAGAGGCTTACAAACTCCTCATTCACCCCATTCTTGATCCTCCTGACGCAGGCTAGGCCAAGCTCTGGGCTCTAAAGACTTGGCCAAAGATCTCAATCTTTCTTTGGTAGGTTCTTCATAGACATATCCTCACCTCAGAAAACATCCTTAAAAGAGGATTCTATGGCTCCCCAAGATGTGTTCTCTGTAACAATAACAACTTCACCTTCTCCAACAATTTATGGGACAAAGTAGTGATCCTCTACGAGATCTCAAATCGAATTCATGGCGACATCACTCACACCCTCAAGAATTGGGCCAACAATCCCTATCAGAACCCAATTATCAACTGTATTTGACAGGTGCTCCCCAACTTCCTGGTCTGGAACATATGGAAAGAGCACAATTGACACATTTTTGAAGACAAATTTTCTTCTAAAGACTCCCTCTGGACCATTTTTAAAAAATAGTCGTTTGATCAGGGGATCAAATTTTGCTCAATTTTCAAAGTGCTCGGAATGCGACGAAAACAATGCCATTGCATCCGTCTCGTCTTCCTGATTCCGACGGTATATTTACTTTGTAAAATGGAGTCCGTATGGAGAAGATATCGCGATCTGTTCGCCAAGCCAAAC
>JZKD02S1246246.1:185698-196817 GCA_000966675.3 Picea glauca
GATAACATTAATGACACGTCCATGACACGTTTTTCAAAAGAAATGAAAGAAAGTAATAGCACAAAGACTATACATATGTTACAAAAAGTTACCCACAGTGACCCTATGAGTAGTATTTCTTGAGTTAGAGCCCATTTCTAGGCCCTGCCAAAGCATTCCCTTCAAAATCGACCAGACGATAAGCGCCCTTTTTTAACACCTCCTTAAAAATGAAGGGTCCGAACCACATGGGTTTAAACTTTCCTGCTCCCTGGGGGTCCTTATCTTGGTCGTAAACCAGGACAAGGTCGCCCTCAGAGAAAACCCGAGGATGAACGGACCTTTGAACTACCCAAGAACCTTTAATGAAATCCGGAAACCCTAAGAGTAAAATTTCCCCAGTGGAGTCGCCAATTCTGTTGTGGGGTTATTCTACCCTATGGACTAACAATCTAGGGCTTAAACTTGCATGCAGATCATGACCCTTCAGAAATAAGCTTTAACCTTCTACCCCAACCTAAAACCCTTTTTCACAAGCAAACAAAGGAAGAACCAACTAACCTTTTTATCGACGGCTGGTGTAGATCCTCTGTTGAGCTTTATCTCCTTGCTTATGCTGCTCCTTCCAAAAAGCGATCCTGCAATCAAGACAAAACTATGCATGCATGCTATTGTTCTACTAGAGGGTTAGAGATAAAACACAAATCACATAAAACATATAAGACTCATGTATTTGGGATGGGAAAAGTATCTTTTTATTAATCTCAATATGAACCAACTTACAATGATTATAGAGATCGACCACCGTTCCTCGATCCTGATCCTGGGCTCCTCCTCTTCTTTGTCCTCCAACTGCTTTGCTTGAATTCTCCTAAAGCTTGAGGAAAGGCTAAAGGGTTGGGACAAAACGGATTCGGCAATTGGGCAGAGTTTCTTTGCTATGATTTTCCTCCTATTGAATAGTACCCCTACCCCTTCTTTTATAGGCTAGAAGGAGCTAGGGTTTTAGACGAACTCTCGACCATGCATGGCTTAGAGTTCCAGTTAACTGACCCAAAGCTTTTCGTCCCGGCGGAAAATTTCCCGATTTTTTTCTTTGTTAGGTAAACGCGGGCTGTAGTGGGCCAGCCAGTGTTCCAACGCGTGCAGTAGAAGGCCAACACGCGTTCCAACGCACCCAATGTTAGGTTAGGGCGCGGGTTGCTTACTTTAAGTGGTTTTTCAGGGTTTTATTCAGCATGGCTTTGGAAAGGAAGAGACATGAGTTGGCCTGATGCCAGGTAAGCCTGTGTGGTGCATTTTAGGGTTATAACATCACCGCACGAAGGTCATGACCCGACCTTTCAGCTTCTTAACGATATTTATGTCAAATGAATTTCCATCCAACCATGTCGTCCACGTCAAATAAATACTTCCATGGTTGTTTTGTATAAATATATATACATATATATGTCTACATATGGAAGAGATACCTACACCCGATAACACTACCATATTGTGGGACATAGAGGCTAATAATGGAGGAGGATAATAAGGTGTATGGCGGGGATATTGCTGAGTATGAAGCAGGAGGAGACATGGAAATGGGCACTGCTGATATATTTGAATATTTAATATACAATTTCATCAATTAATGTCTTCTAATATATGCTAACATACAAAGAAGAGCCAATCGAAGAATTGATCAATATTGGATTAAGTATGGGTTGTGAGTATATGTTCAAGTATCAAGGTTTAACTGAAGAATTTCTAAGTAGCTATTTTGTTTAATTTCCTTCATTTTATAATTAATGGAATAACAAGAAACCTTTATAGTAATTATATTGACTATGCTTTGTCATGACATATTAAACATGCACGAACCAAAGTATGGAGTGAATCCAACAAAAGAGATTTTGAGAGATGGCATGCATCATGGATTTGAAAGAATGTGTAATGTTTATGAAACTGTCACTACTATGGTATACTTTTTTATTTACGCAATCATGTACATTCTACTATATAAATATAGATTTACTTATTACACTTTATTTTTATGTTTGTAGATAGAACATGAAGAGGATGAACATAAAACACAAGTCGATCAAGAAAAAATTAGGTTAAATAACCAAAGTACAATATCACCTACAAGTGATGAAGAAATGAAGCATGCATGTAACTTGAGCGATGGAAATAGTTCAAGTGATGAATGACAATCAATAATTGAATGTTACTACAAGTTTTATGTTTTGGAATATCTGTATGTGAAAATCAAGGATTTTTTTTAATGTAATTGACATATTGTCCTAATTGCATGAGGACATGTTACCAATAAGTGTAAAAATCACATATTGGTTGCATTTTGATTATTGTGGACTTTTACATTTTCCCATTTTGTATGATAATGAACATCTTATTCATATACAATAAAATGAGTTTTTTATTTTATTGCATTGTTGATATTTAAAATATTGCGTTGATGATTAATTAATGTGTGGATGATTTACATTCTTACAAATAACAAAGGTGAAATCCATTGTATAACCCATTAATGCAATCATTATATCAAAATGCAATAACAAAAATATAAAAAATAATACTATTATGAAAATATTTAATCCTGAGATGATTAATTGAAAATTTGTAAAATAAAGCAATCAATTAAAATATATAGATATAGGTGCATTGTTTTCTTATGAACTCACTAAACTATGTGTGACATAATATAGAATGAAACATGTTTTAATGGGTTATACGCATTGGTGCCTATTAATTATATGGAAGCATCGGTGCCAAATATTAATAAAAAACATTGTTCTTTAAACAATATAACATACAATTATTTTTATTGTTTCAAAATTTTACGATTTGTATGTTTACAGTATGCACCCTTGGTTTACATATAATATCATACCAGTACTTTAAATATAATATATGCACTGATTCTTAGTAACAAAGAATGGCGTCGAAGATATATAATATAAATGCATGAAGTGAAAGACCAAGAACCAAAAGTTAGTAGTATTCTGGCTCCACCTTTCTAGCGGATGCTCGAACCCTAACTCTAGATTTTTTCCATGCCCCCCCTCACCTTCAACTACGTCCCGTCCACCGCTAGCCTCTATTTCCAGACCCATATGGTCACTTCCAAGGGAGGAGCCGCGGGCTCCTCCCTTTCCAACAAAGAATTCTTAAGCGATCCATCAAGAATCTCTTTGAAACAAGTCTCAGAAATTCCTCCTTCCCAGGAAACCGTCCAATAAAAACAGTCTGCTCCCAATACAATTGATTGTTCAACAACTACAAAGCCATCCATGACACCTCCCGCCCCGGAAGTCATCAATACCAACACCTGCATTCCTAAATCCGAGAATCGACCACAGATTGAGCTCCCACCAGCTCGCATCAATGCCAAAATCGAACACATGAGAACTTATGCGCTCATTGGAAAATTCATCAGAATCTGGCCGACAGAACACACTCTGCTCAACTGGATCGCGGAAAAATGGAAACCCAAAGCCCACTTTGACATCCAACTAGGCTCAAAAGGATTCTTCACTGTCATCTTCACGTGGTTGGATGACATAGATCAAATACTAGAAGGAGGCCCCTACTTCTTCAACTCGACATGATTGTACCTTAGAAACTGGATATAACACTTCATTCCAGACAAGGAAGACTTCACTTGGGTGCCTGTGTGGATTAGGCTCTACTCTTTACCCTAGGAATACTGGGATGATGAAACCCTCAAAGACATTGGTAACACTCTAGGAAACTTCATCAAAATAGTAGAGCAAACTAAAACCAACAAATACACTTCCTATGCCAGGATTTGCATCTACATGCACATTACCAAATCCCTTCCATACTTTATATGTCTCGCCCATGAAGATACATAATGGATCCAAACCCTGGATTATGAGCATGTACCATTCAGATGCCGCAAATTACATGAACATGGGAACCTCTTCCAAGACTTCCCTTAGAAAAATTAAACTACAACTCCAAAAGACACAACACTCTTGGATGAAGATGATTTCTGCACAATCCACACTTGGAGAAGGAATGCCCAGAAACCCTACACTACAACCAAATCCAAAGATCTCTATACAAGCAATAGTTCTGAAGTACTGGCCCAACAAATTCCCGGGGAGGATCATAGTGAATAAGACCTCTATCCAACCCCCAAAAAGCAGCACCAGGAACCCATGCAAAACCAGGAAATCACTCCCACCTTAGATTCCTCATCCACCTTGAACATTCCCTTGCCTAATCCGTCCTCAACGCCACCCACACAGAACCTAAGTTGATCCACCATTTATGAGCTGTATATGTTAATGGATGAAGATATGGGAGATCTAGATCTGGTCGAGTTAGATCTCCTAGGACTAGGAGATGCATGCAAAAAACACGCCTTCCACACAATCACTCCAAAGAATATCCACCTCCTTAAATAAGTCCTCCACAAAGACAAACTGTGTGGCTGAATGGGGATACAAAACAACCCACCCACCGATCTGAAAAAAAAGAGTCAAAGATTTCAAGAAGCATAGGCACAAGACAGATCTTCAACGCATTGCCTCCTTGGGTTCCAGGTTAGTAGAGTCAAGGAAATAGGCCCAACTAACTGGATTATTTTCCTCCAACACTCAAGGTTCCCAATGAAATTCATATCTTGGAATATTAGGGGCATAAACGGTCTTAGAAAACACAAAATTCTCCGAAGAAAAATCTACTAGGAAAAACCCACAATCCTCATGATTCAGGAAATAAAAAGCACTAGCAAGACTCTTGAAACTATGATAGTTCGTCTCTGGAAAAATAACAAATCCATTGCAATGGATGCAGCTAGAGCCTCAGGTGGACTTGCAATTGCTTGGGATCCTTCAACTATCACTCTTAATGACTTCACCACCACCAGAAAATCCATCTCAGCTTCCTACCACCTCATTGGCATGTACATGCATCGCTTCATCACCTTTGTATATGAACCTGAATTCCCTGATAAAAAAAACAATCTCCTCAATTTTCTGGACTGGTAAAAGCAAGAACAACCTAGACAAAACTAGATCCTTGGCAGTGAATTCAACCTCATTCCCAATCCACGGAAAAAAGGGGGGGGGGGGGGGGGGGCTGTGGGACTAAAAAGAGGAGGACGGGAGGGGGTGGGGAGAATGGCCTCGTACCCTCATGTAGGAGGACAACAAATTTAAAAAATTCATTGAGAACAATGAATTGCTTGATTTGGATCCCACCAATGGGATCTACACCTGGAACAAGCGACGCGGAGGAAAATCCCATATCGCCTCATGTCTCGATTGATTCCTAGTCTCTGAAGACATTGCAACAGTTGGGGACGAGATTTCCTACTCCATCCTCAATCTATGACCATTGCCCCATGTTCCTTCACTATCACAAAAATTATAAGGATCGCCACCTCCCTTCAGATTTGAGAAATTTTGGTTATCCAGCCCTGACTTCAAATGCATGATCCAACAATGGTGGTCGACTACCCACCCCCCTAGTTGCACCAAAATGTACATATTCCAACAGAAATTAAAAAGGCTAAATCAACATCTGAAGGAGTGGAATAAAATGACCTTTGGGAACATCTTATCAGCCAAAACCACTCTGGAAAAGGACATGGATTCCCTTCAGCACCAGATCATCCTTGAAGGTTGCTCGATTTCTCTCTCACACAAAGAAATAGAGCTTCAGTCCCAAATTGAATAAGTATGCAAGCAAGAAGAAATCCTCTAGAAACAAAAATCCAGAATCTCTTGGCTAAAAGAGGGCAAACACAATACCTCCTTCCTTCATCGATATACTATCCAACATAGAATTCACGACAAAATATTCAGCCTTAGAATGAAAGATGACACCAGGCTTGAAAACCATAAGGACATTGAGACATAGTTGGTCTTCTACTAT
Organism: Picea glauca; assembly: GCA_000966675.3. Classification (NCBI taxonomy): domain Eukaryota; kingdom Viridiplantae; phylum Streptophyta; class Pinopsida; order Pinales; family Pinaceae; genus Picea; species Picea glauca. The sequence continues at coordinate 191,588 of JZKD02S1246246.1, forward strand.
GTTGATCTTCTCACGAAGGAGAACTACTCCAGAGGTAACGCCATTCAAAAGGTTACCTCCCACATCCCCAACATAGTCACCAATCAACACAATGCTGCCCTCATGTGTCCAATCACTCTTCAAGAGGTGGACGTTTCTCTCATGCAAATGAATGAAGATACAATCCCTAGACCGAATGCTTTAACTATCAACTTCTTCCATTGCTGCTTGGATATACTCAAGCTAGGCATTCTCGATATTGTGGAGGAATCGTGTAATCGTCAATGGGTCCTCCCTACCCTCAATGCCACCTTCCTCACCCTGATCACCAAATAGGAAAATGTGGTCATCCCAAGTAAGTATCGACCCATAATACATTGCAATGTTATCTATAAAATATTCACTAAATTCATAGTTAACAGGTTAAAGCCTCTTCTTCCCTTGCTTATCTCTCTTGAGAAAACATGCTATGTTAAGGGCAGGAATATTCTGGATGGAATAATTCTTTTCCATGAGGTCATTCATTCCCCAAAATACACCAAGACACCGGGTATGCTGCTCAAACTAGACAAAGCCTTTGATCGCCTCAGTGGGAGTACATTGAGAAGACCCTCCTGAAGTTTGGCTTTAGTCATGATTGGATCCATTGGATCCTCTCTCTCCTCTCTCATGCCTTCTTTTTGGTTCTTTTCAATGTCTCTCCCTCCCCTCCCATGGAATCCGTCAGGGAGATCCCCTTTATCTCTTTCTCTTTATCCTCATGGCCAAAGGCTCAAGTCAAATGTTAAAAAATGCTACCTCAAATGACACTCTTAAAGGCTTAAATCTACACAATAGTCAACATCTAACCCACCAACAATTTGTGGATGACAACCTCCTTTTAGCCCACCCCTCCATCCAAGAAGCATGCACGCTCAAAATCCTGATTGAAACCTTCTCTAAGGCCTCGTGTGCCACTATAAACTTGGAAAAATCTCTCATCTTCCTCTTCAACACACCCCCTCTCACTCAAAGAACCATTTCCCAAACCTTGGGTTTTGCTACCTCCTCTCTCCCCTCCAAATACTTGGGAGCTCCACTAATCGCCTAAGCCATTAAGCACTCAAGTTGGCAGGAACTTCTAGACAAACTCACTCAATGAATCTCCTCCTGGACTTACAAAACTCTCAATCTGACAGGGCGACTTGTTCTCCTAAAATCTACCCTACAGACAATGTCGATGTATTTGTTCTTTGTTCTTGCTTCCCCCAAATGGGTGCTCAACTCCATTCAAAAATTACAACGCACCTTTCTATGGAGAGGGGACAACGACACTCACAAATGGGCTCTGGTCAAATGGGACACCCTCTACTTACCAAAGAATATGGGTGGCTCAACCTCAGGGACCCTACAAAAAGCAATGAAACTCTCAGGGCTAAAACTTGGTGGAGTTGGATATCCAACACATCCACCCCTTAGGTGAAACTTTGGCACATAAAATATGCCCCAAACTCGGACCCTCACAACCTTATCCACTTCATCCCTACCACTCAAGGTTCTCTCATTTGGAACTCGATGAAGCATCAATGCCACCTCATCCAATAACATAGTTTTTGGGAAATAAAAAATGGGGACCTAGAAAAATTATGGTCGAAATGTTGGCAATAACTTCCAATATTGGAAAGGAAACATAATCTTCCACCTCAAGGAAGTTCTAAGGTCAATGAATATTGGCACACCACATAAACACAACACTTCAGACACTGGCTACCACTCCATACTTCTCTCTCTCATTTGCAACCAGAAACAAGAACTCAAATCATGCAAGATGTCAGCAATCAGAAAATCAGAATCAATCAGAACAATGATAATCTCAGATGCAGTTATATGCCAAGGGGCACCTTCACCATCAAAGAGGCCTACCAACTCCTCATTCCCCCCATCCCTAATCCTTTAGACCTAGGTTGGGCCAATCTCTGGGCTCTAAAGACTTGTCCAAATATCTCAATCTTTCTTTGGTAGGTTCTTCACAGACATATCCTCACTTGGGACAACATCCTCAAAAGAGGATTCTCTGGCCCCTCGAGATGTGTTCTCTATATATAAAAAAAGAATCCATAGATCATCTACTCAACAACTGCACCTTCTCCAACAATCTATGGGACAAAGTAGCGATCCTCTACAGGATATTGAATCGAATTCATGGCAACATCACTCACACCCTCAAGAATTGGGCCAACAGTCCCTATCAGAACCCAATTCTCAACCGTCTTTGGAAACTTCTCCTGGGATTCCTGGTCTGGAACATATGGAAAGAGTGCAACCGATGCATTTTTGAAGATAAATATTTTTCTGAAGACTCCCTCTGGACCATCTGTTAAAAACAACCGTTAGAGATTGTCCTTATGCATGGCTGGTTTGACCTTGACTTTAAAGCTCCTCCCAATGAAGCTTTACTCCTTGAGTGATGGGATATCCACCCTGACACTCTTGGGACTCCCCCCCCTTCCATAGACCCCCGCATGAGAGCCCCCCATAGTCCATATAATTGGTGCCCCCTTCCCTCTGGTTTCCTCAAACTAAATTTTGATGGTGCCTCAAAAGGTAATCTTGGACCCGCGGGTTTTGAAGGTGTTTTCCGTACTGACATAGGGGCTATTGTTCGTCTTTATCATGGGAACATTGGGCACGACATTAAAAATGCAGCATAACTTTTAGGTCTCCTCCATGGTCTCATAATAGCCAGGCAACATGCACTTTTCCCTCTTTTAATTAAAGGTGACTCTCACCTTATTTTCTCTCTGGATACTCGCATGCAAAATGGCTCTCAAAGATCAAAATTCTTTCCTTGTTGGCATTTGGACCATGGAATTCAACATATTTCTCAACTCCTATATCTTGGGGACCCAATATCCTACCTCCATGTCCGACGCAAGGCGAACTGCCTGGCTGATAGAATTGCCAATGAAATCTTTCAGGACAATGCTAACCTTCAAGATTTTACCATAGAGGATATTTCCACTCACTCCTTCAGACAGGTTTCTATAGAAATGGCACTCAAGGATTCCACTACCCCACATGTGGGTGACCATGCCCACACCCATGCTCCCGGAACACGTCGTGATGATTGGAAGCATGCCACCTCACCCCCCTCATGCTCCTTAACTAACCTCCCCCCCAAGGCCTTGCGTAGTCACTACGCCCATGGCCTCTGCCCCTCACCCACACACTTTCTACAACCTTTTTCATCTCCCACGCTCTAATAGTTCGATGACCATAATGGCACCGGACATGACCCCCCCTCCGCAATCTTCCTCTGGTCTCTCATGCTCATTCCCCTCACTCTCACCTTGCCTCCCTTGCAGACAAGCTCTTTGTGATCCTACGGTGTCGCCCTTTGTGCTTAGAGCTCGGTGAAGGCTCGAATTTGCACCTTGCCCTCCCAATTTCTCCCCCATGCCTCCTCATCGATGCACCACCCCCACCCTGGGACAGAGTGGTCACTACAGACGAACCTCCTCATCTCCTCACCTGCCCTTCTTGGCCAACCAGGATGGCTTCGATCACTCTCTTCGGGGTTCCCTGCAGAAATTGCTTGATGACTGGGATGAAGAGGTCTATGGCTCCCTCCCAGCATCTCATCACACCTCCAGGCACCAATGAAACTACTGGGTGGTCAATAATTTACTCACCCGTGCCCTCCTCAACCTCCCTGGTGTCTTTGTTCCTAGCCCTTCCAGCTCACCTCACTCACCCCACTCTCCCACAGCTCGCCCCCACCCCTCTGCTTCGACCTCTCCCATCACTCATCCTCCTCCCACTGCGGCCCCTCCCACTTCCTTGACGCCTCTCGAGACACCCAACATCAACGCTAAGGTGACACCTTCATGCACAAGCAACACGTTGACAACTCCAGGCACGCACAACTCGGTGACAACAATGAATCTAGGTATGAAAAGTATGTTGACTGCCCCAGGCATGCATAACTCGTTGAAGGTTCTCAGCATCAAAGCAGTCGGCCTCCCGGTCAAACACTCGTCCATGGACAGCTCCAACTCGACCAACGATAGTGACATTGACTTTGGAGGATGGCCAGTCATTGAAGAAAATCCCATGGATGGGACCCATCCTTGATATTCAAGCCTTGGCTCCACTTCTCAGGTTTTTTCAGGTTTATTTAAATATTTGGAAAATTCTCTAGTTTCTAGTACAAGACACTCAAATAACTAAAAATCAGTTTTATTTTTTGGATATGCCTGGTTTCCCACTAAGGGCATGGACATCTCTTTCACCTTTGAATTTTCTTGGTTGTACTTTACTCCACTGTATTTTAATAGAATAGATACTGAACTTACAAAAGAAAAACAAAGAATATTGTCGATGTCTCACCTCGAATATTCAAAATTTCACTACCCTTCGGTGCACAGGGTAATATAGGTACCGACACATACAAATTATACAAGCACTAGAACACACATAAAATAAAAGTACCAGTGCATACATAAACTTAGAAATGTTGAGATTTGTACCTTGGGAGGTGTTCCCCATGTGCTTTTGACCTCCTTAGCACATGAGGGAAGGACATGACACTTTGTACCTTGTACTTTTGTCTATTTTCACTTTGACTTTGGTTAAAGTGAAATTTGATCACTTTTGGATAAAGTGAGTATTAAATCACTTTGGGGTGATTTTGGAGACACAAGTGGACTTAGGAAACTTAACCCAAAAGTGGGTTTATGATTTAGAGTTGATTGGTGAGATCTCATCCATTCATTTGATTTGATCTCAACCATTCACTCTTAGGTTTCCTATTGAACTCTATGAGGGGCGCAAAGGGAGAAAGGAGGGTACACTTGTTCATGGAGATTTTTGCTTGTTGGGAGAGGATAACTCAAGCTATGGAGATGAGATTAGTTGCATGAGGGAGCTTGGAGGAGGCCGCTAGCTTTCCCTGTGGGAGGCTTGGAGCAACTTGCTTCATTATTTTACTGGAGCTATTCTACAGTTTAGGAGGGCACATGAGTTTGACAGACTTATTCCTTCCTGGTAGGATATCTAGCCATCAGATTTCAGTGAGGTCAGTTGCAGAGTGAGGACATCAGCTGGAGCTTCATTCCCACGGAGGGGTTTTCAGTTCTGACATCACAGATGATTTCTGGAGTAGTTACAGTGGTTATGGCAGTTTGCATGAGGGGTGCACTATCCAGGGGCGCATATGCTTGATAAAGCTTGTGTATCAACTCAGTTGGAGTTGCTATTGTATCAGGTTCCA
>JZKD02S1246246.1:197416-211063 GCA_000966675.3 Picea glauca
ATGTACTAATTTCCTATGGCAAAAACGACATGCTAGAGCACCCAAATCGAAAATATAACCATAACAATCAGCTCAAAAGTTCATGAACTGTTGGCTGTTATAAAATAGCAGAAAAGTAAAACAAAGACAATGAAAAATTAGAGCCTTTGCTTGGTCAAAGACAGACCAAGAAGGCAAGCTGATAGGACCTGGAATTTTCACAAGAAATCCCTAGTGTTTCATAAACAAACAATGTAGAACCGATGCGTAAAAATTATAAGAGCATCGATGTTGCATACACCAAAATGATAAAATCTAATGCATAATAACTATAACAACACATATGTTTTTAGTTTATGTGTTCATTGATGCATTTTAAAGAAGAGCACATTGGTGTACTTTAACAATAAAAGCATCGAAAAAAAACCTCCACCCACCCAATTTTTTTTAGTTATATGAAACATCCATTAAAGCCTTCGCTAAAACCTTTACTCCAAATAGTGGAGGTTGTAGCGAAGGTTTTTTTGGAAAATTTTCCAAATATTGTAACACTAAAAATCTTCGTAAAAACCTCCGCTACATGGTGTTTTCCTTGTAGTGATGAGCATACTTGACATCAATCGTTAGAGGTATATGCTATTGGAATTAGCAAAGCCCAAGAGTAGGAGTGTCTTCTTCCTACAAAAAATGCATAAAAACACTATTTATAACACTTCAAGCACATTATAAATTTTCAAGACGATAGGGAAATCTAATCAGATCAAATATGGTAGGAAAACTCGAATAGATTGGATCAAAGTGGTGGTTTGCAATTGTCAAATATAGGTGATAGATGACCATTGACAAAGATTGAAAAGTTTGAGGGACAGGTGGAGAGGTGATTTTGAAAAGCCTCTGATATTAAACAACAAGTTTCGAGATGACCTTTTAAGGGGCGTCACTCCCTAAATGATGCCTTGAACGTAGCCAAACCTAGACATAAATACAATCCATTAGACTCAAAACTACTCACAATGGAAATCCTAAACCAAATATAGAGAAGAACATGTAGAATGCATGGGGTATCCACTTAGTGAATCTATGACATAGCATGTGTGTTCACGGGACATCAAAGAATACTCCTATTTTCACTAAATATTGAAAAATACCTCCAAAAATATTTATTTTGGAGCCCCCTCCCAATACATATTTCCAATAAAAAAAGTCATATTTTTACCAAAAGCCCCTTTTTATAACCCTCCATTACTATAAATCCCCTCGTACCCTACATCCCACCCCACCCCACCAATACCTACAATATATTAACCCTATTTTTCACAATTTTAAACCCCCCTTTATGAATGAACATGATAAGATATTTGGTCAACATGGTGAATCCCCCGTGGTACAATTAAACCTCTTGGAAATATAATTATACTATAACAATGAAGGATACATAGATTGAAACCTTGTATACTTTATGTAGTGTACCAATTTTGCACTTTAGTATTCACATATGCCTAGCCGCTAGGGATGTAACGATGTAACCGAATTTTGTGTTGTGTCCATTTGTGACATGCACATTGATGGTATCGATATTTCTCCATTGTCCTTATATGCTAGATCACTTTCATCGAGTCTCCTTACTTTAGGTTAGGTGTGAGATCTCTTAGAGATGTCTAGTGATTAGGTAGGATCATTGATCACATTTCCTTTATTTTCCTTTGACTTTTGGTCATCAATTAGTTTCATGTTGATATTTCAAGTCACTTGTTTGGGGTATTTCCACACTCTATGGATCCAATTTAGAGTGCAAGCCCCTAGTTAGATACATAAAATGCAATGCTTCATTATGAATCACCACAACTTGAATCCATTTGGGTTTTCTATTTACAAGATCAAATGAGTCAAAATTTCTTCACGGGGTCAAGGTGCTAAATGAACCATGACTGGTTCCGAAGTGGGAAGAATAAAAACCATGTATTTGGGAAAACTTCCAATATGGTTTTAGATACTCGCAACGTAAGATCAAACCACGGAATTTGACTTTTCCATACAGGTTGAATGGTTAGTCTAATTGCCATACAAAGCGGGAGACTGCCCGAGAAATTGCCCGCTTGGGACCGCAGCTACTGCGCGGAGGGGACACTCGGAGGATAGACGGCCCAAAAGGCACCGCGCGGAGGTCACGACCTGACCTTTCCATCCAACCAGGTCGGCCACGTCAAATAAATACTTCCATCACTGGTTTGTATAAATATATATACATGTTTCCATATGGAAGAAATACCTACACCCGATAACGCTACCATATTGTGGGACTCAGAGGCTAATAATGGAGGAGGAGCATGAGGTGTATGGCGCGGATATTCCTGAGTATGAAGCAGGAGGAGACATGGAAATGGGCACTGGTGATAATGAGTTCGAATTGATGAAGAAAAGGCTACAGGAGATGGAAGAAGAGGCAGCTGCCCTCAGAGAAATACAGGCCAATGTCGCTCAAGAAATGAAGATCCCCGTCGTCCCAGACCCTCCTACATCAGCTGCTGCGGATCAGACAAGCAAACAAGAAGCGGATTCACGGTCTATTTTTGTTGGCAACGTTGATTACTCATGCACTCCAGAAGAAGTGCAACATCATTTTCAATCATGCGGGACAGTTAACCGGGTTACTATTTTGACAGACAAATCTGGTCACCCAAAAGGGTATGCTTATGTTGAATTTTTGGACGCCGAGGCTGTTCAAAATGCACTTCTTCTAAATCATTCTGAACTTCATAACCGCCAGCTGAAGGTTGCTCCCAAAAGGACAAACGTCCCACGAATGAAGCCTTACCGTTATCGAGGACGACGGTTCGATCCCTACCTTGCATATTACCCGCCACCGCCGCCGCCGCCGCCGCCGCTGCCGCCCTATGCTCCGCCCTATTATGGCTATGGGTATGGGAGAATGCCGAGATTCAGGCGCCCGATACGATACCGGCCTTACTGAAAGCCATCAAAATAGTTTTAACTTTTGATTGATTTTACTTGCATTTTGCTTYATCTGTGAGGAAATAATTTGGTTTGCATCATGGTGACTGGAATCTCTTTCGGATTCACCCGTTAGAGATTTAGGGTTTGGATTCTCTTTTGGTTTCACTCGTTAGAGATTTAATGTTATCTCTGGTAAAAAATGGAAATAGGTTTTACATGTAATAAACAGTGTAATGCATTCAAAGTCATGACACTGAGGAATCAGATATTCGATCTTTTTACATTCAAAATTATATGTTGTATATGTTTTTTCTTAAACTGGTAGATTTAAGGGGGTTGATGTCTCTGAGATGTATTGACACGATTTGAACCACTAATCTGATGAGCATTACAATCTGATATGAACCACTAACCTGATTGATTGAGGTTTTATATTTTATTATTTATTTATTGAATTGTAAAATTAGTGTTCTGTTGTTGTTGTTAGATTTTTGACTTTTTTTCAACCAGTTTTTGTGTAAAACTTGGTCAAAAATTTAGAATAATTGATGAAATTGCATTGAGAGATCAGTTGTTGAGATTGTACAATCCTATACAATAATCCATTTATGTTGCAATTTCACCCATAATACATTACTAAATTTTGATGATGGTTGTCCAAAAAAATTTAAAAAGAAAATGTTTAAACTTTTATATCTCTTTCCATTTTATTGTTGTATTGAAGATGCAACAATAAATAAGGTCTAAGGGGCTGCAGGCATGGAAGGATTCATCATAAAAACTTTGTATTGAGGTTGGGATCATAAAAAAATAATGAAGTTGAGGCACTAACTCTTTATAAAACCATCTAAATTCTAAAATCACTAAGAATCAGTTTTGTATATGCTTTTTCTTGAATTGGTAGATTTGAGGGGTTGATGTCTTCCATAATTATTCACATGATTTGAATCACTAATTTGATGAACATTAAATCCTGATTTGCAATAACTTACTTGTTATTTTGGTTTTATATTTTATTATTTGTCTATTGGATTGTAAAATAATCATGCCAAAAATTTAGAAGAATTGTTGAAATTGCAAGTATTAGTTGTTGAGAATGCACTATCCAAATGTAATAGAGTTTTTCAGAATATTGAATTCATTTATATATTATGATGAAAAACAAGTTTGTTAAAAGTTATAGGTTGCATATATGATATAATGTCACATGCATATCAATGGATCACTTAAAAAAATAGTTGTACAATCCATTCATGATGTAAATGATTGTTTCCCTCTCCATTTTTTTTTTAAAAGATAATTTCTATTTTGGATTTTCACCATTATAAGAAAATTCATAGCAAAAGGGGCAATTGTTTTAGTGAAATGTTTACTGGGATTAGACATCAAAACCTCATTCGAGCAAACAACGACACTCATCCATTGAGCTAACCCAAGTGGATTCATTATTAAGTAATTATTTTGCTTAACTAGGTAATTATTTTTAGTGAAATGCATCATCCAAGAACTTCATGTCTTTATAAGTTAGAATTTTTTGGAAATTGATAGAACTTCATGTCTTTGATAAATTAGACTTTTTTTTTTGCAAATCGATGATATATGCATTTTTAGGTAATAATTTTTCCTAACTATTATTTTTCATTTTTAGGTAACTATTTTTCTTAACTAAGTAATCATTTATTTTGCTTAACTAAGTAATCATTTTTAGGTGATTATTTTTCCTAACTATTATTTTGCAACTTTAGGTAATTATTTTTCTTAATTAGGTAATCTTTTTTAATGAAAGAACATCTTGTAAGAATTTTTACTGAATTGATGGTATATTCTTTTTTAGGTAATTATTTTGCATTTTTAGGTAATTATTTTACTTAAATAGGTAATTATTTTTAGTGAAAGCATCTTGTAAGAACTTGGATTTTTTGAGGAATTGTTGGTATAGTTATTTTTTAGATAATTATTTTTAATTAAGTGTTTTGTTTGGACTTAGATAAGTTAGATATTTTTGGTAATTGTTGGTGCATGCATTGCCTACACACATGAAATAGTCACCATGACATGAAAGTACGTGTGAAAACCAATTCAATAGTGCAAACAAATCATAAAAATGGTGTTTTGGGGTTCCTTTACTAACTAAAAGAGAATTGCAGGAAAAAGGGGTCATAGGTGAAGTACATATACACAAAACAAAATAAGTGCCAGTGCATGGATTCTAAGAATACTAGAATAGTTTTGATGATAGCTAGATGTTTTCTTCTATTTATGATTTATATATGATCTTGATGACACATGTTTATTTGTGCATATATGAGAATAGTGAGGCCCACAATACTAGCAATAGTGGCACTAACATAATTAATACCAATAGGAGTAGCAAGGTAGAAATGGGGCTGCAATGACTAGGAGGTTGGACCTGTTCTAGCATCATATTAAGCTCAAATGGATGTCGACACTAAGACAAAGAGGATGGTAGAGAATGTGAGCTATCATTTGGATTGGCTACTATGTGGGGTGTTTGAGTGAGATTGGTAGAACATCAAGGATGATAATGATGATGATTGCATAAGATTCACCACAAAATGGTGCCGAGTGTTACAATGAGCAACCATGGCCACCCAAATAGTGAGAGATATGGTGAGAGGTGGGCCTGATAAGGAACCTCTTTTAGGGGACCTAGCACCCCTAAATAGGTTTCCCCAACTGTAAAAGTGGGATGGCTATGTAGTTGGCAAGGTACCCTATTTTTTTTATAGTGACCCTATGTACCCATTGTGGACAAACACACATACAAACAGGTTTGGTTTTATGATTCATGCACCTTATGATACTAAAATGTGTTGTTTGTTTAATTTACATGCTTTTATGGTAATTATGTGATGATATGTTTTTCTTTCATAGTTGTAAAGAGTTAATTTGATAAATGGCATTCTAGAACTTTATTTTTCCATTTTATCTACAAACTCATTGTGACTTCTCGGAACATGAATGAATTTTATGGCATTAAATTATTGTTATAGAAGTTGAATCTGTAGATATTTTCTAAAGAAAGGACCATGAATGTTGTAGAAGTTCTTAAACCATGTGACGAGGAGATGATAATCAAGATGAACATAGAGGTGGCAGATGTGGTTTGGATTGCATTGACAAGTAATCCAACCACAAAATTGTATTGATATTGGTTGATAGTGGCATGGCCGAAGAAAACACCACATGAATGGAGTAGGGTACTATGCAAGGGTGAGTAAATGGACCATGTGATGAGGGAAGATTTAGAATCCAATGGATCATGTTATTGAAAAAATGGATGTGACATGCAGGTTGTGGAACCATTTGAACAAGATAAAAAGGAAAATTAGATGGTGAAAACCAACTATGGAAAATAGAACCAAAAAAATGAAAAATAAAATGAATATATATACATATTGAGGTGAGTGGTACTTGTGAACTTAAGCATATAATCTCTTCAAATACAACATGTTGAGTATTCTCTTTGGTTGGATCGTATACAAGGACTATATTTCCTTTGTGAAGGGACTGAGGGATGACTTGTTGGTCATATTGGGCCTTAAAACATTTTTTCATGGTCTCATTATTTTGTAAAGTGACATGGGATTCTTTATCCACGTGTTTCATTAATTTGTGGACAAATTGGAAGGGGTTTATCCACATGTTTCATTAATGTTGTGGGCAACATGGAAGGGGTTTATCCACATGTTTCATTAATGTTGTGGGCAACATGGAAGGGGATAAACCCAATGGAAAATTTTATGGATATCTTGTAGGCCCATAAGGCCAATAAAAGCATGTGATACCAATAAGTTTTATGCTTGTTGAATTTATATTTCAACATGGTTTTGAGGACCTTATCAATAGCCTCAACTTGGCTATTATCCTATGTTTAGTAGAGAGTTGAAAACTTGTGCAAAAAACCTAAATGAAAATTTAATGCTTGGAATATTTCATTCTCGAAGTGTGTACCATGGTCAAATCCAAATTTAAGACATGTTGTTGAATGTTGGGATGGATTCAACCAACTTTGTAAAGTAATCAACAACCATAGTAATGTACTTATGGTTATTATCAGACATAGGTTAACTCTCCATAAATTCAATCCCCCATTTGCAAAAGGGACTACTAGTGGGAATGGGGTATCAAAATTTTCTTCCCCTTAAAGCACTCCAAACTTCCTTTTCGATGACAACATTATCTTCTAATAGTCAAGAGATTTCCAACGACTATGATTTTGATTGAATCTGAGTTATGGGTCCAAATTTATGGCCCCTCGCAGTTGGTGGCCATATCCCTGCCATTTGTCATCCATGTGGCATCCTAGCACACTCGTCCTCCCACAGGATGTTGACATGGATCTCCTGGTTCTCGCACCAGAGTAAATGGCGTGTACATGGCATTGGCCACATCACACCTTTCCTGCTTCCATTGCTATTGGGAGCCTCCTATTGGGGTCGAGATCTTCTGTGGGAATTTACTCCTCCACAGGCCAAATCCTTTCGACATGTGACACTATCTCTGTATGAAACATGGCACTATCGCCACCTTACACGTGGCACTCATTCATCATATAAGTTCACCCATAGGTGCCAAAACACTATGCCATGTGGCACCTCCCGTGCTCGATGCGTGGCACCACTTGTATTATAACATGTGGAACCATCCACGCCAAACCCTTAAGCCTTCAACTAAATATTTATGGTCTAGATTAACTGCTAGACTCCCCAAATATTAGCAGATTGACGGTCTAGAACTCATCTCGTGGCTTCTCCCTTGAAATGTATCACCACAACCCATTTTGAAAGCTCATCATGATGGAAGGATACGATATCTCCTTAGAGCTCCCCTGCCCCCGATCTATTCCAAATTACTCTTAGTGATAGACGAACCAAATATCCTCTTAGAGATTCTTCTGTCCCGACATATCGATGGTTAGGATTGCATCTCAGAGCTCCTCCCTCGGAGTGAAACTCTTTGTTCCATTCCATGAAGCGTCTAGTGATGGACAGTTAGGATCTCCACTCAGAGCTCCTCCATCATGATGGATTGAAAACTAGATCTGTTGCTCAAGACTTCTTCGATCTCGACCGATCGACGATCCATATATTCCTTTTGGAGATCCGATAGCCATGCTTTGGGGAAAGTGCATACGTTTTCCTAGCCCCCTTTCTCGTACGACCCTTGGTCTCATCTCGTTCCTAGCGAGACATTTGTGACCCCATGAAATGTTGGAAAGACACGTGGCATAACCTCTGCTCGACACTTGGACCTCCAAATACACTTAACGTGGTGTATACATCATCACATAAGTACACCGCTTGTCCATTTAAGTAGTGACACCTGTCCTCTACACATTGGAGGAGGGATTTCATCATCGTCCACATGATGACACTTCCTTTTGGCCTCATCCCAAAGGATCACTCAGATCCACGATCAAGATTTCTTTCAGTTGGGTCCAATGGATGATCAGGATTACCCCATTAGAGTCATACCTTTAGGGTGTTTTCGCCTGAGTGGCCCAAATGACTCCGAATACTCTACTACGAGGGTTCATCATGATCACTCCAAGTTTTTTTCCCCAATGGATCGATGAACTAGATCATTGCTCGTAGTCTCCTTCACAGAGTCCTATTAGGAACCTGAACATGGTTCTCTCTTACTACTACAACCTCCAATTGAAAATGGAGATATACCCACCCTTAGATCCAATAGTCGACCGATAAGGGTGATTCTTCAAGGGAATTGGGTCTAACAAGGATTTCCCCCATTAGTCCTTCATTTTATAACCGATTGACATGTGTTCTGGCTGGACATGCTGGAGGTCCTGGTCATCATGACATGTCATGAAGACATCACCTCTTCACTTGGTCTCATTCAAACGAGACCCACTATGATCTACGACAAAGGTTTATCGTGGGTCTTATCCCGATGGATGACCTAGATTGTAACAAACATAAATATATATAGAATATACAAATATAAATAAATAATCATTAAATAATAACAATTAAATACATCATAATGAAAATACATGTCTTATCCAAAAGACATGTCTATTAATGAAATGACACCCCTGCATGGGTATATATGACTCACATTGTCATTGTAATCGATATCTCATTCATATTCTTATACATTTATTATTCAATATATAATTTATTATCCTATACGGATTTCTACATTATGTTCCAATTATTTTGGAATATTTAACTAGTGAACCAGGTAGGTTCACCACATAGATCGTCCCTTGGATTTCCCTTTTTGAACTTCCTCCACCTAGACATCCAGGTTCATTCCAGTTTTTGGTCCTAAAGTTTGCCAAAGGGAAAAGCTAGGCCCCCTCAAGTTTTGGGATGATTATTCTTTTGATAATTTGTTTTTTTGGGTTAGTTAGAGGGTTGGTTTTACCAAGACATGAGCATGGTTGAGTTGGAAAAATGATATGGATGAGGGTCCTCCTTGGATGGTGGCACACTAATGACAGACAAGTGAAATGATAGAAGACAAAGGGAAACAAAAAATTACTCAATGAATAATCCACTGCAAGAAGTTCAATACTTAAAATATAATTTCAAGACATTAAACATGTAACAAAACACAATTTCTCCCACAAGTTGCAATAAAAACAAATCTTCACCAAACATTAGCTATTTTCAAAGGTTGTATATCAATAACGACAAGTTATACAATAGTTGAAGGAAATGAAATGTACTTTGCACAAATCAAAACTGCATCAAGATAAGATAAAAACACATTAATATTTGAGTGAAACACTGTCATCAAGAGTATATTCACCAGGTAGAGAGATTTAATCCATGCATATAACGGGTCCAACCAGTATGCTGTATTTATATCCTTTCCCAAAAATCAAACCCTGAAAACATACAAAAACTGCATAATTATCAACGTTGCAGAGGCTCTCGTCCATCTGGGACTGAGACTTAACTCTACATTAATAGTTGTAAAACAACTTATTAACTTGACTAAAACACTATTGGATTAAATCAATGTATACTTCACACTTGACTTACTCAAAAGAGTGGTTCTTATCACACACAAAAGATCACTTATTGTTCTTTTAAACTAAAAGATTCTTGAATTGAATAATTGAAAACTAACACTAGCAATGAAACTAGATTGATGTGAGCACTGGAATGAACTGAGACTGTGGAAGAAACTGATTCAAAGTGACATGGGTGAGTTTTGCATTGATCATGGCGTGCATGCGTGCTATTGGAGGCCACTGAAGACAACTGGATGTGCAGCGTGAAAAACTCCCAGAGTGATTTGGTGACCTGACGTCATATAAGCAAGTGATTGCGGAAGTTGTCGAGGATGGTTTGAATCCACACTGCTCTGACCCCTACAATCCACCACCAACTGCCACATACCTCATAAGCTATACCATGGTTTCAATTGTGGGACCACTCTAGAAAATTAACGTTCAAGCATTTTTTGTCCCCATAATGAAGTGTGGTCGTCGATCTTGTCGCAATATGTGATCCGAGTGACCCTGCTACTTTAGCGCCCTTGCTAAAGTTCTATCCATCAAACATATTAGGACTCCCATATCTGATTTAGCGATGGTGACAATTTAGATGCAAAGTTTTTATAACTCCCGGAGTAGTATGGCCCGGAGTGACGTGGAAGTCTGAAATGAATTCCATGTGTCCTGATGTATGAGTGCCATGTGCCTCTGGGACTTAAGGACTTCGGGCCTTCGAGTGATATTCCTTTCTTACCTACTGCAAAGATCAATGGTTCTTGTCTATTTGAGATCAATGGTCTAAAATTACTTCCGGAGTTTAGGCTTCAGTCCTTTTCAATGCATATTTCTAACAATCCTCCTGAGTGTCATATATACAAAGTGAGAGATCTTCCTCCACGTGTCCTATTGTTTTGGATGTCCGAGATTCACTTCGGGAGTTCGGTATTCGAAATTTTTCTTCTACTTGCTCACGCAATCCTCCAAAGTGTCATATTTCCGAAGTGAGAGATCTACCTCCACGTGTCCTCTTGATTTGGACGGTCGAGATTCACTTTGGGAGTTCAGGCTTCAGGAGTTTTCTTCTGCTTGCTCACACAATCCTTTGAAGTGTCATATTTCCAAAGTGAGAGATACGCCTCCACGTTTCCTGTTGTTTTGGATGGCCGAGATTCACTTCGAGAGTTCGGGCTTCAGGATTTTTCTTCTGCTTGCTTGCGCAATCCTCCGAAGTGTCGTAGTTTTGAAGTAATAGATTTTCCTCCACGTGTCCTATTGATTTTGACGGCCGGGATTTACGTTGGAACTTCAGGTAATTCTTGTTCTAGTGTTTTTCTCCAAAAACCTTCCAGAGTACCAAGTCTCCGAAGTGAGAGATATGGCACTGCGTGTCCTCATTGCTTTGGTCCTTTAAGAGTCCTTTACTCACTCATCTTCTGCTTGTTTCCTCCCGGAGTACAATATTGCCGTACACGTGTCCCTTTCTTGAATATCAACGGCCACGAGTGATTGTGGAGACTCAACTCACTCACTCTTTAATTTCCTTCTCGATCTTCACAAAGTGAAGATGCTCATCCGTAGTAGGATTGATATGCACCGTTGATGTGTTGATCCAACAAGATCAATGATCCTGAGCGATTGCGGTATCACAACTTGCATAAACTTTAATTTTATTTTTGATCCCCACAATGCCTCCCCACCATTGATCTCTCTCCAATGAGATCCGATGGTCATGACTTAATATTTGCTTGATCTGACGACTGAAAATTGAACCCGTTTGTTTGCTTGTATTTCAAGACCAAAATGGACTGCTCTAAATGATGCATTTTTGCTCATGGTTTCTTACTGTGCATACAAAGGAATTGGTGGACCTGGATGTCTTCTGCGCATAGGAAAGGCTTGGTGGACTTTCTGCATGCTCAATTAGTGGAAAAAATGATGACAAGTACTTCAAGCTTAAACCATACATGCAATTATCTTTCAAGGAAAATAAAAATAATTCAGTGCAAAGAATTAGTCAAGCAATCCAATAAGGAAAACAAGGTCTTTGAACATATGGGAAATTGAATTTATCAACCAGAAGAGGAAAAATTTGATGAAGGCATAGGGAAATGAGAGAGGAGGGGAAAGGGTGCAGACCTAGGTTACAATGTTGGATCCTACCGGGGATAACACTTTCCTATGAGGTGCTAAGAATAGTAGATCAGTGTCTTTGAATTTAATACCTTGCTTCCACCTCCCTCTTCTTACCTCTGTTTTGTCTGCCATCCATGCATCTCTAAAAATTAACGCTGAAGCTAACCCCAATGCCTTTGTTGGGATATGGAGTCTTTATTGAAACTTGAAACTGTAGCTAGTGTTAATATTATGGTAGCTGCGGGAGATATTTACCTCTACATGTGAACCTGACGAGAATAGAAGACTCTGGGAAGCAAGAGAAACCCTAATGAATTGTCAAATAACCCTAGAAGCCTTGTCGGCTCAAGAAGATAATTTATATTAGGCTATTAGCCTCCAAGAGAAGAAGTCGACCGGAATTAATAATAATATACTAAACAGACACATACCCAGAAGGATAAGTCGGCCCCAACAAACTGGCAGGATTACTATAAATACAGAGCACCAGTTCTCATTTGACAGAATCTCAGAATTTCAGTTTTGCAGTTTGGTGCGCACTGCAGTTGCAGTTTGGTGCGCAAGTCTGGAGGAGGGTTGCAACTGCAGCTAGTTATCAATATTAGCTTGGATATCTCTTGGCTAGGGTTTGGGACTATCTGATCAACTTTTGTGTTGTGTTATCCTTGGGGAGAGATGCGTTGCTCTTTGTTTGGCTATCTAGCCTAGGATTTTCTTCCAGAGGAATTCTCAGGTCAAGGTTAAGGTGCTTGGAGGGAGGCTTCCTCCTGTGGTTGGGTGACGAGGGTATCGTCAATGGTAAAATGAGCACACCATCTTCTATATTCTAAAAGGTTATGGGCCCACACCCCTTCAGTCAGCCTAAAACGCTGGAAGGAAACATAGCCGCTAGATATTGAGCTCGTTGAGGAACTACCGCTAGGGTTACTAGCAGGAGTAGCTTCCAAAAGCACTGCAGCTAGGGTTACCAATAGAAGAAGTTGTAGAAATCCTAAACCTCTTGTCGAGGCACCTTAAGTGACTATATTGACCTAATCTCCAGATAGGTCAGTGTGCCCTAGCCCAGCACATCTCCTGGTACTCTCAGAAGGCTAAGACATGAAGTTTGGATTTCTGGTCAAATCTAGGGTTTGACCAAGTCAAGCAAGCCATGATGAACTCTATGAAGTCTGAGAACAAGCTATATGGAACCTCTAACTTCAGAGCATGGACGACAATGATTGACCTCATCCTTGCTAAGAATAAAGTGCCAGATATTGTGAAAGGAAAGATCGTGAAGCCAGAGTTTGAAGAAGGAGAAGAGAAGGAACCGCAGAATGTTGCAGCTATGGAGAAGTTCAAAGACGTTGACATCAATGCCATGAGTATCATAGTGGATTCCATAAAATACCACTTGATACCCTACATCTCCCATCTTGACTCATCGAAGAAGATGTATGATGCCCTAACAAATCTCTTCTCAGTTATAAACATTGGACAGGTTATGAGTCTGAAGAATGAGCTCCATGACATGAAGATGAATGATGACGACAACATAACATCCTACTTTGTAAGGATCTCCCAGCTAAGAGATCAACTACAAGCTA
>JZKD02S1246247.1:0-12298 GCA_000966675.3 Picea glauca
AACATTTATGTTGTGTTTCTCTTTCTTTGTTGTTTGCGCATTTTAAGAGTAGTATTTCTTCAAGTTGCATTTCCTTTTAGTTTGCTTGTTAAGTAGGGACTCATTGTTGAAAGTCTAAAAAAAATTGCATTTAATGCTTGTAGCCTACATTATGATTTCATTTCAAAATATTGTAGATGCTTTACATTGAAAAAACTAAATACATTGAAGGATAAGAGTGAATTTTTATTTGCTAGTGTTCTTAAAAGTTTATTTATGCAAGAGTCTCGAAAAACACCATAAGTTGCACCATCGTATCCTTAAGTAATCAACTTCATTTTTAAAATGAACGTATAATCTAAAATTAACTAGACTTTTCTTTGTAGAAAACCAACAATAGTCTAGCAAGTAGGGCCTTGGATTCAGATTGGAGAGTAAACTCTCCAGGGCTACAAACTCAAACTATAATTGATTAGTGAGTGAAAATATTGTGGTAGCAAGAAGTGCTTATCTCAAAAGAACCTCTAACACAAGTTTCAAGAACAAGGTCTCACTAGGGGAAAGTGGAGGTGATATCCCCTCTTTAGTTGTTTTTGGTGTTTATTGGATTACTATGTGTATGGGGATTTTTGGAAGTGATAGGTCCTCTCGGTAACATCACTTCTTGAAAGCTTAAATATTTGTTTCCTTGCTCATACATGTGATCTTGACCCACGATTGTTCCACCTGGTTTTCAATTGTGAATTGGTAACTCTAGTGGCCATCCCTTGGACATCCCATGGGTGACTATGATTAGGAAGTGCTTGTGGTACCTAAGGTAAACACATAATCACTATCTCAACTCCCCTAGAAAGTGCTCATCTTCACGAGGGTACTTGCACCTTGGGTGATTATTATAGGAGGTTATTGTAACTGTCTATCATTCCTTTATTAACTACTCTTCGGACTTACTCAACCCAAATCATTTTCCATAAGGTCCTTTTGATTAACTCTTCCTTGCTTCATACTTAGCACCTAACTAACCTAGGTTAATATTTTGGAGGGTAGTTTGTTTGTTGAATCTTCTTAGGAAGGTTTTAGTTGTATTCTCTATGGTTGTTTGTTTAGTTGGCCTTAGGTTTTCAATGTGTTGCTACTTTTGAATCTTTTATTGAAAGTGGTTGACCCATCAGTCCACCTATATAGAAGGACACCGAGGTATTTCTCCCAAAAGTGTAGAGCCACCTCCTCACAGGCATAGACTAAACAATGTTGGTTTATAAGAACCAATAGAGTAGCCTCAAGCCAACATGAAAAATACCACAAGAGAAGGTCCTAGTGATGAAGAGCTCAAGGCTAATATATTTGTAAGGGATTTGGATGGTCATGTGTCGATTCCTGGGTGGGTTCATCTCCTCCTCCATAAGAAAATCTTAGTTCCATCGAGGTTTAGGATCTCATTTATATAACCCCGTCAAATTTTAACCTGCTTCTCACCGACCCTCCTAGTCCTCTTTCTTTACACACTCACACTTATGAGAATCTGTGTCACATCTCAAATCCTTTTCTTAAGTGGCCCACAATCGAAAACACTAGAAATGCCTTGGGAACTAGGGGCACTTATACCCCCACATCAGTTATCTCTAGTAGAGGATTCATTCCTCCCATATTGACTACACCTATATTAAGCACAATCCCACCCATATTGGAAACATAAGTCAGAGTTATAGTACCTCTTGTTTCCACTCCCAGTAATGGTATGGGAACCCAACCCTCTACATCGTATGGTGGGGCTCCATTTCCTCTCGGGATGTCATCGGTCAGGATGCCACATGTCATGATAAGCGTACCCTCGATCTTCCCTAATTCCAACATGTGTGCAAGGAGTTTGTCAACTTCTCTCCCTACCTTCCTATTCGGAGGGGGGCACACCCCCGCATCAGTTCCTTCACTAGGGAGCAGAGTTTTCCATCTTTCGAGATGTCCATAGGGAACAATCCCTTTCATGGATTTCTAAACCCAACAAGTGGAGCTTTTCTATCTTTAAGGATGTCAATAGGGAGAAATCCCTTCCTAAGATTTGGAAATCAGATGAGTGGAACCTTCCCAACTTCTGGAATGTTGACAAGGAGAAATCCCTTCAAATGATTTGGAAATCTGATGTATAGAGGACTTAATCCTTTTTTCCAAGTCCCACCTAACTCCAATGAAAATCCTGGATATTAAGCAAACGCTCATTTAGGGCCTGGCACTGGCTATGCACCAAGAATTTATTTTACAAGTACCAATCATATGATGGGATAAAAAACCAGAAGTTGGATTTTAGTTAACCAAACAAGACTTCCATTTTTAGCAACATTGAATCTATTGGATTTGATGAAGATCATGAACAACCCAGTGTCACACAGTCTAAGATGGCCCCCAGTTCACACCAAACTTCCCTTAGACATTCCCAAGTTTGAAGGAAAGGATGGAGAGGATCTAGGGAATCATGTTATGACTTCCCACCTTTGGTGTTCATCAAACTTCTTGATGGATTATTCCATTAGGCCTAGACTCTTCCAACGTACCCTAATTGGAGTGGCAGTGAAATGGTATAATGAGTTCACATGAGCTTTGTTTAGCGCCTTTGATGCCTTAGCTATAACATTCCTAAACCATTTTTAGTTTCATATTAGATACAACGCGGGGAATGATATTTTATCATCATTTCAACAAGATAATGCCACACATATATCTGACTACCAGAAAATTCTTTTACAAGTACCAATCAAATGATGGGGTAAAACCCCCAGAAGTTGGAGTTTGGTTAACCAAACAAGACTTCCATTTTTGCAAGATTGAATCTATCAGATTTGATTAAGCTTATGAACAACCCGATGTCACACAATCTATGTTGGCCCCTAGTTCCCCCCAAACTTCCCTCAGACATTCCCAAGTTTGAAATAAAGGCTAGAGAGGATCCAGGGAATCATGTGACGACTTTCCACTTTTGTGTTCATCAAACTTCTTAATGGATGATTCCATTAGGCTTAGACTCTTCCAATGTACCCTAATTGGAGTGTCAGTGAAATGGTATATCGAGTTCACACGAGATTTTTTTAGCTCCTTTGATGCCATATCTATGACATTCCTAAACCATTATCATTTTCCTATTCGAAACGAATTAGGGAATGATATTTTATCGTCATTTCGATAAGACAATGCCACACATATATCTGACCACATCTGGGAGTGGTAGAGAAGGTGTCGTATGATCAAAGCTCATATCCCTCAAGAATTTTTGTTAGAATGGTTTCTAAAGTCCTTGTTTCCATATATATCGAAGCATGTCACTCTATCAAGAGTCAAAAGCAAGGAAGAGGACATATTTAAAGCCTAACAACTATATTTGGTGTATTCACAATCCAGAGTTCTCTACGAGATTCTACCCAACACATTAAGGTTGGACACCGACCCAATAAAACCAAAGCCTAGACCACATGCCAATGGTATGATTTGTTCCATGGAGAATGTCGCGGCAAGTCAGGTGATGATCCAAATAAGACATATGGATTTCTATCCACCTGCAAATTCAGAAGGTGCTACTTCTACATCTATCCCCCTTCAATCCTTCGATGTTAATACAATTTATACATCTAACCCCAAGGGTAATTATCAAACTAGATGAAAGAAGAAGAACAAGAATAAGAAAGGGGTGGGGGAAATAATGTGAAAAATAATAATGTTAGCGAGGGAAAAAAAGAAAAGAAAAAGGTCAAGTTTCCTTGCAAACCTTGTAAGGAGGTGGTGAGTACACAACACACCCTAAAATTCTAAATTTTTGGGTACCACATTTTCTTTGATTTTCCATAAAGAGATTTCATATAACTTGATTTTATGGATTTTGTTTTCATCTCATATAGTTTGAAAAGAATTTTGACTTAGAGAAAAAACAAACAAAATTCTAAATACAAAAAATAAACAAAGTTTAAAATGAGAAAAATGATATCAGGGGAAGTTTAAAAACTCTAAGAGTCCTAGTAGAAACACTTTTGTCAACCCTTGATAGGAAATCCAAAACATTTTTGTCGACCCCTGATTGAGAAATCCAAAACCTTTTTTTCGACCCTCGATAGGAAAGCCAAAACCTTTTTGTCGACCCCCGATACAAAATCCAAAACATTTTTGTTGACCCCCAATAGGAAAATCCAAAACCTTTTTAATGATGCCCAAAAGGTCACGTTTTTTCCCAAACGTCAAAAACATTCTAAAAGGTTCATTGATGAGAGAAAATACTCTTTTGGTGTTTTCATGATAACTTTTGATTCCAAACTATGTTTTGGGCATGCCTTATATTGTTGGAAATCTATCATCGAGATCTACAACTTTGCAGTTATAGGTTTTCCATGATTTGGCATTATTTGTTTCATTTTTTTGAAATAAATATACAGTATGCAAAAATCCTTATGGTATTTTCGCAATAACTTTTGATTTCGATCCTCGTTTTGAGAATTCCTTATATCATTGGAAAGGTATCATCAAGATATTAAAATTTTTTATTTATGGATTGTTTTATCTGATAAATTTGTTAGGAGAAGAGATTTTTTAGTCCTAATATACATCTGTATGGCCCATGTAGAGACAAGGGAAATCATAAAGCATGGTGAGAAGAATTTCAATGTTGTATGTTGCAAAATGGTAGATTTTCGTCAACGAACAAACAAAAGCACGAGAGCAAAGTTGGAGGAATTGTTGACTAGGTACATGACCATTCCAATTTTAGTGGTGGCTAATTACTAGAGATTGAACAACAACTCAACTGGAGTTCACTTTGCATAAAATAGAAAATCAAATTAAAAGAGGCATGCATGAGATTTCTAAAGAAAGAACAACAAAGCAAATTATTTAATCAAGGACATAATTATGAGGTTGAACATGCATGAATTGAAGTTGGTAGTTAATTGGAGATGTGGCCAATGCGTGGCCTTTTGCATGGTTGTTTTATCAAGACTTTTGTTCACAAAAGATGAAGATTGCATGAGCAGATGGCATGGACTTTTACGAAGTCCTTTTTAGTTTTATCCCATAATTATATTAGTTTTTATATTCTAAATAAAGAGATCGACCTCTTAGGAAAGGGTATTTGCATCTCTGGAGCGATTTCAAGAGGATTATAAGTGGAGAACAATTTCAAGACTGATTTTAGAACCTCTTTGGAGTTAAGATATTTTGGTTTGTTGAATTCAATGTGTTTATTCATCATCGTGGATTATTCTACAACTAATTAAATGTTATGAGCATCTAGTAAGAATTTCAATATCGTTAAGCTATATTGTTTGGTTGAATGATATGATGGATACTTTCGATGAAAGATCATTTGTTTTATTAGTTAATCTTCTTTTTTTGTTATCTGGGGTATTGTGGAATTACTTATGGTTGTCCCATTGTTATGAGTTTATTCCTTTCTGCTATTACTTAGTTCATTGTTTCCTAAGTAATATATGTTGAGTAATATGTTCTTAGTGGAATTACTTCTTCAGGAATCTAAAGCCTCTGATAGTTTTCATTGACTGCTGGCATAGGTTATCCTCAACACATATTTCTCCAAACTCTTTAGTTCACTTCTTTTCTATAGTAGATAACTATAAATTATAAAACAATAAAAAAAATGGAAAGAACAAAATCAAACTTTTAAATCCCATCGAACGGTTGTTGGACCATTAACTTGGATGATTATTCCATAACAAATAGGGATAAATCAAATTAGGCCTCGTCCTTGGGTTTAATCCCTACTGTTGAGCATTGGGAATCCAACCCCCTCAGTAGAATTAGCACTAGAAGGAGGGCCACTATATGGCAAGTCGTACAAACATCCCATATTCATGAATTCTTAATCTTGAAGGTCAAACTTCTGAAAACATAATACCTCGAGGTAGGGATAACACTGGAAATGATACTATGTCAATCCCAAACACAGTATCAAATTAGGAAGTTAACACTTTTAGACGTATCATACAAGCTTACGCTAGGAAAATTGGTGCATTTCTTGTGACTCCATTACTTCCTCATCGAAGAATCACCACTAGAACCATAGTCTCAACTCCCAAACATACATTGGTTCACATAGTAGAAGATTTAGTAGAATTACCCTTACAAGAAATTGAGCAACCTTTTGGTTTACTTCCTACTACTCCTATCAGTCTTACCATAACTCCACCTAGAAGCATACATTATGATTATCGAGAAAACTAAGACTCGTAATCAGAAGGTTCATACTCAAATCTTGAAAATATGGCCAACAATCCAAATTTTAATCAACCTTGGTTGACCAAAGATGATTTGGATTTTACCTGGACAACTTCATAATTTGCCTAAACACCTTGAACGTTTGCTTCCTAAGTATGATCCCAAAACATTTTTCCTACCTGAAGACCATGTCAAGAAATTTATCTGTGCCATTAGATTAATGAATGTGCAATTTGAAGATATAGTTTGTTGTATTTTCCCTTATACCTTTAAAAATTTAGCCGCTAATTGATATTTTAACTTTCCTATGGGATCCATCACTAATTGGATTGATTTTCAAAAATTCTTCATAGAAAAATTTGGAGAAGAAACTACTGCTAGTGCACTAGTGGTAGAATTGTATGCTCTGGTGATGGATCCTAAAGAAAAAATTAAGGACTTTAATCAATGATTTACAACATTTCTAAACAAATTTCAGGAAGGAATTGCTCCTCCACTAGAGATGCAAATTGAAGGTATAAACTATTATTTACCAACCTCAATTTCAATATTTGTCGAAAGATCAGGTAAAAATACTTTATCCTTGAATTTTGAAAGAGAAAAGAAGATAGAATTCTACATGAAGGGTTGTAGGGAAGGACAAACAACTCTTGGACAAAAAGATATAACACCACCCAAATGGGATCTTGTCTTATCGAAGCAACCTATAGAGGATAGAGAGAAGGATTCCATGGATATGGAATCCATACAGAGAATGATTGAAAAATTATCCAATGAAATAATTGATATAAAGCAAAGTGTTAGAGAAGGCACCTCAAATCAGAAACCATATAGGCCATTTGTGAGCAGACCTACTCCTCCCAGAGTTATTGAATCACCACTTGCCAATTTGAACCTTGACTTAGGAAGAGTGGCCATGGAGAGCCATTGTAACTTTCATCAAGTTGTGCATTCTGATGAAATATGTTGGCAGTGGATAAATGCAATGAATTTGGTGACAAATAGACTTTTGGATGAGTGTGCACAAGTAGAAGGATATGGTGAACAATCAAGAGGAAAATTGGAAGAAGCATCTTTCGAACATTTTGTTCAAACATACATGGTTCTATCAGAGGTATTTCCTAGTATGATTTTTTTTGAAGATGATGATGGGGTAGAAGAAGGATTGGTAGTCCAAATTAAAGTATGGGGCCCATATTTCAACAACAACTAGTTATGTCCCAAAATCCAAACACAATTAAAACAGGGCCTTTAAACCCTACTATTAAGCCTCTTGTTGTAATTTATGATGTTCATAAATCTTAATTTAGCTTTTTTTAACCTCTGAAATACAATGTGGTCGAAGATATGAAGAAAATCAAAGCAAACATTCCAGTGTTCGATGTATGTAAGGTTCTGAAACAACATGAGATTTTGTTAGAAGCCCTTAAAGAAAAATATAGAACCTTTAACCATTGGGAAAATAGTGGATAAAATAGTAGTCAATAATGCACACAAAAAAACAATCAATGTTGCTAACGAAGAAATATCTAAGTCCATGACTCCTCCTTTCTTACTAACATTTGAGATATTCAATCGGAATCTGCATAACTATTTAGTGGACTCTGGAGCATAAACAAATGTGATGCCATACTCTGTCTACAAAAAGTTGAATGCTATCACAACAATATGTTCAACACACATCACTCAACTTGATAGGTCTGAAGTTAAAGTAATTGGTGAGTTGAAGGTGTTTTAATTAGAGTAACATCTAATTGTAAATTTCACCAGATGATAGATATTGTCATGGAAAATATCCCTGAAGTGTATGGTCTTATACTCATGAGGGACTTTGCACATAAATTACAAGGATATTTTTCATCAGATTGGTCACACCTTTGGATACCATGGAATAGACAGTAAAATAAGATCAGCATTGATAGAGAAAAATATATGAAAAGTACAGTAATTGATCTCAAGGCCACTAATGAACCTTCATTATTATAATTTATTATCCTTGGGAAAAAAAATTTGGATTCTTATGATGGTAACTTAGCTGTTGAAATTTCTGATATGCCTAAAACGCAACTATCTGATTTGATTTTGCATGAAAACAAAATGTACAAGACAAGAGGTAACAACATATTTGTAAATTCCATAAGTTCAAACCAACATGAAGTTCATAAGATAGTTGATACAGTTGATTTGATCAATATTTTTGTTGTCATAAAATAGGCTAATATGGTGAAAGTGAAAGGAATATATAAATTGGGTGTAGATTTGCAAGATGATGTGATCAAAGAAGAAGTGAGGAAGAATCCCAAGCATAAGTTACTACCTCGTTACTAGTAATTTCTGAAAAGAGGATTTGATAAGCATAAGGTTGGTTGTAGGGATTTTCAATATGTTAAAAGGATAGGAGTTGCCTCATACATATTGCAAACTCAGGAAGGTGAATTTAGTTTTCTTCATGTCAAATGCCAATCCCTTAAGCGTTACTCCACCTAGTTGTTCTCATGAGCAGTTTTGTATCATAGTTTTAATGTTTTGATTATTGCATATGTTTCATTTTAATTTTTTTTCATATTTGATTTTCATGGTTTTACTATCATCTTTCCATTCTTGCTTTGCATGGTTTGTTTGTTGTTACATGATTTGCATGTTTGATTTTGCATTGTTTTTTACTAAAGAATTTTTGGGGGATGTTGGGTTTTCAGCCTCTAGTTTGCGAAACATAACATTCTAGTTCTCAGTGAAATACCTTATTTGTTTTAAATATCAAAAGTAAAGTAAGTTGACAGTGAGCATGAGTAGGAGTCAGAAAGTACTTATAGTTTCTTTTATATGAGGTTTTGAAAAAATACAATGATTTTTGTGGTAATGACTATTATCATATGAAAAGATCGAAAAAGTCATATACTCTAGAAATAATGATCTAAATGACGAGGGAAAATTGGTGAATGTCTTGCTTCTTCTAGAATGGGTAAGCTCTAAGACCTAGGGGCCTAATTCATCTCTTCATAAATGGTATCACCCTTAGAAATTCAATGATTGTTCACGTGTTCCTCCTTGAATAAATTATTATTTAGAGAGAGAGAGAGAGAGAGAGAGAGAGAGAACTTTGTGGAACGTGTTTTTTAATGAGGAAATGCAAATAACTATGTTTGGCTACAGACACTTGTTGGCAACGGAACGAGGTTTGTGATATCAGGGTGACTCTATCGGGGCTATGGACATTTTTTGGCAATGGAGCAACACCAGAAGGGTGATAAGGTTACTTAGATATTATAAAAAAATAATACCCTAATACTAGAAGTCAGATCTAATATGGTTTCATCTTCAAAGTACGTGTCAGTGATCTAAATGACTTATCTTTTGTGATTGATTAAAAAAAATTGAATCCCCATGAAAAGGTAAAGAATGACTTCTAATTACATATAGAAGAATCTATGGGTGGTTTTTGTTTTCTCTTCTTGTTTTAAGTCTATATTACTTGAAATTGTTTTGTTTTGATCGGAGATATAGTTAAAGATGATGGTTTCATCAAGTGAATCACCATTCGTTGAGTACACAACACACCCTAAATTTCTAGATTTTTGGGTACCACCTTTTCTTTGATTTTTGTGAAGAGATTTCATATAACTTGATTTTATTGATTTTATTTGCATGTCATGTAGTTTAACAAGTGTTTTGACTTAGAGAAAAACTAAACAAAATTCCAAATACAAAAAATAAACTAAGTTTAAAATGATAAAAATGATATCAAGGAAGTTTAAAAACTCTAATAGTGTTAGCCAAAACCTTTTTTCCAACCCCCAATAGGAAAGCGAAAACATTTTTGTCAACCCTCAATAGGGAAGCTAAAACCTTTTTGTTGACCCCCTATAGGAACGCCAAAAAAAAATTTCCGACCCCCGTTAGGGAAAGTCAAAACCTTTTTCCTGGCCCCCGATAGGAAAGCCAAAACATTTTTTCCGACTCTCGATATGGAAAGTCAAAACCTTTTTCCCAACACTTGAAAGGTCACATTTTTTCCCGAGAGCCAAAAATGCTCTAAAATGTCCACCGATGAGAGAAAATACGCTTTTGGTATTTTCATGATAACTTTTGATTCCAAACTTCATTTTGGTTATACCTTATACTTTTGGAAAGTTCTCGTCGAGATCTACAACTTTGTAATTATAGGTTTTCCTTGATTCAACATTGTTTGTTTTAGATTTTTGAAATAAAGATACAATATGCAAAAAATCTTATGGTATTTTTGCAATAACTTTTGATTTCAATCCCCATTTTGAGAATGCCTTATATCATTAGAAAGGTGTCATCAATATATACAACTTTTGTATTATAGACTTTTAATTATTTAGCATAGTTTGTTTCAAATTTGTGAAATAAAGGAAATCAAACTTAAGGAAGTGACATGAATATTTTGTTTTAAGATCAATGGATTGTTTTATCTGATATATTTGTTAGGAGAATACATTTTTTAGTCCTAATATACATATGTATGGCCCAAGTACAGGCAAGGGAAACCATAAAGCATGGTGAGAAAGATTTTAATGTTGTATGTTGCAAACTGGTAGATTTTTGTCAACTAACACACAAAAGCACGAGAGCAGAGTTGGAGGAATTGTTGACTGGGTGCATGACCATTCCAATTTTAGTGGTGGATAATTATTGAATATTGAACAAAACCTCAACTGGATTTCGTTGTGCCAAAAACAGAAAATCAAATTAAAAAATGCATGCATGAGATTGCTAAATAAATAACAACAAAGTGAATTATTTAATCAATGAAAGATTTATGAGGTTGAACATGCATGAATTGAAGTTGGAAGCTAACTAGAGATGTGGCCAGTGCATGTCCTTTTGCATGGTTGTTTTATGAACACTTTTGTTCACTAAAGATGCAGATTGCATGAGGAGATGGCATGGCTTTTTACAAACTCATTTTTAATTTTATTTCATAATTAGATTAGTTTTTATCTTATAAATAAAAAGATTGACCTCTTAGTAAAGGGTTTTTGGATCTCTGGATCAATTTCAAGAGGATTGTAAGCATAGAACTCTTTCAAGGCAAAATTCATAAAATCTTTGGAGTCAAGACATTTTGGTTTGTTGAATTTCTATGTGTTTATACATCATCAAGGATTATTCTACAACTGATTAAATGTTACATGCATCTAATAAGAATTTCAATATTGTTAAGTTATCTTAATGATTATTTGTTTTATTAGTTAATCTTCTCTTCATGTTTTCTAGGATATTTTGGAATTACTTATGTTTGTCCCACCGTCATAAGTTTATTTGTTTCCATTGTTAATTAGTTGATTGTTCCTTGAATAATATATGATGAGTAATATGTTCTTAATGGCATTACTCCTTCAGGAATCTAAATCCTTAAATAGTTTTTATCGACTGTTGTCATAGGTTATCCTCAACACAGATTTCTCCAGACTCTTTAGTTCACATTTTCTGTAGTAAATAACTATAAACTTATAAAAGAATAAAAAGAACAAAATCAAACAACTTTTAAATCCTATTGAACGGTTGCCAAACCATTAACCCAAAGAATTATTCCATAACAAACAGGAATGAGTCTAATTGGGCCCCATCCTTGGGTTTAATCCTTACTGTTGAGCATTAGGAGCCCTCTCAACAAGAGGATCACCTCACTCATCAATACCCCAAATTGGAGGAGGCCTAACATTTGTTGGCATAGATTGATCCAGGTGGACATCAGCGGCCATCCACCTCTTCCACCAACTCAACATGGTTCTCCATCTTAGCAATTTTTATATCTATAGTTTTTCAAGTCCTAAAATTTTGGTGTCGTTTTGAGGCCTTAAATGATGTTTTTTTACCATTTGAGGGTCTACAATAGTCATGGTTTACCCAGGCCTATCGACAATTGTACTTCTTAGCTAGATCTTTCCAAGGAGTTATTGTGCGCCCCAAACAAAGATTGCATGCAAAAGTTATGCCCCTAAGAAGTTGAAGTATTAACTAGCCACCTCGAGGCCCATAATAATTTTTGGCTCTTCATCTCCTAGAGTTAGGGTTTTGGATATCTAGGGTTTTGGCCTCTTAGGGTTTAACACTTTATGTTAAAAAGGTCATTTTAGGCCTCTTG
>JZKD02S1246258.1:0-12298 GCA_000966675.3 Picea glauca
CTCCATATGACCAGGGGCTAGCCCAATGGCCTTATTTGCTAAGGCATCAACTGCAATGTTATTATGTCTAAAGATATGATAGAATTGTGCCTGAAAACCTTGCACAGAAGTTCTAATGCGATCCACTAAATTATTTAGACTTGTATCTTTTGGAGAGGAGGCCTTGATAAAATAGCGAATTGTATTTTTAGAGTATCCGACTATATTGAGAGCATTAATTTGTTTCTTCTTTGCTAATTGTACACCAATATAAAGAGCATATGCTTCTGCTTTGTTATTGGTAGTGACTTCTAGGTTCCAAGAGTACTCCATTATTTGATTTCCTCTAGGGTCAAAGAGCACCCCCCACACACCTGCCTCACTGGGGTTGCCTTTAGATGCTCCATCAAAACATAAAATGAAATTTGATTGAGAAGAAAGCCAAGCCTGAAAATCCAAAGAGATAGAATGAAGCTGCCAATCTGATCTGAGAAGGGGTTTGTTGTGAATTGAGCAAGTCACATAAATCCTAGCCATCCATCTTTCTTCTCTCTGATTTAGAATCTGCGGGACATCCAATCTTATTCTTTTGGAATTATAGAATTTTGCCTGTTTCCCCAGAGCATGGGAAGCTACAACTTCAGGACTTGTGTTCTGATCTTTAAAAATACTTCTGTTTCTGGCTAACAAATTTGCCAGCAAACAAATTTAGGTAACGCTTTCCATACTCTTTGAAAGAACAATTTCTCAGAGAAGGTTCCCCGATAGTGATTTCCCCATTTGCCTATAAAAGTTTTGCATGTGGGGAGGGCCATTGAATTTGATACCATAATTCTGCATATACTAATTGCCAAACCTGCTTTGTAAAACTACACTCCAGAAATAAATGATAGGAAGTTTCCTGATTTTTTTACATAGAGCACAACGAAAGGGACCTTTGATTCCTCTTTTAGCCATATTTTCTCCTGTAAGAAGCTTTCCATGAGCTAGAATCCAGTTAAATATATTCACTTTTGGAAGTCCGTCATTGTTCCATATATTTTTCCAGATAGATTCTTTTGCTGGGATAACACTCTGCATTAAGAGTACCTTGTAGCCTTCTTTTACTGTATAACCATCAGCTCCCCATCCTCGACTATCTTGACACTGCAAATGCATCAGAGCAGCACCATGGAGAGCAAGAAGAAGATCCACTTGAGATTGAAGATGAGGTGGAATAAGGCCCAAATTCCAATCCTGCCAAACACCATTAGTATGCCATACAGAAATGTCAAATAAAGTTAACTTATTTTGAGATATCATCCATTGGCTAATATCGTTAAAAGAAGCATTTTGACAAAGGGCTGGAGCCAAGAATCCCGTCTTGCCAGAGGTTAATAAGCTTGCCATTGCCTGGGACCCATTGCAGAGAGGGCCGAATAAGAGAATAAGAATCTCTGAGAAGCTTCCAAATCGGAGAGCCCCTTGATGGAATAGGGGGAGTATCCAGGCATCTTTTTCAATTTCCTTCCATATATTTCTTGACCAATGTTTTTTTTCACTATTCATTTTTCCCTCTCACCGTTCTCCATAATAATTTTGCACCCAGAGCAAGATTCACGACTTCAGGATCCCGTACCCCTAGACCCTCATGATCTTTAGGAGATCTTACCAGATTCCAATTTGCTAAATGAAATCTTTTTATATTTGATTTGCCGCCTTGCCATAGAAATTTTCGAATGGCCTGAGCTAGAGCTTTTTTAATTCCCATGGGAGCCAGGAGGGAAGAAAATTGAAAAATGGGCAGGGATGACAGAATTGATTTGACAAACACCAAGCGTCCTGCTGGATTCAACCAGAAATTCCCCCAACCTTCCATTTTATCTTTTATTTTTTGTAATAAGATTTGCCAAGTTTCTCCCGGAAGAGCTTTCAAACAAATTGGCATTCCTAAGTACTTAAAAGTTTTCCACTCCACTGTGATAGGAAATTGCAGAATTTGAGCAATACCCAAGATGGCTTGGGCTTTTATATTCCAGGCTTATTTATTAAGCCTCCCGATACTTGAGTGAACTGGTCCAATATGAATTTAAATTTTCGAGCAATAATCTTGGATGCTCCTCCCAGCAGCAATGTATCATCGGCAATTTGCGAATGATTGATCCTTTTAACTCCTTTAGCTATACGAAGCCCAGGAATACCCCCTGAATTTAATTCCCATTCTAATTTTCTGTTAAGAGCCTCAGCCATGAGCACATATAATAAAGGGGGAAAGTGGGCATCCCTGCCTAATCCCTCTAGAAGCTTTGAAGAACGAAGCAGGCCTGCCATTCAAGAGAGGGGCTATCCAGGGATTAGAAATACAAGCTCCTATCCAGGATACAAGGACCTTATTGAAGCCAAATTTTTCCAGAACTGAGAGAGCCTATGTTGATCAGTGAAAGGCTTCCGTAATAAGTAGGAGCATTGTACTGTAGTTGTCACTCTTGTCTGGCTATTGGAATCCTATCCTATCATACATGTGAATTGCTATTCTATGGTGAAGCATCTTCTAAGTTATCATGGATCGGCAGTTGCTTCAATATCAGTAATGAATATAGATCCTTGCCATATTTACCTTTAAAGGCCAATTACATAAGAATGTGTACTAAACATCTCAACCGTTCATGGTTATATAAGATTTTCTTGTTCTCTTGAACTGTGTAAGAGGATTTTTTTCTGTTTTGAGAACAGAAGTGGGACAAAACTTCATTGTAGTAATTTAATTCATCTATGTATAACTGATGTGCATGTCTCTATTACAGTATGTGCACAAATCTGTTGATTTGATTTAATAATCTTTTTACAAGATCTTAGCATGAAAATTTTAAGTAAATTTGCTGTGCTGCCATACTCCCGAGTCCTGAGAGAGATTGACTTCTGTTTAATGATTAATCTGACAGGTATTTGGTGAATCAAGGATGCATTAAGCCACTGTGTGATCTGTTAGTCTGCCCAGACCCAAGAATTGTTACGGTTTGCCTTGAAGGTCTTGAGAATATTCTGAAAGTAGGAGAAACGGAAAGAGACCTAGGGAACACTGGAGGTGTGAATCTTTATGCTCAGTTTATTGATGATGCTGAGGGACTTGAAAAGATTGAGAATTTGCAGAGTCATGATAACAATGAAATCTATGAGAAAGCTGTGAAGATTCTTGAAACCTATTGGCTAGAGGATGAAGAGGATGACCAAAATATATCTTCAGCGCCTTCTTGTGTTGATGGTCAGCCTGCCTTTAGTTTTGGTGCAAATCAAGTGCAAGCTCCTCCTAGTGGATTCAGTTTTGGTTGAGGTATACCGTTGCTGCTCCATGTTTGAATGTGGTTACTATTTTGTTGAATTGTACATAAACTTTTTGCCAACTTCTCGAGGATGTGGGATTTTACATCGCATGGCTGTCTTAAAGTGCTTCAGATACACTTATTATCAATATTGGAGTTTATCATTTCATTTTTCAAGAAATGAGCTTGCTTGTTCATTTCTGGTAGGATATCTCTGAATTCTTTTGCAGAATTCCAAGTCAGTGTTAGATGTTTCTACAATTCTAAGTAATTACCAGTATATGTTGAGTTACTGGACATTTCAAGTGACACAGCATATTTGCATAATTTTGTCAGTACAGTTTCCAAGCTGTACTCATTGTTTGTCATTGTTCATCAAATCATGGAAAAATAGTGATACATATATATAAAAATAGCACAGTGTGATCAGTTTTTCAACCTTTCTAAATTCATTGTCATGATGTTGGATTTGGTCTGTATGGTTATGTGGTCTTTTGGCAAAGCTCTTGCATCCAGTTGTCGGAGGATCATTTTATCTGGTTAGATTTGTATTCCTATTCAGTACACCATCCAAGTGAGAATGACCTAAAATGGTCATATGGGATAGGTTCTTATGAGTAGCTCATTGAATCTCTCGAGTATCTAGCTTTAGAGTCTAGAATTAAATGCATAGAACTTTATTTTCATCCTTTTAAATCTAACGCAAATCATCTGATGTTTGTTTTCGTTGTAAGCTAATTCAAATGCCATTTTTCCTACAAATGTCTTTCCTCTTGTTGTTGTTGATTTTACTGTCTCCAATGGTTGTGACAGTAGGTCAGTGACATTAAAGCCTGTTAGGTGCAATGTTTCAATTAAGTAATGGCAGTTTTCAAACATTTGTATTCATTGTATTAAAGTCAACTGATAATGTATTAAAAGATGCAAAGGTGCTACTTGCACCTTTTGAATAAGTTGAATTTAAGATTCTAGGATTTGATGTCCGAGAAGAGACAAGCAACCTGTGTACAAGACATTGGGAGAGAGGCAAGATTTCACATGGTGCAACGCTAGTGTCAAATACCCTCACCCTTTGCCAGGTTTGGTAGTAGACAGNGGAAATTCTTTCAAAGGAACTTTTTGTTTCTCTGGTTTTTTCCATAACTGGAAAAAGCAATGGATTTTCCAAATTTATCTTCCCCTTTGCCCAGTTTATGACAATTTTGCTGTCTCCAAGAATCTGAATGCATGCAACTCCTCTTTTTGTTGTCAGTTTTAACAAGATCCATAGTGCACTCTGATTTGTTGTTTGTTCCTTGTTCAAGTGCAGTAATAAAGTAATGAAATGGTTTTCGGTTATGAACAAGATGCCTCCTGAGCCACATATCCCTATGGGGTCTTGACTCGCTCCATCAAAGTATCCCCAGGCCTTGAAAAAGTCAAAATTGCACTGAATGATAATTCTCGTATGCTTCACTCTCACGGGCTTCCAAATACCACAATATGTATACCTTCCCTGATGACAAACCTGTATGAGAAGAATGTCTTTACCTTGAAGTTATATCATTTCAGGCAAGCCAGATTGTCCAGGCCACTGTTCAAGGCAAGGCTCTATGTTCAAGGACTTTTTAATTCTTACACCGGCCTTAGAAGAATTTAATGATGGATTCACCTTTCCACTTTCCATCTTCGTTGGCGAGTTTCAAAGCAGCGTTCCATGCTTTTCTTGAATACAAGCAGTGAACTAATAAATGACTTCATTTTTTTTTACTTAGGGTACACCTGCCTGGACCATCCTATGTCTTTCTTTGCAATTGTTCCATGTGAGGACTTTATTGGATTGTCCCAACCAAAAGATGTCTTTCTTTTGCAATTGTTCCATGTGAGGACTTTATTGGATTGTTCCAACCAAAATAAAACTCTGGTTTTAAAAGGACAGCTCAGCATCTATATTATCTTGCATCACCAGGACTTTTCGCCCTCAGTTTCTTCTTCAATTCTTGCCTTATATTTTAACTTGGCAGTGATTTCCTGATGCTTTATTTTTTTATCATATAATATCATCTTGCTCATCCCTTTAATTCTAGACCACTGTGTTTGACTCTATAAATACAGCTTTCATTTTTTGCTAGTTCAAATTTGAAGATCTAGATGAAGATTGGATTTCCAACCTTGGTTCCAAAAGGTGTTTGCTTCTCGATTAGCTGTGAAGAGCATTGGTTAGAATAAAAAAATGTATAATTTTCTGAGCATCCTAACTAGGGATTTTCTTTGATTTTGATTGTTTCTTTTTCCTATCTTTCAAATTAGCCATTTCCCTATCAAAAGGAATGCTTTTGCCTATTCTTTCTAAACAAAAATATCAACTACTTGTCCCACATTACCAAACAATATCAACTACCTGTACTACATGCCAATAAATAGACTTGATGAATGTTAATGGACTGCTGTAGACAATCATTCACCAGATAAATTTTGACGACATCGTTATCTAATATTGAATGCAATAACTCTGCTGGTATCTAGAACTTTTCTCAAACATGTACCAAAAAAAGGTTTGAATTGATTTATTTACCTTGTGGCCAAATGTAATAGCACTGTACGTTAGCATAAACACCATTAACAAATAACATAATAAAGAACCAAATATTGTGATAGAATCTTCTGTGACAAATAATATAATAAAGAACCAAATATTGTGATAGAATTTCCTGTGACAAATAATATAATAAAGAACCAAATATTGTGATAGAATCTCCTGTGACAAATAATATAAAAAAGAACCAAATATTGTGATAGAATCTCCTGTGTATTTTTTCACAGTTAATATCAGACCACCCACTTCCAAATAAACAAAATTAGCAGCTTGGGAAATAATTATGTGAAATATACAGGGTACTAAAGAGACCTATGAAGTTTTTGCTTGCCAAGAGTGTTATGAAGGAATATAATCCTAATGCTCTTCCATTGTATTCATTTTGTTCTTATAGCGTTAAACTTTTATAGACTGTCTGGAGTCTTGAGCACTCTCTATTCTAAGGGATTGCATGCAACTCATTTTTATGATTTATAGTTCTCTCCTTTCTAAGGATTGCATGCAACCTTTTTTATGTTTTATAATATAGATGCCATTATAGTTGGAATATTGCATCATTTGATCGGTGGAAATTCTGCGAAGAAACTAATTTAGAATATTAGACCTATTAATAAATTTTACAGATATATTTATTTATGTCGAGTTCATTAAGTCGATAAATTTTAGATATGTATATTTTTGTCAAGTTGGGCTTTCATGCCATTGATTTTTTTTCCAAAGACGGATTTATTTATGTCAAAGTCTGGATGTCATTTCGTTGATAACTTTTTGAATATAAGTCTATTTAAAAAAAATAGATGCCCATAGATGGTAAATTTGAAAACGAGCTTGACCAATCCTCATACATTTGAATGAAGAATTTCAAGTGCCACACAAAAATCAGCACAAAAGCTACATTAACAATATTCAATCAATAGCTATCTAGCAGACTCCATGCAAGGGAGCGGCATGCCCTGAATTCGGGTTAGTGTCACAACAACTGTGCCAAGTTGTCACTGGAACGCACATGACGGGCAAAGAGAGTTCTATTTATGTTGAGTTGGTTCATCATTTCTTCGAATTACAAAATCATAGTAAGTCATTTTTTCCGTTTTTTCCGTTGTCTTTTTTTTTTGGGTAATAGTTGGAAAATGGCCTCTTTTTTATTATAATCAGGTGATTCACCAAAAATAAAATGTGCACACTGTTATATGCAGCGGTTCTTCTACTTTTTGTCTGGATGTTTTGTATTGTTATTGGCGTCTACTTTTCAGTTATTAGTTGGAAAATGATCAATGTCAAAATTGTCTGGATGTTTTGTATTGTTATTGGCGTCTACTTTTCAGTTATTAGTTGGAAAATGATCAATGTCAAAATTAGATAAACCTTGGACATAAATATTGGAGCTGCTGTAAAATGAGTACTTTTCAGTTATTGGTTGGAAAATGATCAATGTCAAAATTAGATAAACCTTGGACATAACTGTTGGTTGGAAAACGATCAATGTCAAAATTAGATAAACCTTGGACATAAATATTGAAGCTGTAAAATTAGATAAACCTTGGACATAAATATTGGAGTTGTAAAATGAGTTGAAATGTTTTTAGAACTTGGAAAACTTGAAAAAATAGATGCTATGTGAAACATTATAAATTACTGCAAAACTATTTGGATATATTTCTCTCATTATTTCTATGTAGTATTTGTTTTTTTGGAAACATATATGTATTGCACTATTAAAATGATACTTGCATGTTGGCATTTCATGTAGTATTTGTTTTTTTTGGAAACATATATGTATTGCACTATTAAAATGATACTTGCATGTTGGCATTTTTTTAGGTTAGGTATTATTTTGATAGGGCGATGAACAATAAAAGTAGTGACAATGCAACATTTTTTAGGTTAGGTATTATTTTGATAGGGCGATGCACAATAAAAGAGCGACAATGCATAAGCAAAACACATAATTGTTTAGATGTAGAAAATTTAAGGTGATAACTTGTTTCTATTTCTTTTTATCATAGACAAAAATGCAATACACACTTTCGTTGTTCACCATTATAATAAACCTGAGAAGTGTCTCATGAGATGAATATTCGGAAACACCTATTCCTCATTTACTTGCAACACATTAGGATTAGTTTTTTCCCTTTTACAACTCATTTTTTCCCATAATATATTTCCCCTAGAAATCTATTGAAAAACCACTAGAAGTTGCTCGATAACAACTCATTTTTTTCCATAGTATAGCGTCCCTAGAAATTCATTGAAAGCCACTATAAGTTGCTTGATAACAAATTGTAAAAATTAAAGTTATAATTGACCTCACATATCATTCTTTACACTTACCTCACAAAGCGTTTTTCCATTCTTGGTGAAAATAAACAACATTTTGTTAGCTATGCTCGTTTAACTATATTATATATAAATGGTTATTTTTGTCTCATGTTTCTTTAAGCAAATCGATTTTTATATATAAATGTGAAGGGTTATGATTTTGTTGCTAAGCATAGAGGGTATTATTTCTTTAATGGTGGATCTAAATGAAATGGTAGATGAAATGATTGATTGATCTCAATATTTGCCTTAAAGATTACTTTCTATCCTTATTCTCACATGGAGGACATAGGGGGAACCTCCTACTTTTTTAATTGAAAGGGTGTGCACATGAAGTATTGGGTAGAAATATTTGATCCAATCAAGGAGGATTAAAATTCCAATATTGTCTAGGCTGGGGTTACTTTCTGTCCATATTCTCATACAAAGGTTGGAAAAGTTTTGTGGCAGCCTTGTAAATTCATTGGGCTTGCACATGAAGTATTGGTCAAAGAGATTTAGTGCATCTAGAGAGGGTTAAACATTCAATATTATCAATACCCTACTCGTTATCTATTTTATGGAATGAAAAAATCTCATGGAATGTTGGCAATAACTTAGACATTTACATCAAATCTTTTAGAGGTAACCAATGTTAAAAAATATGTACTTCATATGCAAAATTTTACATATTAATTAATCTATCAAATCCCCTTATGAGAGATTGCCCTATAGACTCAAAATTTTTACAAGAAAAAAAAAACAATGTAGAGAGCTTTTGAGAAGCTAAATCCCCCCAAAAAAGAAACCTGCAAGGGACATAGATCAATGATTCAATTAGTAATAATTAATGAGAGAATTTGACAATTAAAACAACAACAATAGAAAGGGAACCACAATTCAGTGTGATGAAAGGTTTAGTGAAGAAACCAAAAGCAAGAAAATAAAATCAAGCAATAAAGCAAGATGGAGTTAAAAGGGAGGGAAAGTGAAAGGGAGATGAGAAAACAATCAATGCACATAAACACTATCAAAGAAAGACAAGAAAAATTGAAAGGAATAAATCATGAATTAGCTTTGAATAAAAGACAAAAACACTCTTTAAAAAAAATTCCAAAGAAAAATTCCACAGGGAAACTTAATGAATGCTTCCCCACATTCATAAATGACACCCTTAGTAAACTCATCAATGTAGACTAGTCTCCTCACCTAGGGTTATTTCAACTGGGCACCTATTAGTATAGAACTAGCCAAATGCTCAACAACATTGGTGACTAGTTGACCTAGCCCCTTGAGCTCGAAACCAAAAACTATTATTTAACAATAAATGTTTATTTCCATCTCCAATCACAATCTTTGAAGGAGGTTTATCTCCAACACTACTAGTAGATTTCAAAATGAAGAAAGAATCTCCAATCCTACATGAGATTTTAGGGATATTAATGCCTCAAGTAAGAGATGAATACAAAATGTAGTAAAATGATTAGAAATATTAAATATTTGTTGTATTCAATAAACTAAGACCAACATAGAATGAATGGAGAATATTACGCAAAAGATATGTAGATGTTGCAAAAGTTTAGAAAATGGTGTGTGGTGGTTTGCAAAGGGTTCAACCACTCTCATGGAACCCCCAAAAATGGAATATAGAAAATTAAGGAGAAAAATGGCAGCTATTTGAGATTTTTTTCAAATGCTTTGGATATGAAAGATTTGATCACTTTTGTATGTGTTTGAACAAACTCAAACCTTGAAATAATTTGTTGGGGCACACTAACAAGGCTCAATAAAAACCATGATAGAGAGCCATGGGTTCTCTAGAAAGATTTCAATATACTCGAGTCTCCAAGAAAAGATGAGACAAGTATGCGATTAAACTAGTCAAATGCTCAATTAACAAAAATAATAGATAATCTCAATTTGGTGGGCATACATACAAAAAAAGGGCACCTTTATTTGGAGCAATAAAAAATGACCACTAGTCTAAAAAAGTCTAACAAAAATAATAGATAATCTCAATTTGGTGGGCATAAAAAAAAGGGCACCTTTATTTGGAGCAATAAAAGAGGACCACTAGTCTAAAAAAGTTCTTGGTAGGTCATTCCTTCTTCCTAAACATTGTTTTAAGTGAATTTTTTATTCTTAAAGGAGGGGATAAGATCATTGGTTGATCCCTCTAAACCTTTTCGAACAAATAATTATTCCAAATAAGGGCACAACAGGCTACAACTATGTAGGGACTCCATCGCCGGCTCCTGGAGTGGACGAGTCTCCTTCATTACATGGGGAGAAATAGAAGGAACTCCTATGAGATTAGAGACAGAGGACACCCCTGTTGGTATTGGGGGTGGTGTCGATGGCCCACATTTCAAGATTCCACTTCCTCCATCCAGAGATGTAAAGGCTTACAACCTTTCAAGGGACGCAGCTCGTAATCTGAGAGAGAAGTCTAGACTTTTCCAAAAGCCTCCACATACTCCTATTTCTTCACATAGTGGTTCTGCAAGCCCCAGTTTCAGTTTACTTTCACCTGTTGCGTAGAAGTTAGTGAGGAATGCTATGGCCAAGTCCTGTAATTCTGTGGATGCGACTTTGAGAGCAAGCTACCGGGCAAGTCCAACTCCAGGGACTCCAAAAATGGCCAGGAATGCAGTTAGGCTTGATAGAGATGGGAGTTTACTCAAAGAAAATGATGTGGTTTGCACCTCTAAGTAAGGATGATCCAAAGAGGTAAAAACATAAAAAAATATAACATAAATTAACAAGTGGAACGAGCAACAAAGCTGCTTAGGACTTTGCCTTCAAAAAAATGTTTTAATGTAGTAGTTATGCATAGATCACATACTTTTGAAAATGTGTTAATATATCACTTGTGCATAGCTTAAAAGGAAGAGAAAAGCAATAGAGAATCCATATTATCGGTGTTGAATAAACTAAACATTTAGCTCAATGCAAATAAATTCAAACATTTAGCTTAATGCAAATAAATTCAAACATTTTGCTTAATCTATTTTTATCTCAATAGATAACATATTTTAAAATTGAGTAAACATGTAATAAATTTGGATATAAAGATGATTTGAGAGTGTATTGATAATTTTTTATTATTAATAGTTTAAATATCATTCATCATAGTAAACACATGCTTTATAACTAATTAATTAATTAATATAGTTAATTGAGCACTGCCAATTTTTTCTCTTAAGACAATAGTTAAAGCTAGTTAAGATAACATAATTTTAATGTCTTTTAGAAAATGACTCCTTGACTAATATGAACAACATCTAAGAAGGACGAAGAACAAGGAAGAAGAAGAAACTAGTGATGATAATATTGCTCCGTGGATATGATTCAAACTTTGACTTTATTTATAAAAGAATTACAAATAATTCTCATGTGTTTTTTACTATGCTAAAGTCTTTCAAAAACTGAAAGCAACAACATATCCATTTCAATAATTAGATATATTAATATATAGAAGTACTTCTAATCATACTAATGAAATGAGATTGCTAGTACACATCAATAAGTCAATAAATAAAACGTACATGCCAACCTAAGTGGATGCATAAATACTAGGACTCGTGTCATGGATGTTCTTCTGTGTATTGGTATAATGTATTGAAACCAAAGTTGTTGTAGTAGAAAATGATTGAAAGAGCATCAAATCCACCAATTATAAATTCACATCAATCAATTATGTAATTTTCTTCTTGTTCTATGTATAGATTATGTGGCATTATGATTTTTTTTTGAAATTTTTTATTTTTTAATTGATTTTGTTTTTTTACAAATATCCTCAAATTAGATAAAGATAAAGTTATCTATCAATAAAAAAAATAAAAAATATTTCATTTAAAAAAATAATTTTTCTTTTTTTTTTCTTTCAAAAATTCAATATCATATATAATATACATAAAACATTATAAAATATCATAAAAAATTTAAATTCAAAGTAATTTGACGTAAAAATGATCACTTCCATTAATGCCATTTCCACTAAAACCATTTTCAGGTATCAACTTATCACCCCCATTAATACCATTTCCGAGTACCAACTTAACATTCACTAATTTCCATCTCAACGATATATAATGACTCTCTGATCAATATTGTCCATCCTCACAACAATTAAACAAGTGTCATT
>JZKD02S1246280.1:0-12297 GCA_000966675.3 Picea glauca
ACGCAACATATCCTCCAATATTTTGTTCGTTCGTTCAGTCTGCATGTCTGTCTCCGGGTGATACACAGTACTAAATTTAAGTTGGGTTCCCAAGGCCTCTTGGAAACTAGTCCAAAATAGTCTTGTAAACATCAATCCTCTATCAGATATAATCCTCTTAGGCACACCATCCAACCTCACAATCTCACTGATGAAAACTCTAGCTATATTAGGTTCCTAATACGTCGTACGCATAGGAATAAAATGAACACTCTTTGTCAGAGTGTCGACTACCAAAAACATCGAGTTGTGTCTCATTTCCTTCAATGGAAAT
The DNA here is from genome assembly GCA_000966675.3 of Picea glauca. NCBI lineage: Eukaryota > Viridiplantae > Streptophyta > Pinopsida > Pinales > Pinaceae > Picea > Picea glauca. Next base: position 314 of record JZKD02S1246280.1, read on the forward strand.
CCAACAATAAAATCCATCGAAATAACCTCCCATTTCGATTCCAGAATTGCATGTGGTTGTAATAATCCTATCGGATCTCTATGTTCATCCTTCACCTGCTGACATTCTAGACATCTTACCACGTAGTTGACTATGTCTGCCTTTATTCCTTTCCATAAGAATAAGGGTTTAAGGTCTGCCCTCATCTTCGTGACTCTCGGGTGAGCCATGTACACTTCTCTGTGAGCCTCATTTAGAATCAAACTCTTCAACTCGTCATTGGGTGGTACGTAAATTTGAATTTTAAATATCAATAATCCATCGTTGTCCATAGTAAATCCTTCAAATTTTGGTACCATTATTGTGTTTTGTCCAATAAAATCCTTGACCTCTTTGTACCAGTGATTGTTGCATTGTAAAGTTAGAATATTTTCACGTAGATTCGTCTGAAGATGCATCACTGAAAAAATGTGTGGTCTCTGACTCAATGCATCTGCCACTTTGTTCATTGTTCCTTTTATGTAAGTAATCTCGAAATCGTACTCGCTAAGAAATTCTGACCAACTTCGTTGTCAGGCTTTCAAGTCGCTTTGCGTAAAGACATGTTGTAGACCATAGTGGTCCATTTTTAGTTCGAATTTTCATCCAATCAAGTAGTGTCTCCAAACTCTCAAGGCATAAACAATAGAAAACAACTCCAAATCATGCGTTGCATAGTTCTCCTCATGACTTCTCAACTTTCTCAAGATGTAAGAGATCACTCGACCGTCTTGCATCAAGACTTTGCCTAAGCCTTCCTTGGATGCGTTAGTGCATACCAAGAAGTTTGCATCCATGTCAGGGACCTTTAGTATTGGTGATGTTGTCAACAACTCCTTGAGCCTCTGAAATTCTTCCACGCATTTCTCAGTCCAAACAAAATTCTTGTTCTTCTTCTACAATTCTGTGATCGGATTTTCTATCTTCAAAAAACCCTCAACAAACTGTCGATAGTATCCCCCTAAACCCATGAAGCTATGCACTTCTTGGACATTCATCGGTGTAGACCATTCCATAATAGCCTCGACATTTGTTGGATCCACAACGATACCTTCGTCGGAGATGACATGCCCTAAGTAGTGAATCTTCGATTGATAAAATGAGCATTTAGACAATTTCCCATACAATTTTTTCTCTCGTAGATACTGTAGTACCAAGCGTAAGTGCTCATCATGCTCCTCCCTCATCCGAGAGTAAATCAAAATATCGTCAATGAATACTTGGACAAACTTGTCCAAGTATTCATGGAACGCCCTATTCATCAAACTCATAAATACCCCTGGGGCGTTCATCAATCCAAATGGTAAAACAATAAACTCGTAATGTCCAAACCTTGTCTTAAAGGCAGTCTTAGGGATGTCATCCTCCTTGATCCGTAACTGGTGATACCCTAATCTCAAGTCGATCTTTTAAAACATTGTTTCACCCTTCATCTGATCAACCAGATCATCAATTCTTGGCAACATATACTAATTCTTCATCGTTGCCTTGTTCAATTGATGATAGTTAATGTAGAGTCTCCACGACCCATCCTTCTTCCATATGAAGATAACAGGAGCACCCCACGGTGACACACTTGAACGTATAATTCATAGGTCTAGCAACTCCTTCAGTTGCATCTTCAACTCCTGTAACTGTGGGGTCGACATCTGATAAGGCATTTTTTCTATCAGTTCAGTCCCCAATTTTAGGTCTATGGTAAAATCCAATACCCTCTCTGGCGACATCCCAGGTAACTCCTCTGGAAAGACATTTGCAAGCTCTCTCACCACTGGAAGGTGTTCTAGACCTTTCACTACTCCCTTCTCATTTAAGGCAAGGATCGCATAAAGCTTACATCCCTTATGCATGTTCTTCCATAGCTGCAAGGAAGAGATGAACCTCAGGGAAACTCCCTGGTTACGATTTACAATCACGTGTCTACGTCCCTCATCATCGACCAAGCTCAATTGTTTCATCTTACAGTTGATTATTGCCTCATGTGATTCCAACTAGTCCATATCGATCATGACGTCATAAGATCCTAATATCGTGACGTACAGGTTGGCCCTGGTAACAAAATCTCTCAGGTTAAGGCTACATACAATAACCTTCCCTCCAACCTTTTGTTTGGCTTCCAAAGCCATTTCTAAAAATCTAAACTCGTCTTGTTCGACTACCTTTACCTTAATTCTTTTTAGCGCTACACCAGAAATAAAACTTTTGGTAGCACCTGGATCTATCAATATGCTACGGGTCTAGTTAATGATGGTACCTAACGTCTCGAGCACAATCGACTGGTGCTATGCTTGGTGATTATTCACTGTTGCATGGATCCNACGCAACATATCCTCCAATATTTTGTTCGTTCGTTCAGTCTGCATGTCTGTCTCCGGGTGATACACAGTACTAAATTTAAGTTGGGTTCCCAAGGCCTCTTGGAAACTAGTCCAAAATAGTCTTGTAAACATCAATCCTCTATCAGATATAATCCTCTTAGGCACACCATCCAACCTCACAATCTCACTGATGAAAACTCTAGCTATATTAGGTTCCTAATACGTCGTACGCATAGGAATAAAATGAACACTCTTTGTCAGAGTGTCGACTACCAAAAACATCGAGTTGTGTCTCATTTCCTTCAATGGAAATCCAACAATAAAATCCATCGAAATAACCTCCCATTTCGATTCCAGAATTGCATGTGGTTGTAATAATCCTATCGGATCTCTATGTTCATCCTTCACCTGCTGACATTCTAGACATCTTACCACGTAGTTGACTATGTCTGCCTTTATTCCTTTCCATAAGAATAAGGGTTTAAGGTCTGCCCTCATCTTCGTGACTCTCGGGTGAGCCATGTACACTTCTCTGTGAGCCTCATTTAGAATCAAACTCTTCAACTCGTCATTGGGTGGTACGTAAATTTGAATTTTAAATATCAATAATCCATCGTTGTCCATAGTAAATCCTTCAAATTTTGGTACCATTATTGTGTTTTGTCCAATAAAATCCTTGACCTCTTTGTACCAGTGATTGTTGCATTGTAAAGTTAGAATATTTTCACGTAGATTCGTCTGAAGATGCATCACTGAAAAAATGTGTGGTCTCTGACTCAATGCATCTGCCACTTTGTTCATTGTTCCTTTTATGTAAGTAATCTCGAAATCGTACTCGCTAAGAAATTCTGACCAACTTCGTTGTCAGGCTTTCAAGTCGCTTTGCGTAAAGACATGTTGTAGACCATAGTGGTCCATTTTTAGTTCGAATTTTCATCCAATCAAGTAGTGTCTCCAAACTCTCAAGGCATAAACAATAGAAAACAACTCCAAATCATGCATTGCATAGTTCTCCTCATGACTTCTCAACTTTCTCAAGATGTAAGAGATCACTCGACCGTCTTGCATCAAGACTTTGCCTAAGCCTTCCTTGGATGCATTAGTGCATACCAAGAAGTTTGCATCCATGTCAAGGACCTTTAGTATTGGTGATGTTGTCAACAACTCCTTGAGCCTCTGAAATTCTTCCATGCATTTCTCAGTCCAAACAAAATTCTTGTTCTTCTTCTACAATTCTGTGATCGTATTTTCTATCTTCGAAAAACCCTCAACAAATTGTCGATAGTATCCCCCTAAACCCATGAAGCTACGCACTTCTTGGACATTCATCGGTGTAGACCATTCCATAATAGCCTCGACATTTGTTGGATCCACAACGATACCTTCGTCGGAGATGACATGCCCTAAGTAGTGAATCTTCGATTGATAAAATGAGCATTTAGACAATTTCCCATACAATTTTTTCTCTCGTAGATACTGTAGTACCAAGCGTAAGTGCTCATCATGCTCCTCCCTCATCCGAGAGTAAATCAAAATATCGTCAATGAATACTTGGACAAACTTGTCCAAGTATTCATGGAACGCCCTATTCATCAAACTCATAAATACCCCTGGGGCGTTCATCAATCCAAATGGTAAAACAATAAACTCGTAATGTCCAAACCTTGTCTTAAAGGCAGTCTTAGGGATGTCATCCTCCTTGATCCGTAACTGGTGATACCCTAATCTCAAGTCGATCTTTTAAAACATTGTTTCACCCTTCATCTGATCAACCAGATCATCAATTCTTGGCAACATATACTAATTCTTCATCGTTGCCTTGTTCAATTGATGATAGTTAATGTAGAGTCTCCACGACCCATCCTTCTTCCATATGAAGATAACAGGAGCACCCCACGGTGACACACTTGAACGTATAATTCATAGGTCTAGCAACTCCTTCAGTTGCATCTTCAACTCCTGTAACTGTGGGGTCGACATCTGATAAGGCATTTTTTCTATCAGTTCAGTCCCCAATTTTAGGTCTATGGTAAAATCCAATACCCTCTCTGGCGACATCCCAGGTAACTCCTCTGGAAAGACATTTGCAAGCTCTCTCACCACTGGAAGGTGTTCTAGACCTTTCACTACTCCCTTCTCATTTAAGGCAAGGATCGCATAAAGCTTACATCCCTTATGCATGTTCTTCCATAGCTGCAAGGAAGAGATGAACCTCAGGGAAACTCCCTGGTTACGATTTACAATCACGTGTCTACGTCCCTCATCATCGACCAAGCTCAATTGTTTCATCTTACAGTTGATTATTGCCTCATGTGATTCCAACTAGTCCATATCGATCATGACGTCATAAGATCCTAATATCGTGACGTACAGGTTGGCCCTGGTAACAAAATCTCTCAGGTTAAGGCTACATACAATAACCTTCCCTCCAACCTTTTGTTTGGCTTCCAAAGCCATTTCTAAAAATCTAAACTCGTCTTGTTCGACTACCTTTACCTTAATTCTTTTTAGCGCTACACCAGAAATAAAACTTTTGGTAGCACCTGGATCTATCAATATGCTACGGGTCTAGTTAATGATGGTACCTAACGTCTCGAGCACAATCGACTGGTGCTATGCTTGGTGATTATTCACTGTTGCATGGATCCCATGGGCCTTGCCAAAATCTCCCATGGTAGTGGGTCCAGCTGATCGAGATGCTCTAGTTCTCTCCACTAGGAAGTTGTGTTGGTAATGTGGCTCCCCACATGTCCAAAACCCTTTCTTTGGTCCAGTGTTCCTGGTACCCGAAGTAGAAGTTGATGGCCCACTGACCTGGAACCCTGGTCTATTCTCCTGAATAGGCCTAAATTGTTGTTACTTCGGTCGACATTGTTGCTGGTGTTGTGCTCCTCGGTAAGGGGTCCACTACTGAGGCATTGGTCCTCGAGGTGTACTAAAAGTGGATCCTCTCTGGAAACCACGATATCCTAGTGAATGTTTAGCTGGTGTCTGATGTTGCTACGCACCAGATGACACCTGTCCTGCTGGTCTCGCTGCAGTCCTGCTTTGAAACCCACTGATAATTTCCTCCTCTACTATGAGGGCCTTCATAATCCTAACCTTTGCATGAATGTTGACATTAATCCAAACAAGAACCTATTGACCTTAAGTTTCTCAGTATTCAGGTGCGGAGCATATCGAAACAGATCCATAAAATAGTCCTCGTACTCGGGCATCGTACGGTCGCCTTGTCGCAAGGCGTTGAACTTGTTGAGTTGATGCTCAATGAATTCCTCCAATATATACCTCTCTCGGAACCGTTCCTCGAACAGTTCCCATGAAACGTCTTCAATGACCATGTTCAATTTTTGGAGGAGCGTCTTCCACCATAGAAGAGTGCTTCCCTTTAGTTGAAATACCATCATGCGGACCTTCATGTTGGAGGTATAGTNGCACTTCTTGGACATTCATCGGTGTAGACCATTCCATAATAGCCTCGACATTTGTTGGATCCACAACGATACCTTCGTCGGAGATGACATGCCCTAAGTAGTGAATCTTCGATTGATAAAATGAGCATTTAGACAATTTCCCATACAATTTTTTCTCTCGTAGATACTGTAGTACCAAGCGTAAGTGCTCATCATGCTCCTCCCTCATCCGAGAGTAAATCAAAATATCGTCAATGAATACTTGGACAAACTTGTCCAAGTATTCATGGAACGCCCTATTCATCAAACTCATAAATACCCCTGGGGCGTTCATCAATCCAAATGGTAAAACAATAAACTCGTAATGTCCAAACCTTGTCTTAAAGGCAGTCTTAGGGATGTCATCCTCCTTGATCCGTAACTGGTGATACCCTAATCTCAAGTCGATCTTTTAAAACATTGTTTCACCCTTCATCTGATCAACCAGATCATCAATTCTTGGCAACATATACTAATTCTTCATCGTTGCCTTGTTCAATTGATGATAGTTAATGTAGAGTCTCCACGACCCATCCTTCTTCCATATGAAGATAACAGGAGCACCCCACGGTGACACACTTGAACGTATAATTCATAGGTCTAGCAACTCCTTCAGTTGCATCTTCAACTCCTGTAACTGTGGGGTCGACATCTGATAAGGCATTTTTTCTATCAGTTCAGTCCCCAATTTTAGGTCTATGGTAAAATCCAATACCCTCTCTGGCGACATCCCAGGTAACTCCTCTGGAAAGACATTTGCAAGCTCTCTCACCACTGGAAGGTGTTCTAGACCTTTCACTACTCCCTTCTCATTTAAGGCAAGGATCGCATAAAGCTTACATCCCTTATGCATGTTCTTCCATAGCTGCAAGGAAGAGATGAACCTCAGGGAAACTCCCTGGTTACGATTTACAATCACGTGTCTACGTCCCTCATCATCGACCAAGCTCAATTGTTTCATCTTACAGTTGATTATTGCCTCATGTGATTCCAACTAGTCCATATCGATCATGACGTCATAAGATCCTAATATCGTGACGTACAGGTTGGCCCTGGTAACAAAATCTCTCAGGTTAAGGCTACATACAATAACCTTCCCTCCAACCTTTTGTTTGGCTTCCAAAGCCATTTCTAAAAATCTAAACTCGTCTTGTTCGACTACCTTTACCTTAATTCTTTTTAGCGCTACACCAGAAATAAAACTTTTGGTAGCACCTGGATCTATCAATATGCTACGGGTCTAGTTAATGATGGTACCTAACGTCTCGAGCACAATCGACTGGTGCTATGCTTGGTGATTATTCACTGTTGCATGGATCCGATGGGCCTTGCCAAAATCTCCCATGGTAGTGGGTCCGGCTGATCGAGATGCTCTAGTCCTCTCCACTAGGCAGTCGTGCTGGTAATGTGGCTCCCCACATGTCCAAAACCCTTTCTTTGGTCCAGTATTCCTGGTACCCGAAGTAGAAGTTAATGGCCCACTGACCTGGAACCCTGGTCTATTCTGCTGAATAGGCCTAAATTGTTGTTAATGCGGTCGACATTGTTGCTGGTGTTGTGCTCCTCGGTAAGGGGTCCACTACTGAGGCATTGGTCCTCGAGGTGTACTGAAAGTGGATCCTCTCTGGAAACCACGATATCCTAGTGAATGTTTAGCTGGTGTCTGATGTTGCTACGCACCAGATGACACCTGTCCTGCTGGTCTCACTGCAGTCCTGCTTTGAACCCCACTGATAATTTCCTCCTCTACTATGAGGGCCTTCATAATCCTAACCTTCGCATGAATGTTGACATTAATCCAAACAAGAACCTATTGACCTTAAGTTTCTCAGTATTCAGGTGCGGAGCATATCGAAACAGATCCATAAAATAGGCCTCGTNTTGGTAGCACCTGGATCTATCAATATGCTACGGGTCTAGTTAATGATGGTACCTAACGTCTCGAGCACAATCGACTGGTGCTATGCTTGGTGATTATTCACTGTTGCATGGATCCCATGGGCCTTGCCAAAATCTCCCATGGTAGTGGGTCCAGCTGATCGAGATGCTCTAGTTCTCTCCACTAGGAAGTTGTGTTGGTAATGTGGCTCCCCACATGTCCAAAACCCTTTCTTTGGTCCAGTGTTCCTGGTACCCGAAGTAGAAGTTGATGGCCCACTGACCTGGAACCCTGGTCTATTCTCCTGAATAGGCCTAAATTGTTGTTACTTCGGTCGACATTGTTGCTGGTGTTGTGCTCCTCGGTAAGGGGTCCACTACTGAGGCATTGGTCCTCGAGGTGTACTAAAAGTGGATCCTCTCTGGAAACCACGATATCCTAGTGAATGTTTAGCTGGTGTCTGATGTTGCTACGCACCAGATGACACCTGTCCTGCTGGTCTCGCTGCAGTCCTGCTTTGAAACCCACTGATAATTTCCTCCTCTACTATGAGGGCCTTCATAATCCTAACCTTTGCATGAATGTTGACATTAATCCAAACAAGAACCTATTGACCTTAAGTTTCTCAGTATTCAGGTGCGGAGCATATCGAAACAGATCCATAAAATAGTCCTCGTACTCGGGCATCGTACGGTCGCCTTGTCGCAAGGCGTTGAACTTGTTGAGTTGATGCTCAATGAATTCCTCCAATATATACCTCTCTCGGAACCGTTCCTCGAACAGTTCCCATGAAACGTCTTCAATGACCATGTTCAATTTTTGGAGGAGCGTCTTCCACCATAGAAGAGTGCTTCCCTTTAGTTGAAATACCATCATGCGGACCTTCATGTTGGAGGTATAGTTGCGAAGTGAAAATCACATCACCACACTCTTCAACCATGCCTCGATGGCTGCATCGTCCGGGGCACTAAAAAACTCAGGAAATTTGACCTTCTTGAGTTCATGGTGAATGCTACCAGTATCGACTGAAGTGCACGGTGGACCCTCAGGAGGTGTCAGTTCCATGGCCTCATCTCTATCCAAATGGTTGATCAATGCCTTAGACATCCGCTGAAAGGACATCATCATCCCAACCATATCACCCACAGATATTTGTTCCTGCCCGACAACCTGTTTATCTCCCTAGGGGTTAGACCCCTCAGGTGTGGATGCAACTGGAAGCATCATGCCTCCTCTCATAGCACCTCGTCATCTTCCTCCGCGACGTCCTCTAACCATGATTATCTGCGTGAATACAAATCAGTTTAATTAGCAACATTACAATCAACTATCTAATCAACAAAAATCATAGTGATCCCAAGTCATGGGTCGAATCGACTCTGATACCATAGGTAACAACCCTTGTCGTTACGACTACATGTGATGCAATGCAAAAGATTTTTTTTTGTTTTAAGCAGGAAGGAAACAACGACAACAATTAATCAACACAACTTGACGATGAACACAACACACACAATCAGGCAACAGACAACAACGACCCAGCATACTAGCACATCGTGCGACTGGGTGCAACAAGTGAAAACCAAATAGATAAAATAAATGACTAATCTAAGGACAATCATCAAGATCAACCATACGCAACCAACATCAAGTGACAGAGGTAACTTGAACCTTCACGGCGAGCGAGGAACAAGCACAAACAAGTGTTACAAAACAAGTACCAACATCAACTACCACAAACATTACGCCTTGTTGGGAAGCACATGAATCTAGCCAGGTTATCATTTGCATATATCAATAAGGGTGCGCAATGATCCCCTCATCCAGAATCATGTCGTCATAAGCGTTAGGCATGACAGTAACCAAGGCACAACATAACCTATCTATACCAATAACCTAAGAAAAATCCAACGCGCTAGGAGACCGAATTAACTTTCAAAATACATGAAGACTAAACCCAAGCACCCAATCGACAAGTCAACAAGACGCAAGGGAAATCTAACTACTATAACAATCATACATTGCATTAAATTTTTGGTGCAACAAATTCTATTGCAAACATACATCAATTAAAGGATGTGATTAGCCATCGATGAAACATTCCCTCGAGAATCCATTCTACAATAACATGTATCAATTAAAATCCTCTCTCTTGTTTTNTTGGTAGCACCTGGATCTATCAATATGCTACGGGTCTAGTTAATGATGGTACCTAACGTCTCGAGCACAATCGACTGGTGCTATGCTTGGTGATTATTCACTGTTGCATGGATCCCATGGGCCTTGCCAAAATCTCCCATGGTAGTGGGTCCAGCTGATCGAGATGCTCTAGTTCTCTCCACTAGGAAGTTGTGTTGGTAATGTGGCTCCCCACATGTCCAAAACCCTTTCTTTGGTCCAGTGTTCCTGGTACCCGAAGTAGAAGTTGATGGCCCACTGACCTGGAACCCTGGTCTATTCTCCTGAATAGGCCTAAATTGTTGTTACTTCGGTCGACATTGTTGCTGGTGTTGTGCTCCTCGGTAAGGGGTCCACTACTGAGGCATTGGTCCTCGAGGTGTACTAAAAGTGGATCCTCTCTGGAAACCACGATATCCTAGTGAATGTTTAGCTGGTGTCTGATGTTGCTACGCACCAGATGACACCTGTCCTGCTGGTCTCGCTGCAGTCCTGCTTTGAAACCCACTGATAATTTCCTCCTCTACTATGAGGGCCTTCATAATCCTAACCTTTGCATGAATGTTGACATTAATCCAAACAAGAACCTATTGACCTTAAGTTTCTCAGTATTCAGGTGCGGAGCATATCGAAACAGATCCATAAAATAGTCCTCGTACTCGGGCATCGTACGGTCGCCTTGTCGCAAGGCGTTGAACTTGTTGAGTTGATGCTCAATGAATTCCTCCAATATATACCTCTCTCGGAACCGTTCCTCGAACAGTTCCCATGAAACGTCTTCAATGACCATGTTCAATTTTTGGAGGAGCGTCTTCCACCATAGAAGAGTGCTTCCCTTTAGTTGAAATACCATCATGCGGACCTTCATGTTGGAGGTATAGTYGCGAAGTGAAAATCACATCACCACACTCTTCAACCATGCCTCGATGGCTGCATCGTCCGGGGCACYAAAAAACTCAGGAAATTTGACCTTCTTGAGTTCATGGTGAATGCTACCAGTATCGACTGAAGTGCACGGTGGACCCTCAGGAGGTGTCAGTTCCATGGCCTCATCTCTATCCAAACGGTTGATCAATGCCTTAGACATCCGCTGAAAGGACATCATCATCCCAACCATATCACCCACAGATATTTGTTCCTGCCTGACAACCTGTTTGTCTCCCTAGGGGTTAGACCCCTCGGGTGTGGATGCAACTGGAAGCGTCATGCCTCCTCTCATAGCACCTCGTCGTCTTCCTCCGCAACGTCCTCTAACCATGATTATCTGCGCGAATACAAATCAGTTTAATTAGCAACATTACAATCAACTATCTAATCAACGAAAATCATAGTGATCCCAAGTCATGGTTCGAATCGACTTTGATACCATAGGTAACAACCCCTGTCGTTACGACTACATGTGACGCAATGCAAAAGATTTTTTTTTGTTTTAAGCAGGAAGGAAACAACGACAACAATTAATCAACACAACTTGACGATGAACACAACACACACAATCAGGCAACAGACAACAACGACCCAGCATACTAGCACATCGTGCGACTGGGTGCAACAAGTGAAAACCAAATAGATAAAATAAATGACTAATCTAAGGACAATCATCAAGATCAACCATACGCAACCAACATCAAGTGACAGAGGTAACTTGAACCTTCACGGCGAGCGAGGAACAAGCACAAACAAGTGTTACAAAACAAGTACCAACATCAACTACCACAAACATTACGCCTTGTTGGGAAGCACATGAATCTAGCCAGGTTATCATTTGCATATATCAATAAGGGTGCGCAATGATCCCCTCATCCAGAATCATGTCGTCATAAGCGTTAGGCATGACAGTAACCAAGGCACAACATAACCTATCTATACCAATAACCTAAGAAAAATCCAACGCGCTAGGAGACCGAATTAACTTTCAAAATACATGAAGACTAAACCCAAGCACCCAATCGACAAGTCAACAAGACGCAAGGGAAATCTAACTACTATAACAATCATACATTGCATTAAATTTTTGGTGCAACAAATTCTATTGCAAACATACATCAATTAAAGGATGTGATTAGCCATCGATGAAACATTCCCTCGAGAATCCATTCTACAATAACATGTATCAATTAAAATCCTCTCTCTTGTTTT
>JZKD02S1246291.1:0-12297 GCA_000966675.3 Picea glauca
AATAATTGTGAAAGAAAAAGTACAATTGTCATCCATTTGAATCTTACCTACAAAATATTATTTTATTTTATTTAAATGTGCCTAGGAAAAAGGTACCCATTAAATGAGAACAACCCCCCAAAAATGCATATCCATGCCAAAAAAGAAAAGGTTATTTATTTAACAAAATGGGCCCCCAACTTTTGACAATATATATAAAAAAACAAGAAATATTCATTGGGGGAAGTGAAGGTAACAATAAGACTTCAAAGTTTTTGGCCAATATGAGATCACATAAATGAGATTTAAAATTTAAAATAAATAATTATTTTTTAAAACTTTAGATAAATGGATGTATATTTTATGGTCAACCATGAATTAATAGAAAATCAAGCCTAACTCAAAACTATATATCATGCCTATAGACAGATATAATAATAATAAGGACAAGCCAAAAATAATCTAAAATACATTACTAAAATAAACCATAGTAAGAAAGATTGTTGATGTAAACTTCATGACAGGAGTTTTTATATTCCAAAGTTACCTTGCTTTATGTCATGTAAGAGTTTTTATATCTCATTGTAAAAGTTTTTCAATATGGAAAAAATAAAGATGAACTTTCATAGTCATAGAAATATAGAATCACTTTTATTATTACAAATTAAAGAATTAATTTGTATTATAATATATATTTAATAAATTAATTAATATTTTATATCATAGTACAGGAGAGTTTACCCATGGCTAAAAGACTTTATTACTTATGTTTAGGGTTCCATTCCCAAAATCCATGATTAACCGTGACATGGGAATGCTGGTCTCCTTTGACTATGTTCTAGATGTGTTGTTTTTTTTTTCTTTCAATTAATAAAATTCTAAGGAATGTTTTCAATTTTTAGTTTTTTAATTAATAAAATTCTAAGGAATGTTTTAATTTTTAGTTTTTTAATTAATAAAATTTTAAAGAATGTTAAATAATTTCTTAAAGAGTTATATTTTATTTTTTATAAGATTATATAAAATTGAATTAAAATTTATATTCTGAATTACTTTTATTATAATAAAATTATAAATTAATTAAGTGTAGTTTAAATGTTTTATTTTTTGATATTTTATGGGCATATTTTTGGATCAATTTTATCAAAAGCTATTGAGATTTTTTAGGATGTTGAATTTATTTATTCATTCAAAAATGTAATTTAAATAACATAAAATGGACTCTGAAAAAAGTTCAAAAAGTCAAATGTCTAGACAACATTTTTTGTATTATAGTTTAGTAGAGTTTACCACTGGCTAAAACACTTTAGTACTTATGTTTAGGCTTTTTTAAGGGTGTTTTTTTGGATCAATTTTGCCTAAAATCCCATCAAAAATTGAATCCATTTATAATTCAAAAATGCAATTTAAACAACATAAAATGGTGATTTCATCAATATTCAGATAAGAAAGTTCAAAAAAACGAATGTTTAGACAAATTCTTTTATATAATAGTTTAGTAGAGTTTATCAGTGACTAAAAGAATTTAGTACTTACCTTTTAGGATTCATTCAAGATATACAATGATTAAAGATGAACTTTGAATGTTAGTCAATTGACTATGTTTTCAAAGATTAAATGTTTTGATTTTTTCACTTACGTATTTTTTGTCTTCTTAGAGTTTAATAGACAAATTCAATCTTAATAGACGTTAATCATCATCATCATTCTTATTACACCTTCAATACCATATTAAAAAATACTTAAAGAAAGTTAATTTAATTAAAGAAAGTTAATTTAATTATTGTTAAATTTACAAATTACAATTTGATTAATAAAATTTAAAGTTGGGAAGAAATCCGGTGAAGGTGAAGCGAAGAAGACGGTGGGTGCTTTCCATTGTCAATGTCAATAATATTTTAGACCATACAAGTTGTGCATGCCTCTTGTGCTTTTTAAACAATATGATATGCATGCCACGTAGGAAGGCCATCATACATGCCATGGCATGTATGGCATGATGGATGATGGCATCGGTGTTTAAACGCGGGGTTAGCGATAGATTAAGGCGACGTGGGTGGGTGCGGTGGGTATCGTTAAGAAGGGTTCCATCCGTCACCGTCCCCCGTGTAGGCGAGGGGAGTGCAAGTTGCATATTGTCTAGGGCGGTGGGGGGCAGAGCAAGTTGCAACTATAAAAGTATTGCCGACCATGCAAGTTGCCACGGACTATGCCGGATATCTGGATTCGAGTGGACACGAAGATGGTGATGGCAGCGCAACAAGACAAAATACCACCACCTAATTGCCGCGGATATGACGCGGTGAACTCTCTATACCCCATCTCTTTTTTAATATTTTCTAATACAAATCTTGAGTGGTATAACACGTGGCGTTTCGGGCGGGACTACCAATTTAGGAAAGCCCTGCTTACTAAATCCTTTGCTTCTTGGCTCAACTACCCCATGTGGAACCCTAAACAAGTGGAGCACGGCGCACGACAAGCAAGTTAGCTACGCTCTCCGAATTAGCTAGTCTTAACTAAACTACAAGACCAAGCGTGGAAGTTATGTAGTTGTTTTCGTTTTCTTATGGTCCCCCTCATCGATAGAATATTAGGGTACAGTTATATGTCAATTTCATTTTGGTTTGGCCCTCTTCTTTAATCCCATTTTAGTTGTACCCAATGTCTATCCATGATTTTTCAACTCTGGTATGTCAGAGTGGTTTTGGTATGTGACCTCTCCCAGATGTCTATCCATGAATTTTCAACTCTGGTATGTTAGAGTGGTTTTGGTATGTGACCTCTCCCCGATGTCTATCCATAAATTTTCCACTTGTGGTATGTCACATGGTTTTGGTCTACACTTAATTGGAAATCACAAGAAAACCCTAATCTTAATGCACATGCTCATCTCTATTCATTTTACTTTCTATATTAATCTTTGTACCATCCATTGCATGTATATGTATTGATGGTTGTACCATTCATTGAATGTATATGTTACTGGAATACCATTGTATAGAATGGCGAGACTACATGGTTTTGAAATGGGTAATGGCCCCATCAACTCTATTGATCCTTAATGGCTTTACTGAAGCCCCATGTATGGAATGAAGTTGAGAGCCAACCAACATCGAAACCCAAGGTACTACACATGGAATCTTTAGGAGGCAGGTCCAAATATAGCTTTTAGAATTGATGTGAAACTTTGGAATAAGTACAAAACAATCCATCATTCACCTAAAATGGGGGATGGAACATCAATCCATTGGCTCACACTTCAAAATAATGTCAAAAGGAATAAGAAACCATCAATTCACACTTAACTAATGTCAAAAGGAATAAGACCAAGCAACTCGCATGATTAAAATCAAAACAACTTTGCCTTTCTCTTGGGACTAGTATAGTCTTTTCCATGGAGGTGATTAATATCAAAACAACTTTTCCTCTTGTTTTTTCCATGTGCATAACTATCTTCATTCCCTTGGTCTTTGGGGTTCTTGGTTTGTGTAGATTTTCATGAGTAGAGAAGATTTTTAGTCTTGGAAAAGTTACTTTAATTAAACATCTTTTAAAGTCTTGGAATTGGTCCTTTCAATGTCTGTAAAGCTCTTGATTCCATGGTCTTTGGGGTTTTTGGTTCGTTGTAGACTTTCATGAGTAAAAAATGTAAAGCTCTTGATTCCATGGTCTTTGGGGTTCTTGGTTCGTTGTAGACTTTCATGAGTAAAAACTTTTTAGTTTTGAAAAAGTAATCAAAATATACATCTTTTAAAATTTCAAACACGAAAGCCATTGTCAGTAAGCCATTGCTAGGAATCCTAGAATTAAACACAAAAGCCAATGCCTACTGCCTAGGTATCATAGGATGACTTGTATGCATTAGAGAATGGAACAAATTTATGGGGGCTATTTTTTTCTCACCCTATTGAATTTACTTATATTCATGCAACAATGATGTTGTACACCCAAATGAGACTTAATGGCAAATTAATCAAATGAGTTCATGTAAAACATTTTACATGTCCCAATTCATGTATGCAACACATGTTGAAGTAGGTACTATATTAATTGGTAGGGTTTTGAATTTAATTTTGTATTTTTAGTTTTTTTCAAAAGCATGTATTATTTTGATTTAAAAAAATAAATTATTTTTAAAATTTCACAATTTCATATATTAAATTTTTTATTGGTTTACATATTTTTTTTCGTGACTTAATTATTTTTCATGGAGGGAAATTTTTTTTAATATTTGTTAATGTATTAAAATAATTTAAAAATACCAAATTTTCACTTGCTTAGTTCATTGTATTTTTTTTTATCTAATAACTTTTCTTTTGAGACTACCTACAATTGTACCGCTTGCACTTTGAGATCAAGTAAAAGTCTTTTGGACAACCATTTAAAATTGGGTATTCTAATTTCTCTTTCTTCCTTCTCTCATTTACTTTTGACAACACATGTTAGTTTTGAGAGAAATAAATACATTATCTATCCTTGTATCTATCATTGATCCACACCTACTTAGTGAGGGTTTGAATGCTTATCCATAGGTAGTTTTCCCTACAATAGAATTGGTGACTTTAATGGGGAAATAAATTGGATTTCTTTCCTTAATTTTCAAGTGTTTTTTCTTATCTCTTTTCATCTTAGGAAGTTGTTATAGACTATGTATTGCACAATTAAACCCTAGATGCATGGAAGTTGACTTGAT
Source organism: Picea glauca (assembly GCA_000966675.3). Taxonomy (NCBI): domain Eukaryota; kingdom Viridiplantae; phylum Streptophyta; class Pinopsida; order Pinales; family Pinaceae; genus Picea; species Picea glauca. The sequence goes on from JZKD02S1246291.1 coordinate 4,676, forward strand.
TGTTTTTCTAGTGGTTGTTTTGCTTTGTTCCTTATTTTCCTCTATGCACATGGTTGTTCTTGCAAACATATACATCCGACCATGTGTTTCCTTTGTAAAAGGTGTGGCCATAGCCTTTGATAGCTTGTTGCTATATAGAAACCCACAACCATCTCCATTTGGCCGCTTGTTGCTACCCAAATAGGTGTGGCCGAGTCCTATAGGTGAAATTTTCAGGGTTTTGAATCCTTTTCCTTGTCTGATTGAGTTTGTTTTTCTTGGAAAAGTTAAGTATTGAATATTTATTGGCCTGTAAATCTTAGATCTTTTCATTTTAGCTCATTTAAATTAGAAAAGAGTTGCGAATAATCATATTACATTTTCAATATCGTTTTAGGATTTTTTTTATTTTTAGCAAAAGTTGCATGTAAGAGTTGGTTTGTTTTAGAGATACACATATTCTTGAATTTTTGTTTGCTGGTTTGTTTGAGTGAGTTGACTGTATTTTCAAAAAAATTATACAAAAAAAGAAACTCTTAATCCCTTTCAAAATGCGTAGTATTCATTGAAAGGAAACAAAAAAATTTCATTTTGTGTCTTAATGCTAGTTCCTTTATAAGTTCAGTAAATTGAAAGAGTAAAAGACACCATTGAAGTTCACACCATACCTTTGAGTAAACAACGATCACTGTAATGTCCCTCATCTTAACTAAGGAACGTTATTATGCGAAATACACATAAAAAAAATAAATATACTTACCAAATTCTTGTAGCTTATCAACTATGAATTATAAATTGATTTAACTATTGTCTGATACTATTTAACTATATGCAGATACAACATGTTGAAATGAACATGAATGCAACTAATTAACTCAGTACAACATCATATAATTCATTCCCATTTACAGAGTAAAAATGCACAACAATTAAAGTCATAATTTAACTTAGGAAATAGATAAACACTCATGTTTTTAAAACATTTGTGCAACCAACTGCTTGAGACAAACATTCCACCCAACCATACACTTGTTGTTCTAGATATCAACAACAAGTCACCCCCAAGTTGGGGCTAGGAATCCACAAGAAAAGGGTGTCTCTCATTGTCCACTCACAGTTCATATATCCCACAACCTTTAGTATTATCCTACAACTATCTTGATTTCCACCAGATCTCTTCCTCTTGACCTGCCCAACCCAAAGAATGTACCCCTTCATTGCTCTTAGTCCAACAGGTGTCCCATTTATTTATCAGGGTCTTTATGGCACAGGTAACTAGAAATCTCACTACTGGGAACTCGAGGGAACTCACTGCTAGGAAAACTACCAGGAAAACTACAACAATAAGCTTGTTGCTCCAGTGCAACTCACACATGAGTTCACTCTTCAGGCCTGACAACCTGGTTGTCCCTAATGATAAAATTCAGGAAAGTGGGTTTGAATCAATACCCATAAATAATTCCCCCCTTGGACCCCTCTTAGACACTCACTTCTCTTGTGGAAAACTCAGACCCCATCTCTGTCCATGTCCCCTAGGAAGATAACCAAGCTCCACAACTAACATTAAAGATAGTAAAAGAAATGCTAATCTTAAAAGAAACTAAATGTTTTCTTTATAGAAAACACATTTTAGTCTAAGTTCTAGGGCCTTAGTGTAGGGTTGGAGAGTAAATTCTCAAAGGCCACATAAATGAACTAGAGATTGAATAAATAGTGACAAATCCATTAGTAGCAAGGAGTGCTTACAGAGAAAGCACATCTAACACACGTGTCAAACACTACAATCAAGATAAGCAAGTAGATAAGATTATCCCCTCTTTTCTTGTTTGGGGGCCTATTGCATGTATGAGGGTTTTGGATTGAAGTGGCAAGTCCTTGGGGTGACACCACTTTTCTCTAGAGATTTGGGATAAGGATATTGTTATGTATTCCTTACCCATACACATAGACTTGACTCACGACCGTTCCCTCAGGTCACCGATTGTGAAGTGGTAGACTTAGTAGCTTTTTCTAAGGCATCACATGGGTGACTGGAAGTGGGAAGTGCTTATGGTACCTAAGACAAACACATAATCTCCATTTCATCTCCCTTGGAGGGTACTTGCACCTTCAATGATTGTTGCATGAAGGTTACCATAACTATCTCTCACACCTTTTCTAACCGATCCTAGGCCCTCATCATCCCAGATTAGGTTTTGGAAGGCGCCTTTGATTGTTAGTTGCTTATTTATTGGAGCTTATGGATTCTTAGGGTGTGATTTATGTTGACATGTGTCTAGTTGGGCTTAGTTTGTTTTTATTTCATTGAATCACATATTTCACCATGGTTGACCAACCTCCTCATTGCTCTCATAGGTAGCAAGGGTTTCCTCCAGAGATAGAGGAATCACCAACCGTTAGGTGATGACTGTCCACATCAAACATCACAAACATAGTTGTAGGGGTTCATTCCTCAAATTCAGAGGAGGTTGAACACTTAGAGATTGAAGTCATAGATGGAAATATTCCACTTAATTTTAATCCTCCTTTGATAGAGCCTTCAGATATTTTTCTTATCAAGGTGGGTGAAGCACCTTTGAGTGATCCTTTTTCCTTTTTGAGAAGTTCATGTACGATGTTAGGCATTAGTGGGTCATCCAATGTAGGAATACTTACTCCCATTACCTCAAGTGTGTCGAGATGAGTCACCATTGACACCTCCATTTCACCTATTAGTGGGATAACTTCTCCCATTTCTATGCCTCAAACATTGAGTTTCCCTAATGGGGAAACTCAATTGGTCATTGCACTTATTCCTCCCTTAAGTATGACTATTTTTAGCATGCCCATTGTGTCTATATAGTTGCATACATTTGTATTAATTTTTGGTGGGGAGAAAATTCCTTGGTTACACATTGGTAGTGGGTTTCCACATGTTTTCAGTATACCCATAATGTAACGCCCCTGACCGTCAACCCCACTGCCGGGCAATGCCACTACACAAAAAATTCCCATAAATTTATCTATAACATGCATATTAAATCAAATTAACTCATTTAACATAGAGTTACTTCCATCATACATACTGTAAACAAAATTAACAATAAATATCATTGCAACGTAATACATGATAATTTTGCAAGCATCACAAACATACATTTTAATTGAAATTAAACACATAATGATACTTATGTTTGAAACGGGGTAACTCCACCAACTGCGTGCAGAACTTCCACGAACCTCCCAGCCTTAGACCGTGTTGCTCATCACTCTCAGTAGTAGGTCACCCCTGAGCTGGGACTAAGCTCCACCAGGCAAGGGAATACTAGGCTAGGCAAGGTCAACAGGAAGACACACAATTTATGAGGATGGATTCTCTCCCAGGAGCCACTTATGCCCACTGCTCACAGACTCTCATTCCCCACATGCTTGTCCCACCCCAAAAGTATACACCTTCAATGTCACCAGGATAGTCCTTCGGCTGCTAAACCTCCCTTGCCTTGGGCTTCAACAATAGGCTAGACCAGAATTCTTTGATCTCTGTGGCAGCTATAGGATCCCTTCCAGAAGTTCTCACTTCCTCTGTGCACTCTCTCACCTGGATAGAGTCCCTCATAGGCCTAACAACCTGCTTCTTCAACCACAACCACCTCTCTCATCTGGAGAGAGAGTGTTGCACACATGCCTGACAACCCGCTTCTTTAGCTCTGTTCCAGCATAAGGAAGACAATAGTGAGGCTTAGCAAGGAACATATGACAGTAGCCAATCACACTCATCCAAGGGACTGCGTGGCCACACCAACCCACAGTTATAACACACACGTCATAGACAATTATGGTATGCTCAAGTTTCACAGAAGACAACAACCCAAATGGTTAAGCACGAACTCATATTTGCAGTGTGGATAAACAAGGTTCACAGGACACACAGGTCAGCCTTTCCCTCCTGACTAATTTCTCAGATGTGTGTGGTTATGCAGAGGTCCAACACATAGGTAAAACGGGTACAGACTGAGGATGTGTCGGCTTCTCAGGAAAACATCACAGGATGGCCTCATGGTTTTAGGTTTCAAAGGAGCGTGAGGTATGCAAAGGTCAAATACAGAGGTCACAGGATTCACGAGAATACACCAGTCAACATCACGGTTCTCGTTTCCAGGAATGCGTGACAAAAAAATTAAGCAAAGGTGGATCACAGAGGTAACACGGTTCAGACAACAGATGGAAGAATGGAGGACGAACCCCCATCACGGCTCAATTCTTGGGTTAAATTGCATGTGCTTGGGCTGACACATGTTTCCCATGAAGCTGCATGCACTCCATCAAGTATGCATTCCCTTTTCCAGTAACTTACGATAAAAATATACCTTTCACACCACTTTGGAATAATAATAAATTATTATTAAAGGACTTAAGCCCTCAAGCTTAGCCCCTCTTCCAACCTTTCAACCCCCTCTCCCTTACCCATTCTATGGAAGCTTAGTCCCCCATCACTCTTTCTTCGTGGTCGGTCGACACGCATCGATGTTTATATATTATATTAATGATCTGCATAATTACATATACAAAAGCAGGCTCCTGGCCTTTAACTCCTAGGCTCTCCGACCTAATAAACACATAATCCCACCAACTTATATACACTTGTCTCACCATCCTATAAAACATGTTTACAATAAATAGACAAAATTGGGGCACGTCCTTAGGGTATTACAATCCCCTCCCCTTATTTTTGCACTGTCCTTAGTGCAACTTTTACACAACATCAACAAGATTTTCAAAATTTTCAAAAAGATGCGGGTATTCTGCCCGCATAACATCCTCATGCTCCCATGTTGCATCCTCAAGACCGTACCAGGTCCATTGGACCTTTACAAGCCCTATGGATCGATTCCGGAGTTGTTTGTTTTTTCGGTCCAATATGCACACATGATGCACTTGCAAGACACCTTCTTGCTCCACCTAAATCACATTCCAATTGATAACATGATTAGCATTAGGTATATATTTCTTAAGCAATGAAACATGAAACACATTATGTACAATCATGGATGCAGGTAATGAAAACATATATGCAACTGGCCCAATCCTTTCTAGGATTTCAAATGGCCCACAAAATCTGACTGCCAACTTGGAGAAGCTTACCAGCTTCAGGGAACTTCTATTGGCTTTTACTTTCAAGAAAACATGGTCACTCACTTTAAACTCGCTGTGGGTTCTGTTCTTATCAACATAACTTTTTTGCCTGTCTTGGGCAGCTTTCAATTTTTGCTTAATTTTCAGCATTTGCTCTTCTATTTCCTTGAGCAACTCTGGCCCAAACACTGCTCTATCAGCTGGATTATCCCAACTTACTGGAGTATTGCACTTTCTGCCATAAAGTGCTTCAAATGGGCTCATTTTCAACGATGCTTGATACCCATTGTTGTAGGCAAATTCTACCAAATGTAGGTAGTCTTCTCATTTTGATGGTTTGTCCATCACATACATCCTTAACATGTCTTCTATTACTTTGTTCACCCTCTCAATCTCCCCATCAGAGTCGAGATGATAGGTTGTGCTAAAGTTTATATTCGTTTTGAATCCTTTGAACAACCCCTTTCAGAACTTGGAGGTAAATTTTGGGTCCCTGTCAGATACAATTGTCTTAGGAATGTCATGAAATCGTGCTATTTCCCTCATAAAAATATTAGCAACATCCGTTGCCTTGTGAGTAGTCTTTAACGTAATGAAATGGGTAGCTTTCGTAATCTTCTCCACCACCACTATGATTGAATCATGATGCTTTCTAGTTATGGGCAATACTATGATGAAATCCATTGTCACTACTTCCCACTTCCACTCAGGAATGGGTAAAGGCTACAACAACCCTGCTGGGTTCTTGTGCTTAGCTTTAACCTTCTAACACTCCATACATCTAACAATGTATTAAACAATCTCTTTCTTCATACCTAGCCAAAAGTAATGGCTCTTGACTGATGCCATAGTTTTCTGATATCCAGGGTGCCCAACATAAGACACATTATGCATTTCATTCAAAATCATAAGTTTTAAGTCTTGGACATTAGGTAAATAAATTTTGTTCTTGTACAGAAGTGTTTCGTCAATTTCCAATTTATAATTTTTCACTTTCTGTTGCATCTCACCTTGCTGTAGTTTTGCTACCAAATCCCTATATTGCAAATCTGCATTGGCAACTTCCAAAAATTTTCTTTTAATATCAGTTCGGTACATGCTAATGGATGTAACATGTAATTCATGTACTCTCCTACTGAGTGCATCAACCACTTTATTCTCCTTCCCTTTGATATGCTTGATATCAAAATCATACTCACAGAGAAACTCTAACCACCTACTCTTCCTAGCATTCAAGGTTTCCTGATCAAACAAATATTTCAGACCATTGTGTTCTGTTCTCAGTTTGAACCTCCTTCCCATGAGGTAATGCCTCCATTTCTTTAGAGCATGAACAATGGCTGCCAACTCTAAATCATGAGTTGCATGGTTCCTTTCATGCTCTTTCAACTTTCTAGATTCATAACAAATTACAAATCCATTCTGACTGAGGTCTCCTCCTAGTCCTTCTTTGAATACATATGTACACACTACAAAGTCTTCATTCGGATCTTCAATCCTCAAGATTGGAGCACTGGTCAACAATTGCTTCAATTGCTGGAAGCTTCTCTCATAATCCTTTGTCCACTAAAATTTCTTCTCTTTCCTTTGCAAGGAAGTGATAGGGTGAGCTATCCTCGAGAACCCTGTGATAAACCTTTTGTAATAACCAGCTAGACCCATAAAGGATTTGAATTCTATCATGTTCTTTGGCACTGACCATTCTTTTATGGCCTCAATCTTCTCAGGATCTACAACTATCCCATTCTCTAAAATAATATGCCCCAAGTAATGGATCTATTTTTGATAAAACAAGCATTTGCTCAACTTGGCATATAGTTGATGCTCTCTTAGCACTTGCAACACCATCCTCATATGTTTTTCATGCTCTTCCTCCAACTTGGAATACACCAGAATGTCATCCAGGAAGACTATGCCAAGCTTGTCTAGATAGTCCTTGAATACACCATTCATCAGGCACATTAAAACAATGGGTGTGTTCGACATTCCAACCGGCACCACTATGAACTTGTAATGACCATACATTGTTCTAAAGGTAGTATTGCTGATGTATTCATCCTTTATCCTTACCTGGTGATATCCCGACTTAAGTTCTATCTTCAAAAATATCTTCACATCCTTCAACTGATCGAAGAGGTCATCAATCCTTGGTAGAGGATATTTTCTTTTTACAGTTACTTTGTTCAATTGTCTGAAAGAGATACATAATCTCAACGTCCCATACTTCTTCTTCACGAACAAGACCGGGGCACCCCAAGGTGACACACTTGGGCATATATACCCCTTCTTTAGAATCTATTCAAGCTACAATTGCAACTCTTTCAGCTCTGGCGTACTCATTATGTATGGAGATTTTGACACTAGAGCTACTCCTAGCATCATGTTTACAGAGAAGTCAATATCTCTCTTCGGGGGTAGTCTGGGTACCTCCTGAAATACATCTTCAAACTCCTTTAGTACCACATGATCTCCAATCTTTGAGACCTCATCCTTAGATGCTTCCTCCACATGGGCTACAAATAATTAACAAC
>JZKD02S1246335.1:0-12297 GCA_000966675.3 Picea glauca
TAAAGTTGTCAGCTAGAGCCCCCCTCATTGGAATATTTTTCCTAGAAGCCCATGCTGAGTTAAGTTTACGTTTGACAAAGGAATTCCTACACAATCTGATTGAGAAGACGTCGCACCATGGAATCTCGAGCACGCATCTGCTAGGTGAATGTTTTTGAGTATATGTATGGAGTTTTGTTATTTTGTAAGGGTCTTTGGTTGAGCAGAGCTCCCAATTTTAAATTGTGTTCTGCCAGATCTGTTCTCTGGTTATGTAATCGATTTGAGACTTTCATGTTAATATAAGTCAACTTCCTTTTTCTTTCATTTTGTCTGTAAAGTTGTTTAAAACACTCGGGCATGGATGATCCAGTCGAGGATCGTTATACTGCTGTAATGGAGGTTTGATTATAGCGGTATCATGGTTAGTTTTATTCATTTTCCTATGAATCTGTTTCCTTCTCACATTGAATTTCTCAGGCATGGAGGATCTAGTCGAGTTGTAGCGATTGCAAGATGATGGAGGTTTGATGATATTGTAGCTATAACTGTGTTCCTCGTACAGATATTTTGGTGTTTGAATTTGAGCTCAAGAATGCTCTTGAGCTCGAGTTTTCTTCTCTGAGCTGCTGGAAGGCCTGATGCCCAAAGAAATATCCTTCACTCTTTCTCCTAAGTCTTCCCTATGCTCTTTCTTTAACTCATTTTACTGACTGAAGTTAGTGTGGCCCTCAATTCCTTATGCATTTCCTATCCATTTCTTTGTTGAACATCTTTCATGTTGTTTGGTTTTGGCCATCAAACATCCATATTTAAACCAACATCCACCCCAAACACTGATGGGTATTGGGCTCGCCCTCTCCATAATCGGAGGGTGACTTCTAGTTCTAACAGAAATTACTGAGGAAAATGTCTATATCAGTCAACAATATGGATTGACTCAAGTCTCCATATAATCATGTTACTGACCTAGAATAAGACTATTCATATTGAGAGTAATTTTTAATGACTAATCCTATTCTTAGCCTAGAATTCTTACTTTACAACAAGTAGGACAGACTACATGATACTACTTCATTCTTACCCACAAACAAAAAATCAATATGCAGGGGAATGAATCTGAACGAGTCTTGCCACAAAGATTGACACTTCAATTGGTGGGTGAAGCAACATGATAACAATACTTTGTAAAGAAAACTTATAGCTACCAGTAAGGAATGTAAACACACAGTTTGCACTCTATTGAAACTAAACTCAAACATAAATACACAGTTTGCACTCTATTAAAACTAAACTCTCGTCCCTTGAAATATCATCTCTCTTTTTATAAAACACCTCCAGAGGTCACACCACACTCAACAAGAAAACAACTCAAATCTCAGAGACAAAATCCTATTATTAAATTGAGATCCTATGCCCTTAATACCATAGAGTTTGAAGATAACAACTAAATCCTCTGCAAATATAATCCATTCTTCCAACAGTCAAAGAGTATTAAAAGTTTCTTAATATGTGACCAGGTCATCACAAAACTTCTATCAATACTTGATATTAATTCTTCTTATCTAGGATAAGAAATGAAGTAGCTTATGTTAAGTAGATGGAAGTTACAATGTGATCATGCCTCACATTCCAGATCTTAGAATTTGCTCATAAACCAGTCTTCATTAACCAAAGTCAACACTTTATCTATTTGATTACAACTCCAGGTTGTCACACACAGTGGGTAATTTCAAGATCTTACAGTTTATTCATTGGATTAGGTGAGCTCTTAGCTTTATTCATCAAGTGTGTGAAGCATTCAGATTAGATATTCATGGTTAAGTAAGTTGCCAATAAATTCTGGAACGTATTTAACCCTCAAGATTTTACAAAAAAGAGATATGCTTTGGTGAAATGAAAATATTTAATCGTTCATTCAAAAATATATCTGTCCATATGAAAACCTTTCCATTGTACTAAGGGAAGTTTGGTTTACAACTTATGAGAAATCTCCATTGGTTAAAGAACACACAAAACTCAAATAAAACCTAAGGTTGAATGATCTTTCCACACAAATCCATCCAAGAACGCAACTACAACAAAATAAAGAGCGAATAGTATACAAATAACTCAAATTAATAGGGGAGGTGGGCCCACGCCTTCCCAAGTAGTGAGTGGGAACGATTTAGTAACTCAAAGTTATAAATGAAAATATAGAAAAACTTGATTACTATCAAATGTAAATCTTCAATCGGCTCACAACATATCCATCGCAATATGAAGAGAAAGGAATAAGCAACACAAACTTTTTTATTATAATCAACAAAGGTATATACATATAAGTTTTTACAAAGAGCAAATTCCTCTATATATATCAAAATCAGAGTATATAAGATTACATTGTTTCCCCTGTTCTCATGTACTCAGGGGGGTAAAAATGACTTAAAAAACTAAAAGATCTTACTGACCACAATTTCCTCTATCTTAGGAAATCGTTCTAACCATCTTAGATATCGTTCCTGTGTTGAGTTTAGACCCCGATCTGGTGCTGCACTGGAAGATATTCTCATGGATTTTGAGGTTTATTGTAATAGAGGAATGATGGGCACAAATAAATGGTCAACACTCATCACATTGGCCATATGAGCAATACCCATGTCGCCAACTCCATCCTGGGTGCTCGCAACTAGGAGAAGCCACAATCGGGTACCAGAATGCTTGCACATGTACTGAAAGGCCAAGAATAGTGAGGGAACAACTATTACACTAAAAAGGTAAATGTACTTTTATCATTGGTAAACTATATTCAAAAGATCCTAATTAATTTATCAATAACTTCATAAAATATCGAAATAAACAACTTTTAGCTCATGTTACAATCAAGATCTTTAGGTAGGCAAAAGGGTAGAAGTGGGAGGCAATAAGTTGGATTTCAATGCCTAGGTGGGGAATAAATGGCCAAAATATGTGTATGGTGAGTGAAAAAATGGGAGCTCAACATTTCCCCCACACCTGATCATTTGCATGTCCTCATGAAAAGATATCCCAAAACTATTCAAAATTGAAATATACACTCTCTTCAACCACTAAGAGAGCCTTGCAACATTTATCAGTATGCTGAGGCCTGATTTATTTTTCTCCAACCTCTCGCTCCTCCTTGGTTGTTCTGGCTGAAGTGTCTTATGCATCTTCTTGTTGATTTTCTTGGTTTCATATTGAAGTTTCTCAATCTCTTCCTGAAACTTCTTGCTCTGGCCTTTTAACTGTTGATTTTCTCTTTCAATACACCTGTTTAGGATAGACAACTCCATGAATTCATGTTCCAAATTTTTAAATTTTATGCTTCTCTTCCCAAGTTTCTTTTCTAGAGGATTTTCATTAATAGATTCATCTATTAGGACGTTTGAACCCTCACAATCCTCAAGTCCTTTCTTAGAAGGTCCAGGAATAATTATGCTGGGAGTATTTGGAGTCCCAGGATGTTGTTTCTTCTTTTCAGAATGATGTATATCCTTTAACATTTCATCATTACACCCTCCTCTTGCAGGGGTGAACAATTGTTCTTGTGGTTTTACTAGTGCATCTGGCTCAACATGATCATTTATCTGTTTCTCATTAGGGTCTGCAAATTATGTACATGGATGATGTTGTTCCATGGGCTTTGGGCACTTAGAAATTTTGAAGAGCTTTGAAATGGGAAGGGTATCCTCATCATCACCATCAACAGGGATTGGTTACTCATGTGTTGTAGCTTGTGGATACACGGGGGCTAGCCCAACAATATTTAGGGCTACTTGCTTTGCCATATGACGGGTGATCTTACGAAATCGAGGAATCTCAAACAACGGCTTGACCATCGTAGTCTCCATTTATGACTTTCCATTCCTATCTCTTCCCTTTATCGATTGCTTATCCAATTTTATCAGTTCCTCTTCCACCACCATATGTATTGTTTTCTTTTCCTGTTGTTTACTCAAATTTCTTGATTCCTTTTCCACTTCCACATGTATGCGTTCCTTCTTCTATCATTTAGCCAGATTGTTTGGTTTCTTTCCCATTACCACATGTATCTTTTCCTTCTTCTGTCGCTTTCCCAATTTGCTCGTCCCCTCTTCCATTGCCACAGGGATCATTTCCCTTTTAATTTGTTTTCCCAAATCGCTCGACACCTCTTCCACAACCATAGGGATATTTTCTATAAATGCATTCTCACCCAAGAACTGATCCCATGTTTTATTTATTTTGTGGAGCTCGGCTTGCACCAACAGTTTAAATAACCCATGATGGTAGAGGCTACTTTGAGGGTTTTGACTATTCCTCTTTACCATCTTAAACATTTTTTCTAGACTTTTGTAAAGATGGTACGAGAAATTTATCAGTTCTTTGGATTCAAAATGAAGTAGAATTCGAGCTTGATACTGGTATGTGAGGGCATACCTTCCCTCACAGGTTAAGTACCTCTGAAAAATTTCCAATGGTGCTTGCCATTCATCCATGATGTATGCCCTTAGAAGTCCCTTTTCCCAACTCATGTTTTGGTATTGTGCCTTCAGAAAATTGTTGCAAATTTTTGTGCCAGGCGTCAATTTCTTGAACCAGTATTCTCCAGTTCTAGGGAGGCCTGTGACATTGGATAGGGTTTCCTCTGTAACCTCTATTTCCAAATCTGTGACCCTATCCAATCGTCTATCAAATATTTGCACGAACTGAAGATAAATCTGGTCATTAAACCCTCGAAACTTGGAGAAAAAGAGATGTCGTCTTGCTTCCTTAAACATTTTCTTGCACTTATGATACTTAGGAATAGCTTCAAGCACTCATCGAGAAACGAGCTCGTGGAAATCGACCACCATACTGAAATATAGGTTTGGATGAGGGTTTCACTAAAGTTGAATTAAGGAAACTCAAAGGGACGAGGTGGGTGAAGAACACTCAGAGGAACAAGGAGGGTGTGGTCTATGAATGAAGATAATTTCTCAGCAGGGTGGAAATTATAGCATAGGTTGGCTACAAAATAAAGAAGATTGAGGAAATGGATGTAACCGCATCTGGAATCATTTTGGTGCACCATTTATCCTTACAATAGGGTGATATGAATTTCATTCATGGTGATGATGGCGTGGTGACTAGGTACGAGAATAATAATTCAAACTTATGCAGATGTAATGAGAATCATTCAAACGTTCCCAGTTTCCCTTATAATAAGATCAATTACTAAATTTCATGGCGAAAGTGGTATTTTACATAAATTTAAACTTTTTCACGAATTAATCACCCGTGGAATAGAGATAATATGTATGAGTGGGTAAAATATCGGATGAGGTGAGTGAATAGGGATATAGTTTGTACTTCAGGAATATAGGAATGAATAATCACCATGCTACACATATGAATTATGGCTTTGGTGACCACATAATACATGAATGACCAAAATTTGAAGGATGAGTAATGGGGATGAGTTGGATTAGCATGAGAAGTTGTTAAAATGATATCCTTTGTTCCTAACAAACCAAATAAAATCTTAAAGCAATCTTACCTAAAAAAGTCATTACCCATTTTAACTGTAAATGAAGAATTCCTGTGGGTACCGAGGTGATGATGATGATATCGATGTTGTTGCCGTGTTCATGTTGATGATGCTCAAGACTAAAGGAGGAAATCATACTCTGTCTCATGCAAAAATATTTTTTAAAATGTGGTCATAGTATTCCAATACTTGTAGTGTCATTCTTGTATGTGTGCGGGAATACTGTCGAGCACTATTTTTTTACTGATGCTCTTAATCATGCTATTACTTCTCTCTATGATTTAAAAATGTAATGATGAAAGATATTTTATACAAATATAACTCAAAACTAGTTCAAAAAATATATCTGAAACTTAGGGAATTATGAACTTATTGGAAATGTTGAAATTTGAAATAAAAAACCAAGCGGAGAATAGAAATGTTGATGCCAAACTGTCATTGTGGTGATGATGGAAATAAATGCAATGGAAGCAAAGAAACAGGGGGATGGATAGCTGGATTCAGACCATGTCACAAGCTCTATATCGAGGAGAAAGTCTCACCTTTTATCAGAAACCTACTAAGAAGGAAATCAACCCCCTCTTTTTGAGACAATCTGAATTGTTGCAGTTGCCTTGTAACCAAATTCCTTTTTATTCACACTGACTATCACAAAATGTCGTCCAGATAATAACTATGATTAATTCACCACAACCTGAAATTTTGGAACAAATCCATCCATAGGAAAGATGTATTTCCATCGAACATGGGTGGAAGTCATTGGATTACCAGCCATTGATGAAAGATGTTAACCAATGAGAGACTTTTCACCTTTGATGATGATGAGAGTCAAGTTTCCATTGGTACAACTTGTTGGACATTAATTAATGTGATGATGTCGAATGTCATGCAAGATCTGACAAACATGAGGAATTAATGAATCCCAACTGTTGTCAGTGAGGGAACCTGCCATTAATGTATGGAAGCCCCTAGGTACCATTCAAATCTCTGAGTTTGATCCCCTAGATGATGTGTTGAAGTTGATGGAGGTAAAGCTATCAGAAGGAGAATCTTGATGCACCTCTCATCATCTGACGCGAGAAAAAACAAAATGATTTGAAGAACATGTAGTAAGGTTTGATAAATGTGTACAAGAGATTTTTATACTAGGCTAATCCGACAACAAGATGGTTTTCAGACAGACCCTTATCTAACCACATCAGTAAATTGATTTTCATGGATAGACTATTTTATTTTATTTATTTGTTATTATTCTTGTTTTTTGTTTTTTATTTTTGTTATCTTATTGTATATATTTTTTATTTTTTATTTATTTTCTTATGTACATACATTCAAAAAGATGAAAGAAAAGATTCAATCAAAGGTGGGAGAGGGGGAAGGAGATCCCTTGCCCACTACCTCCATKTCATACTATTGCAAAATATATCATACAAAGTTATCCTTGGACATTGGCMTGTGATACAACCTCAACCGATGACCATTGACCAAAAAAGAATGTTTTTGTTCGTCAATTGTTGTTATCCTGATTGATCCATTGTTTAATACAGTCTTGATTTCGTAAGGCCCCAACCATCTTGTAGTATTTTTTCCTTGGAAGTTCTTAAACTGAGAATAAAAAAAGAGGGCCTAATCACCAGGCTTGAAAAWTTTCTTCTTGATGAATTTATAATGCCATCTAGCTCTCTATTCCTGTACCATAATAGTGTGTTGAACTGCATCTTGCCTAATTTCATCCAACTCATTTAGTTGGGCTATTCTCTATTTCCGTGCCTCTGATAAATCTATGTCCAGTTGTGCAGTTGTCCTAAAGGTTTTCACTTGAACCTCAATGGGCAGAAGAACATGTTTTCTATACACTAACTTGTATGGAGTAAAGCCTGTGGTATTTCTCCATGTGGTTCTATAGGCCCATAATGATTACAAAAGCTTGTCTGCCCAGTCTTTGTGCATATGGATTGTCCTAGTTAGAATTTCTTACAATACTTTGTTTGTAGTCTCAACTTGCCTATTTGCTTCTAAGTGGTATGGATAATATATATAGTGCTTTATCTAGTACTATTGAGTAAGCACTTACATTGATTTAGATGTAAATTGTGTCTTGTTATCTATCACAATTTCTCTTGGAATGCCAAAGAGAGTAAAAATATCTTCATAAATAAAATCTAAACAAACTCTTCACTAGCAGAATGAAGGGATTTTACTTCTACCCACTTAGTTACATAATCAGTGCAAACTAAAATGTACCTCTTTTTCTGTGATGAAGAAGAGATTTTCCCCACAAAATCCAAGGCCCATATTTCGAAATTTTCGACAAGAACTTGGGTTTGTAAGGGCATATTGTCTTCTTGCACTAGCTTACCCATTCTCTCATAGCCATCATAGCTTCTCACATACTTTCTGGCATCTTTGAACAACGTTGGCCAATAATATCCTTGATGAAGCACCTTGTAAACAATCGTTATATCTGCGAAATGGCCTCCACAGGGGCTATCATGGCAGGCTCTCAAGATATCATATGTTTCATTGTTTAGTACACATCTTCTAATAATCATGCCAGGCCCAGTCCATGAATAATCATGTCAGGCCCGATCCATGAATAAGTTGCACTTTTCTTGAGAATTTGTTGCTTTTCTCTTGGGGAGAGATGTTGAGGAAACTTCCCTATGGCTAGAGAATTGGCTATGTATGAAAACCACATAATTTTAGTGGAAACAACAAACAAATGTTCTTCAAGAAAAATATCATCAATGAGGGTGTTTTCATCATTATTATTAATCCGAGAGACAAAATCTGCAACTAAGTTTTCTTTGCCATGCCTATCCATAATGGTAATGTTAAATTCCTGTAGGAATAGTAGCCACCTAGTTATTCTACCATTCGTGATGGGTTTATTCATTAAAAACTTGATGGAAGTATGGTCAATGTGAATACAAGTTTCATAGCCCATAATATAATGTCTAAATTTATTAATATCATGCATGACAACTAAGAATTCTTTTTCTATGACGGTGTATTTGATATGGCTGGTGATAATCTTTTACTACTATAGTAGATAGCATAAGATAACTGATCCTATTTCTATCCTAGGACAACCCCAAGAGTGGTGTTTGAAGCATCAATACAAATATGGAAAGGAAGAGACCAATCTGGTCCCCTCAGAACTGGTGTTGTGGAAAACTTTTCCTTCAAGATTTCAAAAGAAATTTGACATTGAGAATCCCACAAAAAGTTAGTATCTTTAGCCAACAATTTGTAAATAGGTGCAACTATGTTTGTAAATTTTTCAATAAACCTTCTATAGTATCCAACATGGACCAAAAAAATTCTTAACTCCTTTGGTGAATGGGGTGCAGGAAAGTCCAGGATGACCTTAATCTTAGCCAGATCCACTTTGATGCCTAAAGAAGAAACATGATGCCCAAGAACAATGCCTTGTGTGACATCATATTACATTTTTTATGACTCAAGGAAACATTATATTCCCTACATATAATCAATAATTTTTCCAGGTTATGAAGTTCTTTGGAAAAAGAGTCACCATAGACAGAAAAATCATCCATATAGATTTCAAAACACTCATGAATCAAGTCAACAAAGATCCCCGATAAAACTCTTTGAAAAGTGGCAGGGGAATTGCACAACCCAAACGGTAAAACTCTATAGGAAAATTTCCCCCATGGGCATGTAAAAGTGGTTTTTTCCTGATCTTCTGGTGCAATCTGAATTTGATTGTATCCACTAAAACCATCCAAAAATGAAAAGTACTTTTTACCTGCTAAGGTATCCAATACCTGATCGATGAAAGGTAATGGAAAATAATCTTTCAGTGTTTGTTTATTAAGCTCACGATAGTCAACACATATTCTACACTTTCTTTCCTTTTTAGGCACAACTAGAAGTGGACAAACCCACTTTCTATCAGATATAGGATATATAAAGTTAACATCTAGCAGCTTCTATAATTCTTCTTCTACTATGTCCTTTACGATAGGATTCATATGACGTTGTGGCTACCTAACGGGTCTAGAATTTTCTTGAAGGTAAATATGATGTGTACATGTGTCTGGATTAATGCCAGGAATCTCTTTATAGTCCCAGGAAAATGCACCAGATTGATTTTGTAATAGGATGATTAATTGTTCCTACATATTAGAGTCAAGGTCGACACTGATATTCAAAGTTTTTCCTGGGATAATTTCAACATTTATGTAATAGGGATCTATGGTCTCTTTGATGTCTGACACAAGGAAAAATGTAGTTCCTATTGGATCAAAATTTTCTTGAAAATATTTGTGAAAAATATGATTATAGGTTTGGATTACTTTCGGAAACTGAGTACAATCCAACACAGAAATAAATATGTTCATAAAATCATATTTTGATTGACTTTTCAATCCCTCTACTTGTTCAAGGGTTACAAGGGGATGTAAAATTTCTGTTTTTCTGTGATTTTTAATTTCCACAATTTTAAGAGATTCAATTTCTACATCTTTAGAAGATTCTATTTCCTTGTTTTCAAGAAGTTCAATTTCTGTATTTTCAAAAGATTCGAACACCTACCAATAATCTTGTAATTCTGGTTTGGCAGGTGGGTATAAAGTGAGTTTCTTCATAGCTAGACCATTTGATATGGTCATATCTCCCAACCTACATTCGATGAAAGCATCGTCTATGGCCAACCATGGTCTCCCAATAATGACAGGGTGGCCTACCATGTTGGTTTTAGGTTGGATAACTAGAAAATTTATAAGGTACTCCCAAGAATTTAAAGTTACCAATATATCATCGAGAACCTCAACATGATTGATCCTAGATCTATTATCAAGTTCACGTATTGTGGGTGTGGGCCAAAGAGTATCCAATTGTAATGTTTCCATGGTCATAATAGTCATGATATTTATTGAAGATCCCAAATCAATCAAAGTATTTCCTATGGGAACGTAATTGATGGAAATGGTGAATATGGGGTTCTCGGGGTCTCCATACTTTTTCACCAATGGTTTCCCAAACATTAGCTCGACCAGTTGATCTGCTATGTGGATAGTGGGGGATATTTTTGTTTCCTTCCAGGTTTCTTAATGCATAAATCCTTGACAATTTTTGCATATATGGGAATATCTTTTATAGCTTGCAGTAGGGGTATTTTGAAACAAACATTTTGTAGCTCAGTTTCCAAGTCAAATTCAGGGAGGAAAATCAACTTTTCTATGGCCAACCTTTCTAGATAAGGTGGAAGTTTAGATGCTTATCGCTGCTCTGTAGGAGTAGTAGATGTTTGTGTCAGAATGGAAGGAGTAACTATGTTTTTAGGTCGGTTTTCATTTGTTGGTTGTTCAGGAGTTTCCTCTTCCTCAATGACAACCATGGAATGTCTTGGTTTCACGACTTTTCCTGATCTCAGATATATATTTTGGAGGGGAATAGGAATCATTAGGTAAGTAGGAAAAGGTTATATCTCAACATTAAAGGTGGGTTGTGCAACTCTATTGTTTGGATTTGGTACCGACTGTGTAGACATTTGTGTTGGTCTGGGAGGGTTTTGGTTTGCATCCAGCTGTGGTAATTGTGGGATTGTTTCTTGGGTAGTAGGATACAATGATGGCATGTATGGGGGATATTTCAAGTAGTTAGGATAAGGAATTGGGAATTTTTGTCGAGGCATAATCCCATGAGGGTTACCTCTCCAATTCTGCTACCAAGGATGAGTTTGAGTTTTCTATTGTGGACAAGTGTTTTGCCATGGAATTTGAGTGTTACACTATTGTTGATAAGCATTATAAGGTGCAAAATATGATGAAAAAGGATCTTGGCACATACCTTGGGCTCTTGGATGCCATGGTTTCTTTAGTGCATCTTGAAAAGAAGGTTCTGCAACCTCCCTATTTTCTTTATATATGGCTTTAAGTTCGGGAAACGAGGGGAAATTCTCTGTCTCATGATCCTACACACATATTGCACAAACCTACACATTATCCAATGGGAATTCTTTAAAAGGATGCTTCTTTTGATAGCGGGGACAACAATTATGCACACGAACTTTCTCTTATTCTTTCTTTTTCTTCAGTTGAAAAATATCTATCTGAGAACTAAGAGTACCAAGAATTTCTGTTTTAAAATTTTCCAATAAATTTCCTAATTATGTCCTTAATACCCCACCTCCTACAAAAAATTTTGTTACTTTTGGAAAAACATCTCTTATTCCCTTACTAGATTTTGCTCGACTCCTAGAATATCTCCTGCATAAATCACAGATGTAAGAAAATGACAATTGAGAGATATCACTTGCACCTATTAGATTTAACACATCAATATATTCTTCTTGTATTCGTTTTAGAAAGATAGTCCTGATGGTATCATTATTTAAAGTACTCTTATTGGTTTTCTGAATATGATAGGGAAATGTTTCTACATAGTCTTCAAGACTCTCTTCCTCTGGTTGTTACATATTAAAGATGTCAATGCAGGAGTCTCTAGTCCTACAATTGTCTTGATATTTTTTTAGGAAAGTACTTTTCATGTCTTCCCAAGATTGGATAGAGTAATCTTCAAGTCCCATGAACCATCTAAGAGAGGAGTCTTTTAAGGTTGCTGGAAACAATTTTAATTTTTGTGCATCATCAACATAATTGAAGCTTCTACAGAGAATATCAAACTCAAAGAGAAAAGCATCTGGATCCTTCGTAAGCATGCCTCTAAAAGTTGGAAGGATAGAAGGGGGAATATTTTTCATGTTCACATTTGACATTAAATCAAGTATGGGAAATCAGAAGGTGGTCTCTCGTTTTGGTTTCGTATTCCTTTCTTCTTCA
>JZKD02S1246357.1:36694-59809 GCA_000966675.3 Picea glauca
GGGGCCATTTTGAGGGCCTAAATGAAGTTTTTTCGAGATAGAGGTTCTCAATGATAGCCAAAGGCATGATTGAGCCCCCAAAATGAATCTCCTCGACGATACCTTTCCAACGAGCCATCACACGCCTAAAACGGAGATCATATGCAAAAGTTACGACCCCGGGAAGTTGATGCACCAACTTACCCAAATGGGGTCCACATGACTTTTGGCGCTTCATCTCCTAGGGTTAGGTTTTTGGATGTATAGGACTTTTGGCATTCCCGGTTATTGTAAAAAGGCCTCCAGAGCCTCATTGTAACCATCTTCTTGAGAATGCGAGTAGCCGTCACATCTCTTCTCAGAGATAAGCTGCCACCATTCTAGTGAGTCTTTCACTCTGTATTTTTACAGTCTCTGTACATTTCTTTCATTAATAGAAATCATGTATTACTGTATATCTGTGTTTATGGTTGCATCTCTTATACATTTATGTTATATTATTGAATATCTTCAATATCTCTGTACATTTCTTTATTATATCTCCACTCTCATTTCGTGCCGAAAATAATCCGGATCAAGTACTTAAGCAACCAAACATCTATCCATTACACATCATAATCAAAGCACTAAGTAAATTCATAGCAGAAATGACACAACACAAAGCAAACCATGAGACACTAGATATATGTGCTTCACCTCAGGGTGGGGCTACGTCCACAAATCGCTTCGTCTCTTTATTATTTGAAAAAATCTCACATCTAGTCACTCCCGTGAACTAAGCCATAGAATCGAACTTCGAACAAGACAAGAGATCTATGCATTGAGCCCTAGATCCTCCTTCTTTACCTTCCAAAAATAGATCAAATGCACAGAGCCAAAATCTCTTATCATGGCACTTAGTACCTTCTACAAAATCACAGTCGAGCACAAAGCTTCGACCACATACATTCCTTCGCACAAAGCTATTGTTTCACACAGAACTCCTTTTACTACTTCGACAATACATTCCTATTTATGTATACTTTACAAACCCTTACAATAAGGCCTAAACATGGGGAAAACCCATGGGCCGACATCTCATAAACTCGTTACAAAACCCTTGAGGACCCCTTATTGGGTCCACATCACCCTCAAAATAGGTGAGGTCTGCAATCTCAGCTCTGCCTGGGCGCTCCTACTTCGACCAACATGTCGAACTCCAAAAGTGGTCCAAAACTGACCAAAGTTTCCCCAAAACTTGGTCGAGGGCCAACAGGATTCAAGTGGTGACCATGTCAGCTTACAATAATTTGAATATGGGAAGTTAGTAACATGTGGGAATCTACTAAAGAATTGAATCATGGAGGTTCCAATAGAGTTTCAAAACCCTAAACCTAACCCTAATTCTAGCTATCAAAAACCTAGCAAAAGGAGGGAAAAGGGTCACATCATTGGTTGTTCCAAAGTATGAGCAAGAGTGTGGAGGAGATATTAACATAGAAAAGAGGCATGTAGAAGACCACTATGTATTATATCTTTGTAATGAGCTTGGAAAACTTTGTAATATGTCTTGTAATCTTCGTAATATAAGAAGACAGAAGGAATAATCCATCATTTCTTGATGCTTTTACCATATCATGTTCCCAAGGTAGATTTTGTATCCAATATGTGTGTCTTTGCTATTGTACCTCCATTCAATGTCATAGTAATTAATTAATTTGGTTGGTGTGTTTTATTTTCATGTTTAAAGCACTAAAAATACAAAATGGTAGTCACATAGTCAAGCTTCATTTCATTGTATTTGTTGTAGTTTGTAGATCTATTATACTGAGCCAACCATTGGAATATCTAAGATGGTTTACATATCAAGCATGTTATGTGGAAAATCTCACAACTATTAGAATCTTTGGTGCACCTTTGATTTGCTTAACCATATGTGAATATCGCATATAGTTGTTTAAACTTGTGTTCATAACCTTGGGTTATATTTAACTCTTAATTGTCCCCCAAGGTACTTATAATATCTAAATTGTCACCACCCTGGACTTTAGTATAACATGGATATTACTTTGACCTTCAACATTGACACATTCATTATTCCCCGTGAACACCTTATCATATAGTTATTTTTAATGTGATGGCCACTCACAACAAGGCATCATCATATGCTATTGAACCACACTAAGATGCACCTCAGTCGATCCATTATATGTGTTTTGATTGCTTCAAAACTAAGACTGAGAACATATGCTTTGACTAATATTGACTTTGTAAACCATCGTCATTTATATTTGCATGATTCAACTTACTATTATATTTTGGATTTTGCTTCCTATCATAACACTTTGACTTCTTGTTTCCTTTTTTTAAAGTCTATAACATGGATGTTCTTTATTATACCACTTGAATAGGTCATCCATCTAACATCAACATTCTTTTGTAAGTATAGCGTTAAGTTGTTTGTCGATGATTTGAAATTTTGTCTCCCACTTTTTTCTTATTGTAATTGAATTACCAGATTATCTAAGTCTAATAACTCTAGCATGTTTTCTAATGACACAACAATAATGATCTGGATTATTTTCAGCACGAAATGAGAGCGGAGATATAATAAAGATTTGTACAGAGATGTATCAGATATCCAATAATATAACATAAATGTATCATAGATGCAACCATAAACATAGAGATATAGTAATACGCAATTTTCTATTAATGAGCGAAAATGTACAAAGACTGTAAAAATACAGAGTGAAAGACACACTAGAATGGTGGCATCTTATCTCTGATAAGAGATGTGTCCGCTACTCGCATTCACAAGAAGATGATTTTACAATGAGGCTCCAAAGTCCTTTTTATCGTAAATAAAATCCAAAACCCTAACCCCGGAAGATGAAAATCCAACATTTTTGTGGACCCCGTTTTGGGTAGTTTGGTGTATGAACTTCCCGGGGGCTTAAATTTGGCATAGATCTTTGTTTTGGGTGCACGATAGCTCATTCGAAAGGTATCATCAAGGAGATTCATTTAGGGGGCTCAATCAAAGCCATTGGCTATCATTGAGAAGCTTGATCCCAAAAAACCTTCATTTAGGCCCTCAAAATGGCCCCAAAAGTTAAAAACTGCTAAAAATAGTAAATTACCAAAATTGCCAGAAAATTGTTTTGAGCCAGTTGGAAAAGGTGGGTGGCCACCGATATGCACCTGGATCAATCCTCCCTCCTTAGGAAGCAATGGTCTCCATTTTGTTGAGTGCCCGGGGGGGAGGAAAAAGCGTTTGTTGAATCTGCATCTTGATGAGTTGCTTGCCTTGTTGGAGAAGTTGTGTTGCTTAGCTTGTTGAAGGTTGTCACGAGCTTGTTGTTGGCGAGGTTGACTCTGTTCAACTAGTCAGGCTACCTGATGACTATGTGCAGAAGGAATCTTTGTGTTTTGCTTGAATCTTGTTGACCTACTTCTATTGAAAAAAAGGTGCTTGTGTCAAGGTTGTAGTGGTTGCAGTATCCTTTTGTTCCCCTTCTGAACAGATTGTGAAGAAGCTAAATTTTATAGTATGAGATACTACCTTGCGAAACTGCTTAGGTGGAACAGTAGTCGAAACTACCTCTAGTATTCTGTAGAGATGACCCCAAAAGAAACAATGACACTGCGGGGTCGAGACTCATAAACAACATGGCGTTTCTACATATATTTCTGACCCAAGAGAACATCACAGACATCTAGTGGGGAAACATAACATAATACCTCATCCTTGAAGGGTTGGATGTCATATGACAATCGACACTAATGGTTGACACAAAGATCATCTCCCTAGAAAAGCCACCCGATGTTGTATGGTTGCGGGTGTGGTTTTGTCGAAAATCCCAATTGTTTGACGACCTCTGCTGATATGAGGTTCTTTTGTCTTCCGCTATCAACAATAAAATGCAGCAAGGTCCCCTTCACCCACATCTGTGAATGAAAAAGGCGCTCCCCCTCTTCAAGATCTGTTGTTTCTTCTGGTTGAATTGTTGCAGTTGTGACAATAGCAGTGGGGTCTGCATCGATGATCTGTCTTTTACCAGTATTTTCATAATCAGATTCTGAATCAGGGTTCGGCTCATTGTCTTTGATCTCGGCCACCAATGACTATTTTGAACGACGTTCATCGGTGTTGTGTCAGGGGCTTTTGTGGAAATCGCATCATTTTTCGGTGTCCTTCTTTGTCTTCCCGTGACCCTTCTTTTCCTGTGGCTTGGACTGGTTTTCGAGAGATTGTTTGTTAGGGTCATCTTTATCATACTTTGGTTTTTGCGGATTTTCAGACCCGAACTCCCATTTGTTCTGGTGCTTAAATTTCTGCTCAATTTTAACAACATATCGATAAGCAGCACCAAGTGATGAGATGTCTAGAAAATCCATTTCAATTTGGATGTATCTGTGTAGAGCCCCACGGTATTTCAGAACCAAATGTCGTTCGGAGTCTTTGATACCCATCTTGGTGCGCAAGGTATGTAAAGTATTGGTGAACTCTGGAACTTCTTGGCCCCTTTCTTGTCGCAGTGTGGTCCATCTCATATACTGGTCCTCATAGTTGCCAACAGGGTAATGTTGTTCCTTTACCGTGTCCATAAAAAAATCCCAACTGGGATCGGCCCCATATATTCCAGACTCTTCTGTGGAACTTTTCTCCGAGTAAGTTTCCCACCAATGTTTGACATGGGGGAGATCCTTACGGAGTGTGAATGTGATCTTTTCACTGTCGGAAAAATGGTGAACAGAGAAATAACCTTCTAGCATATTTAACCATTTGTCTAGGGCATCCACATCTATCTGACCTTAAAATACGGGAATATCAAAATTAACCTGTACCTTGAAAGGAGAGGTGCTTCCAAAGTGGTTGTTTGATGAAGATGTGTTTGTTTCTATCAGCAGACGTTGAAGGATGTGGGGAAAATTCTCCATCATTTCATCCCTTTATCGTGTGAGAGCTTGCTCAAGCAACAGATTGATAGAATCGTCTGCTCCATCTTTTTTCTTTTCTTCCACCATGGAGGGTTTCTTGGGCGTACGAGAGCAATTGTATTCAAGAGAGACAAGCTCAAAACCCAACTTTCTATACTTAGACCTCGTCGGGAACATGCGCTGAAAAAACAATCAAGAGTAGTTTGCTCTGATACCACTGATCCAGACTATTTTCGGCACGAAATGAGAGCGGAGATATAATAAAGAAATGTACAAAGATATATCGGATATCCAATAATATAACATAAATGTATCATGGATGCAACCATAAACATAGAGATACAGTAATACACAATTTTCTATTAATGAGCGAAAAATGTACAAAGACTGTAAAAATACAGAGTGAAAGACTTGCTAGAATGGTGGCAGCTTATCTCTGAGAAGAGATGTGGCTGCTACTCGCATTCGCAAGAAGATGATTTTACAATGAGTCTCCAAAGGCCTTTTTATCATAAATAAAATCCAAAACCCTAACCCTGGAAGATGAAAATCCAACAATTTTGTGGACCCCGTTTTGGGTAGTTTGGTGTATCATCTTCTCGAGGGAGTAACTTTGGCATAGATCTTTGTTTAGGGTGCACGATAGCTCGTTTGAAAGGTATCGTCAAGGAGATTCATTTAGGGGGCTCAATTAGAGCCTTCGGCTATTATTTTGAAGCTTGATCCCAAAAAACCTTCATTTAGGCCCTCAAAATGGCCCGGGAAGTTAAAAACTGCTAAAAATAGTAAATTACCAAAATTGCCAGAAAATTGTTTTGAGCCAGTTCGAAAAGGTGGGTGGCCATCGATATCCACCTGGATCAAATAATATCCCAACTTAGATTAAATTAGACTATCAAGTCTAATGTAAATACATTCTTCCTCATAGACGGATATACCAAATAACTTATAATATTTGTATATTTTCTTCATGTGATCCAAGTGTTCTAATACTAATATTTCCTCTTGAATATCACATGATTTAGCTAGTGACAAAAGTACCTCTAAATTGCCATAATTTTTCTTTGACACGTTCACATGAGAGTCTACCATATCTTCTTGGTAGTCTTGCACTTGTAGACTCAATGCAACATTATGACTCCAAGGATAAACAATGACACTTACTTTACTTTGTCATCAAGTTGTTTCCAAACAACTAGGGTTTTATATGCCATTTTTTTTATAGTTATTGATTACAATGTATTGTCGAGGAAATATGACTACATGCAAATATTTCAAATGTCGCAATTATCTATGTTGAAGCACTCAATTTCCCTAATTTCAACTATTTCCATTAGTAATCCACATAATTTCTCAATGGATCATATCAAATATTACAATTCATATAATCAATAAACTCTTACACTGGCTTGATTTTTTTTAAACCCAAAATGACATTCAACCTCTACTAAAAATCAAATATTGAGATTTTCACCATTAATTTTGAGAATCCAAAGAATATCCATAGTGCATTATCTTCCTCTTATCAAATGTAGACATAACATACAAAAATTTAAGTAGATGTTCCGTTACAAACCTTGAAATCAAATTATTACAACATTTACACCATTGTTATCAACTTCAAACAATGGCCTCGCATTCATGCAGCAACTCTAACACTAATTGTTGGAATAAATTGTCAAAAATAAACACACAACGTAGATGATTCGACTTCTAGCAATTAAGATAGAATATGTGCATGTGTTGGGATTATGATTCCTAATATAGATGTAACATGATCTTTAAATTTCAAAGAATGAATCATTAAAACAGTGTGCATACATATGTGAGTAAAAGATTGTATATTTTTGGTATATTTTTACGCACCGTCACATCATAGATATATACATTTGATAGTAAAGATTAAATACGATAGAGTAGACAATCAATAAAGATAAGATTCTTACTACTTATGAATCATTGGCTCATGTCATGGTACCAACAACTAAATTGACCTCCAACCCTAAACCCTATCAGCCTAGCTAGTTGGATTCATGCTAAATTGACCTCCACCTTCTTCTATTGGTTCAATCAATATCCTACCACCTTGACGTGTATTTGCGATGCTTGGTGACTAGACACCCAACTTCAAAATGAAAAGTGTATAACCAAAATTAGGGAATTATTAAGTTTTTCTCTCAAGACTAGATTTAATGTATAATATATCCCTGCTTGGTGACTAGACACCCAACTTCAACATGAAAAGTGTATAACCAAAATTAGGGAATTATTAAGTTTTTCTCTCAAGACTAGATTTAATGTATAATATATCCCCTAAACCTAGTAGTCAACTCCCAAAATATTCATTATGGTTTTTAAATTTAGTTAGTTAGTGATTGGATTGGTTGTGGATTCATTGAACTCCCTTTCATTTTTTTTAGTTAGAATGGTGTACTCTCATTCTTTCCAAGGTTCATCTTGATGAAGAGCCATTGGATAAATTCCAATACAAGGATGATCTACCTTCCTTGGGCTTGGATTCAATGAATTTAAGTGTTTACGTAGCTAAATTCACAAAGAATAAAAATATATTATTATAGTTTCTCCTCAATGGTAGGCTACATCTTTGGTATATGTAATCCATGTTCAACATGTTTTCCATTTGTAGGATAATGGATTTCAACATCATTTTCTTTTGTGTTATTTGCATATTGCATCATTTTGAAAATATTTGAAGTTCTTCATCTTAATCTCTTTAATTCATTGGCATAACTACATGTTGTGACATCTTAAAAATATATGTAAGGTATTAATCATCTCAATATCTTTAAGCCGATCACATATTTACATGTTGCATTGTTTTGAAAATATTTGTGGGTTTTCTTTATCTTAATAACTTTTAGTCATTGACATTGGCAATGTTGTTTTAAGTTTTCTAATGTTATGTCATTTTGAAACTATTTGTAGTGTCTTATTTATTTATTTTATGTTGTTGACATGGAAAATGCTTAAGTTTTTCCTTAAATATTGTGGATTATGTGGATTTTATGTGTTCTTTTTTAGATGAATTTATTGGATGATCCAAAAGATCTTATAACGGAAAATATAGCATGGAAGTCTTGATCATGTTTTTTTTTAAATAACAATTATTATGTTAGTGAATCTAGATTACATATTGAGCTCCCTAGATTTACATTAAGAGTAGCTAAGCCAAAGCTTAGGGTTTGTTTTGATACAAAATTGTCTTCCTTAGTGTGTTGACTTTCCAAGTCGTGTCTCCAAAATTCATAATAATATTTGAGAAATTTAAGTACATACTAAAATTATACATTGAAATACATATCAACGACTTGAATAAAATGACAGTTGCCTCCTACGTTGTAAAATAAAATAGTCAAGATTGAAACAATATTTATAAATTAAACAATGATCACTTTCACATACTATAAATTGAATAATGATATTTTCCATCTAGTAGAAATTATGAAAACATAAATTCTATCTACTACCACATGCATTTATGATGTAAAACTATATATATATATATATATCCTCATTTGAAAAATGAACAAGTATTAAGGGAAGCTAAAAATAGAAAAATATATATATGAAAACTTCCCAACTAAGGGAAGACTAGGCTAAAATGGTAATTGGCATATGCATTTTGGATGCAAATAAAAAATTATAGCTGATATTGGACAATGGTAGTTGTATATCAATGATAACTACCACCCACTACCACCAAGTTGACACTAAACAATGATATCTACCACCCACTAGTTGTCGATTGAACATTGTTGACATGTCTTATTGTTCAAATGCAAAACAAATATAATAATCAAGATTGAACAATGATAGTTGCATATCAATGATATTTTCCACACGCTACCACTTAATATAGATTAAACAATGATATATACCACCTATTGTAGATTAAACATAGCTACCACATGTTGCCACTTGCTTTTATGATATAGAACAAACTAAATAGATGCCTCTTTTTAAGATTGAACATAAGACTTGGAGGAGAAGCTAAAAACGTAAACAAGAATCGAAAATATTTCAAACCAATGGAAGACTTGAGAATAATTTCTTCAATTGAGTTACGATGATCCTTAATTATTAGTTGGTTACTTGCATTCTCGAGAAATTGGGCTCTCTCACTAAAATTCATAATTGTCTTTATCAAATATTTTAATGTGTTTGGATTGATTTCTATGGTTTGTTTTCCATTACATTTGCCTTGGAGTTAAATTTCATAAGGGCATGTTTACCCTCCCATTCATAGAAAAAATTATGGATTGATTTTTATGGTTTGTTTTCCATTACATTTGACTTAGAGTTAAATTTCATAAGGGCATGTTTACCCTCCCATTCATAGAAAAAATTATGAAAATATTTGTTTCTTTGCATATTTCTATCTATTTGAACACTTTATGTCTTTGAAATATTTCTATCTATTTGGACACTTTATGTCTTTGAAATATTTCTATCTATTTGGACACTTTATGTCTTTGAAATATTTCTATCTATGGGATATTGCAATATGAGAATACTCTTAAATTATCATTTTGGAAGAGGTAACATATTTTAGCAATGAAATTATTTTAAAGAGGGCAATAGATTTGATTATTCATATATTGAACTATATTTTAGTGACATATAAATTGTTCCTTTATGTTAGAGAATTATTCCTCCTAAGCTTCCAGAAAGGGCTCAGGGTTTTCTTTAATTCTCAATCAAAGACAAGAGTGAATTTGCCTTAAGATTGAATGCATTCTTTATTATCATTATTCTTAGTGTTTATTATATAATGGAATTTAGGTCTAGTTTGTTCTTTTCTATGGGATTATTACTCTATCTCAAAAACCACATAGATGCCTCAAAATTCTAGGCATTTCACTTCCCTCAATGACATATCATTTTGATTTCCACTTCCTTGGAACTTGGATAAAAATATCTCATTGATCAAGTTTGCATTGAATTTGTAGATGAACGTTCACATGAATAACCTTTCCATTGTTGAAGATTTGACTATACCTATAAACCCATATATTTAGCAATCCATTATTGGAATCAATGTCTATATCACTTTGACTAATTGTTTCCCTTTGAGAGTACTTGGATAGTGACACCCATTGAACATTTGATATTTTGCAACCAACTTAAGCGATATGGGAGGCACAGATCCATAGAAGGAGGTGCCACACTGAGTTTTCTATTGAACACTCAAAGAAGATATGAATGGAAGATTCTTCATTCTAACAATACAATGGGCATATTGTAGGACTAGCAATTCCTTTTTTATCAGGTTTTCAATATTCACTATAGATAAATTATCCATGCGGTACTAATCAAGAAACCAAATCTATTTTAGAGATAGAATCAACCAACCAAATGTTAGTCCACATGATGCCAAGGAGGGAGATCTTGAACTCCACCTAACAACTTATAGTAATCATCCTTCACTATGAAAATTCCATACTTAGAGCCACAAATAATTGAATCTTTTTCCTTTCTAAAGAGAGGGGATTTTCCTTCCAACAAGTGTAAGATCTGTGAAGGAATGGGAATCATGGAATTAGGAGTAAGGATAGGGTGGTTCCAACTTTCTATGGAGGGATTTGATAACCAAGCCAAGATTAAATATAAAAAAAGAATCGGGATATCGTTACTACCTGTAACGCCCCCCGACCGTCATCCAACCCACTGGTCGGGCAGACTCTACTTTGTGGAACAACATCATTTTATGCTTAATTAATAACATGCATTTAAAACAGGTTAAACACATTTAAACTCAGAGTCAGCACAAAATTACTGCTGACATAAATAATCCATGGAATTAACATTCATTCATATGCACAGCAGAATACATGATAATTATAAGCCACACAAGCATGCAAAACATAATTAAAGCAGAAGTCGATACTTATCTTTGAAACGGTGGTAATTCCACCAACCACGTACAGGCCTTCCACGAACCTCCCAGCCTTAGACCACGCTACTCATCACTCTCAGCAGTGGATCACCCCCGAGCTGGGACTAAGCTCCACCCAAGGCAAGGAATCCTAGGCTAGGCTGAGGTTACAGGGAAAACTGCACAGAATCACTGGAAGGATTCTTCCCAGGATGCCATCTTACACCCACTACTCCTGGACTCTCATTCCCCACATGCTTGTTCTGCTCGGGAGTATACACCTGCACAAGCACAGTCCATCGATGCTACACCTCCCTCTCTGGGTCTCAGCAACAGGCCGGATCAGGAAGTCTCAGAGCCCGAAGCTGGTGTTGGACTCTCTCTGGGAGAAAACCACTTCCCAGCAAACTCTCTCTCTCCTAGAGAGAGCTGCTCACAGGCCTGAAAACCTGCCGCTTCCAACAACAATCACCTCCCTCACCTGGAGAGAGGTTACACACAGGCTCAGCATGAACTTACACTAGCCAACAAGCCAGGCGCAGTCCAGCACTGCGTGGCCACAACAGTCAACTGGGAAAACAGACACGGGCTTCCCAAACAGGTGACAGACAAATACTTCAACCCAACCAGGCTCAGCAATTACTGGATAGACTCACGGTTATGGTTTCGGGACTGTGCAAGGTGTACAGAGATCCCACACACAGGCTCGACGGTTCAGAACAGAGGGTGTACCGGCTTTCCCTGAAACAAACACAGACCCTTCCCCCGATTTCAAAGTTGCGTGAGGGTATTCTTGCAGAGGTCAGATGGAATTCACGTTCAAACGGTCGATGGGTATGGAAGCGAAACCCCCAACATGGCTCATTTCCACAGTTTTAACTGCATGCGCTTGGGTTGACACTTGTCACCCATGAAGTTGCATGCGCTTCATAGCATGTGTTCCCTTTTGCACGTGTTCCCCTTCCAGGAACTTAGGATAAAAACATACATTTCACATGTATTTTTGGAATAATATTAAAATATTATTCCTAAGGACTTAAGCCCCTAGGCTCAACACTTAGCCCCTCTTTCCCACCTTCCAACCCCTAATCCCTTACCCACTCTGTGGAAGCTTAGTCCCCCATCACTCATTCATCGTGGTCGGTCTGCACGCAGCGATGTTTATATTTTTATTAATAATGTGCATAGATATATGTACAAAATCAGGCTC
This sequence comes from Picea glauca, assembly GCA_000966675.3. Taxonomy (NCBI): domain Eukaryota; kingdom Viridiplantae; phylum Streptophyta; class Pinopsida; order Pinales; family Pinaceae; genus Picea; species Picea glauca. The sequence goes on from JZKD02S1246357.1 coordinate 48,703, forward strand.
TTGGCCTTCAACACTTAGGCTCTCTGGCCTAATAATCACATAAGCCCACCAGCTTATATAAACTTGGCTCACCATCCTATAAAACATAATTACAATTCATTTCATAAACATGATTTACAACAGGGCTCGGCCTTGGGGACATTACACTACCACATTGCATGAATGGAATAATATCATGGTAAGGCACAGGGGAGGAGCTCCTAGAATAAAATCCTCCTATATTTTAATAGATATCCCATTCTTAAGGGACCAAGAGATTGAATCCTTGACAAGGGGGATGAATCGATACATGGATTTCGAGATGGGTAAAGCCAAGAGGGGAGGGGATGATATTAAAAAAAAAATCGATGCCCTGAAGTATTTTTTTAATATAAATATATTTTCACTATGTTTGCTCACCAATAACAACATTCCATACCAATATTGCTCCCACTACAATTCTCATAAATCTTGGGTATTTTATTCCAATACCTCACAATGTCATTGAATTATTGATTTTTATCCCATGTTATTAAAGATAATTTGTTCCCTCTTGATTGCTCCCCCCATCCATAAGAAATTCCTTATCAGTTTGCTCATTTCATTTAGGATTCCATAAGGGGTTGATAGAGTTGAGAAGAGATAAACATGGACACCATATAAAAATTTATGGATAAAAATTCCTCTACCTTGTGGAATGAGCCAATCGGCGCTCCATCTCACTATTTTCTTTTTAAAAATTTCAACTACTTGTAGCTATTCTCTAGATTTTAAATTTCCCCAATAGTGGGGTATTCCCAGTTATAAGAAGGATTTACACTCTTTCCAAACAAGAAACTCTAATATTTCATCACTTTTCATAAGAGTAGCTTCATCTACATTTAGCCTATAAGTTTTGAATTCCTTCTGATAAACTTGACCTCTCCAAGCATTCAAACAATAAATCATTCAAACAATAAATGAGGATTATATTGAATATTATTGCAATTATAATAAAGGCACCTCCTAATAGTGAGGTATCATCAACAAAGTAGGATAGGTTTAATTCTTTGGCTTGGATGATTTCAATGCTCGACAATCTTCCTTTAGATCTTTTTTCTTTGAGGGATCTTCCCAATGATTCATACATAAGGATGTAATGACAAGGGGATGATGCAAAGCCCTAAATTAGATAATAAACCTAACCTTAACTAAAGGATATATCCATGGAGAGATAATAAACTCTCTCACCCAAGATATAAACTCTTTAGAGAACCCGAAATCTTACATTGCTTTGAAGAAAAAATCATGATTCACCGTGGCATAAGCATTTTCCATATTCAATTTTAGGACCATATATTTTTTTGTTTGGTCTCTTAGCCAAGAGAATGGATTCCTATAATAAAATAATATTTTCATAAATCAATCAGTTTGGGACAAAACCACCCAGCTCACCTAAAATTTGCTTGGAGATTAGACGTTTAAACATCCTTGTGATTATCTCAAATCAAGTTTTATATCCAACATTACACAGCACCAAGTGTCTAAATATGTTACGATTAGAGGCATTGATTCCATTTAGGATTAATGTTAGAAACGTTGAATTAATGCCCCCTCCGATTTTATTTGAAACTTTCATTCCCTTGGAACTTGGATAAAAATATCTCCTTGATCAAGTTTGCATTGAATGTATAGATGTTCACATGACTGGCCTTTTTGTCGTCAAATATTTGGCTATACCTAGAAATTAATATTTTTTAGTAGGCCACTATTAGAATCAAGGTCCATATCACTTTGACTTATTGTTCCCTTTGAGAGTACTTAGATAGTGCCACCCATTGACATTTGATATGATGCAATTAGCTTGAAGGATATGGGAGGCCTAGATCCATAAGGAGGATGTGCCGGTCTAAGTTTGCTATTGAACACTCAAATAAAAAATGAATGGAATTTTCTTTATTCTTACAACATAATGGGCATATTGCAGGACCAATAATTCATTTTTTTATAAAGTTTTCAATATTCACTAGTGATCAATTTGCCATGCGTTGGTAATAAAGAAATCAAATGTATTTTAGGGGTAGAATCAACCAACCAAACGTTGGTCCATTTGATGCTAACGAGGGGAGCTTGAACTCTACCTAACAACCCGTAGTCTCGTAATAGCCATACTTCACTATGTAATTTCCATACTTAGAGCCACAAATAGTTGAATCTTTATCTTTTCTTGAGAGTCGGGATTTTTCTTCCAAAAAGAGTAAGAGCTATGATGAAAGAGAAATCATGGCATCCGGAGTAAGGATAGGGTGGTTCCAACTTTCTATGGAGGAATTTTATAATTAGAACAAGAATAAATATGTGCCTCCAATGTTCCTCCTCATGTAGTTGAGCTTTATATAACTATATATCAACCTCTCTTTCTTATTTTGGCGCATAAATCTATGTATCCCACCATATCCACGTGCTCTTGAATTTCCTAAAATTTCACTCTACATGATTTTCTTGTCTCATTAGGATCCTGAATGTTTGAACTTACCCATTATTTGATATTAGATTTATGTCACTTTATTTGATGTTACTAGATATAAGCCTTGGATCCATAAACTTCAAGAGGGTAGGCCCATGAATATACAATGAGATCATTGAATTGGGGTGCTCCATCCAAATTGCACCAAATCTAAAAGGAACAGGACCATAATTTTTATGGGACAAAATTTCCAAGGAGATGGGTATGTGGTCCGATATTGAAAAAGGATAGTAGAGGAAATGAGGGATATACCATTATCTAAATAAGGTTCTTGAGTCGAAAACATATCCAAAGTTCAATAATAAAGCCTGGCCCATTTTCCTCTTAATCCATGTATACTTATTTTTCATTGGTTTCATGTAAAGTAAATCAAAGTGAAACATTAGACTTGTTATCCCCATTTTGTGGGATAACCAAGGAGATCATGTCTTGAGGCCCTCAGGTTGCAGATATGGAGTGTCGAGAGAATACATGACCAACAACATCTATTTACACATACATAATCCCACTCCATCACCACATTTGATCCATTGTCAGTGCATCCTCTAAACCAGCTAGCTTCTGGAAGGCAGATGGGGCTTGCTCCATGCAGTACAAGTCAGGTATTGTGGCAGGTAATCACCTTAATATTTAAGGCCTTTGAGCATGTTGTATTTAAGCTACTTGTTATTATAGAATGCATGCTTGGACATTATGCCTTTGACTTGTTTCACCTTGGTGAGTGTTATAGATTTCCTAGTAAGTGACCAACCTTTGGGAAAGGTTTGCAAATGGGCGTCTCTTGAGGGGTTATCATACCATTTTCGACCATACATACCACTTTCCGCTCATTACATTCCCATCATACAACCCTCTTCTAGGTCCGTTGACTTTAGTGACCCAAGAAGGGCATGTACCTTACTCCATGGGAATAAGGGGTTGAAGGCCCAGATGGATTGTTGTTGGCTAAAAAGATAAAATCCTAGATATTAACCTTCCAAATGCTTCACCCAGGGATTCCCGAGAAAGCAATGAAATGCTTCTTTGTAAGAAAAGGGGACCTACAAGAATAAATGATAATGAATAATTAGGGGGTTAGTTGGAGGATAGGAGGTCTCATCATGAGTTGGCCTATCATGATCATCAGCATTTAGCGGTATGACATTACCATTATCCAGTCACCAAGCCAGGGTAATGGCTCTCAGTTACACAACTGAGAGAAAGGGGGTCTTATCATGAGCCAGCCTTCTCATTTCTGCGAGGTATTTGTGAATGACATTGTCATTATCTTGACACCACGCTAGGACATTGGCCTCCAACTCATTCCTTAAAACATGAAAGAAACAATGAATGGCAAGAAGATGGGCTTGGAAAAAGTGCATTGCAAACGAAGGTGTCACACACACCCTCTACAAAGGCACCCATGAATGAGATAATACGAGCCCTTGTATGTCATGAAACTAAACGACCTATGAAGTCTAAACCCCTTCAACCTCACCATCCACTACATAACCTTGAAATTCCATCCTTGGGAGCATCCTACTTGAGGGTTTTGGTCTACCCAATAGGACCTTTATGGCACCCCGACCATACTTAAACTTGGTCAATTGTATAGCGTCTTTGAGCATTTGTTTGATTTGATGAGGTAGTTTTGATGCACATGTTTAGGTGTCTTGCTTATTATACATGGTTTATACTTGTCATAATATCTTTGACTTGAGATATTTGGAGGTCATACCCTTTTGTTTTGCAGGACCTTGCTTGGTGGCCAGTTTTGGGAGAACAAGCTTAGCTTGGGTTTCCATGATGGGGCAAGGATCCCACAAGTTGTATGTGGTAGTCCTGCACATCGGATCACAGAGTGATCCCTTTGGAGGCTTTCTTGACATCATGGAGGATCCTATCCAGCCCCTAGCACCCAAATGATTTTCCAAGGAGAGGCAAAACGTCATTTTTTTAGGGATAACATCATGCATGAGGGGGTTTGATAGTGATGGAGTGATTGCACATTGACACTTGGAATTTTTTCACCGAATGAGGCATGGAGAAGACTTAACACATGATGAGGAGGCTCAAAGAGCCCCAACGACTTCTACATCTTCCCCAATGACTTTCTCAAGTGCCAAAACGTCCCCTAAAGGGGTGACATCACCTTGTTCTAGGGTTTCTTTTGTGTAAAAGTGAATTTTAATATGAATTGTTTAATATTATTTTGATGCAAGGGGTAAGATAAGGGTTGTTGACCCCTTATCTTGTGTTTTACCCTTGTTAAGTGGACAAACCATGTGATAGATATTTTGTATAAATAGAGACCATGAAATCTCATTTTGAAACATATCTCTCCCATTTGGAGAGGCCTTGGACTGAAATTTTCGCTATATTTGGCTATTTGTCTCTTGTGCTCTTGTGTGGCTATATTTCTTGGTTATTGGTTGGTGGAAGCAAGCTCTAGGCTTGGAAGTCTTTTTTCTTGCTATTGTGGTGGTTTATCTTAACATATTTTCCTTGAATTGGTAATAAAATCTGCTTGTGCTATCATTTGTATTTCAAGTCAAGGTTATCTTGATAGATCTAGGTGGGAAGTATAAGGGCATACACCCCCACCTTAGTCTCCATCATAATTTTGCTTAAGTATTTTTTATTTAACAAGGGTTTACTAAGATAAGTATAAGTGCATACACACCCTCTTAGTCTAAACCCTAGCTAGGGATACTTGCCTTGGGGAGTAAGAGGATTTACACCCCCAAGGAAGGTAGTACCTCTAGTGTTTTCTTTTCTTGACTCCATTAACCCAACCATTAAAGGTACTAGTCATCATTTGTTGCATTGGAGAAATAAATTGTTGCCTTGGTAAATGTAAAAATTCAAGGTCTTGAATTTCTCTCACTTGGATTTTGTTCTTTGAAACATAGGCTCACTTGCCTCATTGAGGCATCCCCTCTCTCTTACTAAATCGTGTTGTTGTTAACAAAATAACCCTACATCCATAAGGCTACAGAAACCATAATTGTTATAACCCTAACAACTCACAAACTAACCCTAGACTTAAGCTAAAACTTTTGCCTCATGTTCAACTTGCTATAGCACACTTTTTGGTCAACATTTGGGCAAGTTTCATTCGGTAATTTTGTTGTTGCAATACATTATATGTTACATCCATAAGGCTGATAGATTTTACTAAGAGATATTGTATGACAACCTTGTTTTAAATATCAAAGTGCATGATAATCCTTAGTCATTTGCTAGACTAACTTTTGTGCTTTCAAATTCACTTATACTAGCTCTTATTACACTTTTTATGGTTTAATAATTGTTGATATATTGATCAATCTACTGCTGCAAATTAGCGACAGCAAGATTAACTTGATTGTCCACCTAACATATTATATGCAAGTGTGGCTTTTCTTATGTCTCGGGCAGGTACAAACACTTTTGCAAGTATCCAAAGAGTCGGCAACCTTAAACCACCCGGAGACGAGTCATCAAAGCCACTTTCCTCTTCCATTATTGACCTTTAGGGGGATACTTCTCTTCCTTCCCTTCCATCTCTCTCAATTCCCCTAGGATCATCGGGATTCCCCCCTTGAGGTGACTATCTCGCCTCTAAAGTGACAGGAACACCTGCCTAAGGTGACTGTGGGTAGGTGATCTCTAAGTTGTCATCAATTGGTGGTTGGGTTAGGATTTTTCCAACAATACCCTTAACAAAAAAAAATCAAGGGTCACGGATCAGAAACACTCCTTTTTTTCTCCATCTAGTTTCCAAGAGTAAATTAAAGTATCTCACAATAATTCCATTTAGAGGAGGGAGAAGGAAATAAATTTGAGCAAGGAATTCCAACATTTTATTTTCTCTAAAGAATTATTAGTAGCATAAATTTAAAAAACTTAAAAGCATTGGTTATAAGAAGTTACCTTGTAGTGGAGATCTATCAAATGGTCTACCCTAACTTTTCTTTTCATTATAAAGAGGGTCGGATCCCAAAGAGTTATGGGACCACAAGAGAAATACCTATCTTCGATGTCTACAATTATTGCATACATCTACATCATATTTTTTAATGCAAGGGATTACTCAATTATTGCATTGTTCTTGCAACAACATTACCATATTTTCATTTTTAACCAAAATTGTTAGTGTTCTTCTTTTACCAAACTTCCCAAGTGTTAGGATATTTAGACAGTTGGGAGTTAGTTAAGATCAACTTGGTCTAATGTGTCTTTAGTAAAGTGTGTTTCTTTAGTGTGCATTTGCAGTTATGTGATATGATGGTAATGATATGTTCTGGAAAGAAAGTGATCTGACGGTTCATATTCTTCTTAATATTGACAGCTATATTGATTCATGGATTAACACCTGATTGGTCCATGATCTCTATTTAAAGAGTGCGGAGGGGCATTTGCTCAAAATCAGTTGTGAGAAACTCTTATGTACAATATTTTTCTTTTGCATTACTATATTGCCTAAAGTAGTTGCATTGGCTGGAGAAATGGATCGTTTCCCTCTTTGAGGGTTTTAACCATGTAAAACACTAGTGTATTGATCTTTGATCTGGTCGTGTGAGTGGTTGCTTAAGGTGTTCATATTATATGTAGAAATACCTTATTTTGACAAACATGGAATCAACAAAACATGGAAATACCCTATTTTGTCGAACAGATAATGGAGGTGAATATGTTAACAACAATTTTACAACTTACTACACTGCACAAGGCATTCAAATGCAACATATTGTTCCATATACACCACCAAAAAATGGTGTTTTTGGGTTAAACAATTGCACATTCAAGGAAATGGGAAATTGTATGATCTAATCTAAGGGATTAAGTCCTCATAATTGGGTAGAAGCTATTAATTATGCCAATTACATAGTCAATTGAACTCCCACAAAGGATTTAAAAATATATAACACTAAAAGAAGCATGTAGTATAACTAAACCAAATGTAAGCGACTTCAATGTGTTTGGTAGTAAATCATGGGATCACATTCCTAATGAGAAATAGAAAGCATTACAGCCTAAAATTGAGAAGTGCATTTTTGTTGGATATTTTGAAGATGATAAAGGTCATAGAATTTTACAACCTAATTCCAATGAAATTATTATTAGGAGAGATGTCAAGTTTGATGAAAATCTCTCAGCCTATGAGCTTGATTCATATTTTGTGTTATATTCCGCCTACAAGCATCTTTGACATGTGTGTCATCCTCTCTTCTCTATTAGTGATATTATTTCGCAACATGTTGCCACCTATACTACACCCAAAGTAGATTCCACTAGTTAGTTGGTAGCCTCTTATATTTGACTTGTACCCATCCTAGTGTTTCCTTTGTTGTTGGTCTTGTTGCCTAATATATGTAAACACCCCATGAGAGCCAATGGAAATTAACAAAAAGGATGCTTTGATATATCTGGGATACAATTTAGCTTAGGATATATTACAGTTCAGGGGGGACTCCTTTGTTGGTCGATTTCACTAATTCTTATTGGGATGGCTACCCTAATGACTTGAATTCTACTGCAGGATATGTTTTCAATCTTGTTTCCAAACCTATCACTTGGGCTTGTAAGAAAAAACAAGCTCTTGTTTTTTCTTTAGCAGAAGCAGAGTATTGAGCAACGGTTGATGCAATTCAAGAAGCCTTGTGACTTTAACTGATCCTTTCAAAGTTTGGATTCCACCAATAACATGTGCTCACCCTCTAGTGTGACAATTAGAGTGTCATCAAGCTCGTCAAATATCTAGTACAACATCGGCATAGTAAACACATTGAGCTACACATGCACTTATGGAGGAATCTTATTCAAGATCACATTCTCAAAGTGTTAATTTTCCCTACAAATGATCAAGTTGTAGACATTTTCACAAATTCTCTTACAAAAGTTAAGTTTTCCAAAATTTGATCTATGTTAGGAGTTTGAGAAGTTGTCATTAAGGGGGAATAGGCTCTAATGTCTCCCTCCTTATCCTATTGTGTCATCTTTGTAAATCCTTAAATCGTATCCCAAGTTATTCTTAAAGGATGGTGTTAGGATATTTAGACACTTAGGAGTTAGTTAAGATCAACTTGGTCTAATGTATCTTTAGGTAATGTGTGTTTCTAATGTATCTTTAGGTAATGTGTGTTTCTTTGGTGTGTTGTTTTAACATACATTAGTAGTAATGTAATCTAACAATCATGATATGTTATAGACATAAAGTGATCTGACGGTTCTTATTCTCCTAAATACTAATTACTATATTGATTCGTGGCTTAGCACCCAATTGGTCTATGATCTCTCTTTAAATAGCATGTAGGGTCATTTTCTAAAGATTGATTGTGATAAACTCTTATGTACAATATTTTATTTTGCAGTAATATATTACCTCAATTGGCCGCATTGGTTGGGGCTATGGATTGTTTCCCTCTTTCATGGTTTTAACCACACAAAACATTAGTAAATTGATCTTTGATCTAGTTGTGTGATCAGTTTCTTAAAGTGTTCATTCTGTGTGGAAATATCTTGTTTTGTCGAACACCAAGACCCATGTAATTGTAGGAAGACATCTTCATATATTGTTATGTTTAAATTTATTCCTAGAGGCAAATGTATAGTTAATCATTGCTTGAAATCCTAATGTCTAATTATTTTTTTCCTTTTCTTAACTAACATATTTCTTTGGCTTCCTTCACGATCCTTTCCTTTAGATAGAGAGGGGGGGTTCCTTCCTGATCCGAGTGATGGAGATAAGTTAGTGGCATTTGATTCTCTTCATTTTATGAAAGAGGGGGGCGGGGTGGTTCTCTATCTTCTATGGAAGTTTCTTATTCCTTGGATTCTTATACTTCTTTTTCATTTGGTTTCATTGAGGAGCTCAATGTTTCTTGATTTACTTTCAATAGAACATTATAGTGTCTATTTTTCATTTCCACTTCTTGTCAATATTTATTCTACCCTTTTCAATGATTTATTTAAACCTCCTTCATCTTGAGTTGAGTCTTTAGAAATTGGCGTGGACTGTTTTGGACAATTCTTGTGATATGTCCATAATCATGAAAACGTTACACTTGAATGGAATTATTGCAACCCTTTTTCTAGATTGAATTCAACACACATTCTTACACATGCTTATATTCATTGCTTATCTTCCAACTTGTCAATGAATTTCCCAAAAAGGTTACCATTCTCCTTTAGAGTATCATCGTCCCAAAGGCTCGATGCGAGGAATGGAAGATGCACCCACACTAGAATATTTGTTAGAACTTAAAAGATTTATTGTCTATATGAGAAGAAACAAAACCATAATTATTGTGGCAAGAACCTCTGTCGGGCACATTTCCAAACCACTTTGGAATCATTGCTTAAAACATTGCTATCATTGCTTGCTTAAAACTTTGGCCTACTTACAATCTTGTACAATCCATGCATATATCTCATAAAAAAAATGGAAAAACACGATAAATTTCTCCATCATCTAATTATACTCTCTATCAACTAGAAGTCAGAAATACATCCAATCTAAGGAAGAATAGAAAGTTGGAATTGACTAGAATTTGTCCAATGAAGAAGAGATAATACTAGATCTAATTTCACCCACATTCCAAAGACCTTAAGCAATTTATTATCCCTCTTTTGAAAGCTTATAAACAACTCCATTCAACTCTCTAAATATGTGTGAGAAAGAAATAAATGTAAAAGAGTATGTTATCATCCTCAGTTGTTCACGCAATGGTTGATTTGAAATGGATCTGAACAAGCAAATGGTTGTAAGAATCAATACCTACAAGTGAAATTAGGAAATTAAAGAGGGTTAGATGAACTATTAAAGACAATGCAAATGTAGAAGTAAATGAGACAAAATAGAGAAAAAAAAAATAGCAGAGAAAAGGTCGAGGAATGGGAAATGAAAGGTCATGCTTATTGGCATCCCCATTGTTGGAACACTAAGAGGGGGTTGAATCGGTATGAACACTTTATTATCACTTTTAACCACAATATGTAATCATTAATTTCATCAACAGTATATCATCAATATATCATGAGCAATATAAATCAACAAAGCATAATAGATATCCACAGAAACATAGTACACCAGAATTTACGTGGAAACCCAAATGGGAGAAAACCATGAAATTATTTTCTTATATATCAAAAGAACACATTCATTGGAAGCACCAAATTCCCAATTCTCCAGCTACAACTGGAAGGATGATACGACCCCCTATTTACAGGCTCCAACCTGAAGGAAGCTACAACTCCATGAATTATATGGCTCCAACAAGAAGGAGGCTACAACCCCCTGATTCTCAGTCTCCAACCTTAAGGAAGCTCCAACTCCCTATGTTCTCTGACACCAACCGAAAGGAGGATACAACCCCCTTTCCTTGCCCCATCCTACCACCCTAAAATACAAATGTAGACCAAACTATCACTACCATTGATACTGTCACTGCCTCTGATAATAAACTTGTAATCAACATGTCACTGTCACATCAACCTGTAATCCAACTTTGATCCAGATTATTTTCGGCACGAAATGAGATCGGAGATATAATAAAGAAATGAACAGAGATATCGCAGATATTCAATAATATAACAGAAATGTATCAGAGATGCAACCATAAACACAGATATACAGTAATACACGATTTCTATTAATGA
>JZKD02S1246357.1:64333-88976 GCA_000966675.3 Picea glauca
TATTTATTACTGCTCATTTTTGGATAATAATTCTACATTGATATAACATTTGAAGAAAAAGGATTATAATTACATTATTACTGATTCACCCCCCCTCTCAGTAATCCAACAAATGTACCAAAAGGGCCTCCAAGACATGCCTCAAGCATGTGCCATACCATTCATGATACAAGCCTCAACCAAACATATAAAAGACATACCTTTACCCATGAAGAAAACCTGGTGCATATAGTTTTCATGTCAAAAAACCAACCTGGTGCATGTCAAATTAAACAAACATGAGATACCATCTTCTCCAAACTCATTTCCACAGATCTGTGATTGGATCCACTACTATCTGCATATATCTGCACTTTTCTCCTATGTTGCCCATGTACATCCACCCTTCGGACATGTAACCCATAGATACCTCAGAAACTAGGGCTACTCACATTTCCTGCAACTCCAATACTTTCACCTTCGAATTTCCTTCACAACCTCAGACTTGCTACCTCATATTCGCCAATAGACCATAATTTCTTCACAAGATAGATAATCATTAAAGATATGTGTGAATTATTCTTATGAAAGACTCCCTGAGGGGTATTTGTACTTTTGCTAAGTAGCTTATTTCCTTGCTTTAGGGGTTTCTTGTTACAACCACTTAACCCTTTCGTTAATTGTATTGTAACCAACTAGGGGCTTCATAACCCATATTTGGGGATTCCAATTTCGTGACCTCATAACTCCTCAACTGTGAGGAACCACGTGGCATACCACCTATCACCATAAATGACATGACAAGCACTATCCATATATGATTGTGTTACTTGCATTTACACTTTCATTCATGTCCTTATTCCTCAAACAACTTTGGGCTTCATGCACACACCTCTGGGGCTTCTTGTAGACTTCTTCAAAGCGTCTTCCCGTGAGGGCCACACTTAGAGATATGCCATAAGGGGACCACTTTGGAGACTTCTCCAAATACACCCATCACATTTGTTGACATTAATGACAACCACTGCTTGTTGACATCAGTGAAAACCAATTGTCCAACACCCATTACCCCAACTCTCCCTATTTATTATGGTACTTTCATTCTCAAAGGGTCTTTTGGCCAAGGAGGGGTGTATACATAGAGAGCCATGAACAAAAATGTAACTAGAGATAGTTGAAATGAAAGGTAAGCAACCATTCGAAGCTAGTTTTCACATTTGGGTTTCTAGGGTAAAATATTTGTGTCAATTATGTGTGTGATTTTATTATTGTGTGATGGATTTTCATTTGCAGTTGTATTAAATGGATTGTTGTGGTAAAATATGTGTGGCATTGATGTTAAATTTTGCAATGGATTCAGTATGCAGGTTATTGGAAGAATTCCTCTATATTTAATCATTGCATGTGTTTTCTTGATGGTGTCAGAATCCATTCCCAACTATAGTTTTGTCAAGTTTACTCAAAATTTCATTCTCCATTAGCAATTGGTCAAATCCAACAGCTAGTAAACCTCCACCATTAGATGCCCAACCAGTCTCAAAGATCGATGGTTTATGTATGTGATTGGTTTGTTGGGTGATTTGAGATGTTAAGCATCCTTCCTCTTACCCAAAGGACTCATATGCATCTCTTTGTGAGTGTTGAGTGAATTTTTCCTCCCATAGTCATTTTCTCATCAATTGACAAGTCGTACAAGATTGTACAGGCCATACACTAGAGTGGGTCTGCACCTCACATTTTAGTTTGATTCCCGGAATAATAATTACATATATTGGCATCCCCACAACCTCATCTAGCAACGGTTTTTATGGCTAGTGTAATCATTCAATTATCTACAACCTGGTTATTGTTGGATTGAATGGTATAATTGGGATTTACTTGAATCGGTTCATATGATGGGAATTATGTCTCATAAAGAGTAGACTCCCTTTTAGTTGTGAGTGGACCATATAATATAGAATCCCTCGTAATTTTTGGAAACCATGCATTAACTATTATCTTCAACATTCTCAATCCTTTTTAATCTAATGGGATGTTAAACCATAATGACCCCAAATTTCCCAATTATAATTGATTGCTCTACATTGATGATAGAATCCATAATTGAATATTGGTCATTCTAAGACACTAGCATTACTTTTAATTTGTTGAGTCACTGGTTAAGGACTTCCCATAGACTCGTTTATTTAATTTCCCTTGCAAGTGTGTGCTACAACCAATGTGTATTGTAGCAATGCCACCCACAACCAATACATTGGTTATCTTGCAGGTTGATTATCTGAGTAGAGTGTTGATATGAGTTTGCATAAATAAATTGCTTACTAAGAATAAAAGTGTTGAGGATACTTTGAACACCAAAATAAATATGAAATTGTTGAGCCATCACATTGTTCCCAGCGGGATTGAATACATACAGGGAATTTGATGGCATTGACTAAGTGGTAGATTTGTTGTTAGTGGAAATCACCTACAGAAGTTGGTTGTAGTCATTCATGTACATAGGATTGTCTTGGCATCTCAAATCCAACACACAAAACCATCTTCTCATACATCGAGAGTAGGAGCAGGATTTGAAACAAAGAAACATAACCATTTTGTGTATGCCTACTTGGTGATCAATAACAAAGAATTTAAAACTAAGAGTCTTGACTACTATTGCTTGTGAGTTGGTTATTTTGTGTGCAAGTTACACTAAACAGCAGTGGGAAATTGATTGGCATATTGCAGCCTTGCATGCCTATAGAAGAAGAAGGAGCAGAGAACTTTGCACTAAGATTGCATCGACAATAGAGGACCAATTATATTATCTCCACACAGATCCTTGTTGGTGAAACAAATAGACACAATGGAATGGCTCTTATTTGGCACTCATTCAAACCTAAACCGACCAATATAAACTTTTGGAACCATCCTATGTTGAGAATGAAGGCCTTGTATCCATTTTGAGAACATATATCTTTGTACAAGACAAAGAAACAAAAATTAGAATTTAGTTTTTGCATAGTATCCATGTTGGTGAAGCGAGTGGGATATAATTTCCTCACTTATAGATCATAAGGTATTAGCGCAATTGAATACTTGATCGTGATGCAACTACCATAAAATTGCATACCTAGCATGGGAAAAGCAAACAAATAAAGGTTGGAAGGCCTATAGGCCATGAATACTCAACTTCAAGAAGAGAACAAGCACCTGAAGGAACAAGTCCAAATGTTTAAATAAGGGAAGTGAGAGATGGAGAAGAACCTTAAGAGTTTGAAAATATCGTTTCCATTGCTAAAGAAGTAATTTATTGAATTCCAAGACTCCCTCGCTATGGTTATGGAAAATTGGAACAAGGGCAGAGTTCAACTTGTGCACTTAGGAGAGAAGGTCATCCAGTTGGATAATTGGTAGGAGGACAGGTTCATTCAGATGATGACTTAGTTGCAACAAGAGTTGGAAGAGAAGGAGGAGGAATTGGAAAATCTCCAAGTAGTTGTCCAAGAGAAAAGAGAAGAAAATAAACCTTCCATTTCCACTTCTAAATCTAACACCATGATCGAGACAACTCCGATAACCTCACCTTCCATAGACATTTTTCAAGAGAATCTTGGTGAATTTGAAAATCATACTAGATGCATTGGATCAATATTTTTAAGGCATGTGGGATATGATGGACAAGTTCTAAGCAAGAGAATAAAATTCATTCTAAGCCCCATTTTAGTTGAACATAGGTTCAAGCATGAAGGTCTAAGTTCCAATGGAAGAGTGGAAAAATACACAAAATCCAAGATCACATTTGTGAAGGCAAGAGACATGGAAGAGTTGGCATGCTCATCATAAGAAAGAGAAATTGTACATGAAAGTGATAGCCCACTACCTCCTCATCCTTCTCATGGAATATTATATAAGGGAAGTGATGAGAAGAGTTCAAAGACTCAACCTACACTTGTGCTTAGGAGAATTAGCAAGCATATTGGCCGGAATAAGAAGAATAATTATGGTTATGCATCAGGAAAGGTGTTATGATCCAATGCCTTAAAAATGATAAAAGTCAAAGAATACAGTCCACTTTGAGGGGGAAATCTCCTTTTATAATATATCCAATTTATAATACAACATGAGATGAGATAAGATGATCCTAATACTATGTCTCCTTGTTATATATATAGGAGACAAATGGTACAATTATAATGAAAGGGTGCAATGAAAGGTTCTAACCGACATACAAATATAACACTAGAATTGTAATAATTCAATATCTAGGGCTTACTAAGTGGTTTTATACATAACATGGGGCTTTATATGGGGCTTTGTCTAGGGCTTAACATGCCCATCCATTCAAACAAGTGTTGTCCTCAACACTTGACAACTGTGGGTGTGTCTGCATGAAGAAATCATCTTCCCATGTCGTCTTTTCCACTAGTAGGTTATTATATTTGACGAGGTACTCAATAATCACTCGATTTTTAATCTTCTTAATCCCTATTTCAAGGACTGTTTTTGGTTCTAGTATTATTTTCCATTCTCCATTAATCTCTGATAAAAGAATTTGCATTGGGATCTTGTCACTGATTATCTTCTTTAAGTAAGAAAGATGGAACACTGGATGTACACTTTTTGGTCGCAAATGAATATAATGGGCGTGATCTTGAGCCAGTGGAAGACCCTTAGACATATATCCAAATTCCTTGGAATGATTGTTGATAACGTTTTGGAGATCCATCGGAGCAGAGGCTATAGATGTTTGAACATCTAGTGAGCGCAATTGTGCAATTACACCACAGTGTCCCTTTTTTAGTAATTTTGTCATGTTGTTAGAGCGTATCACTTTAGAGGGTTTGCCTTGGATACCTCTAAACTCAATTTCCTTTCCTTATAAGGAAAATCTCATGAAAAGATCTTGAAAATTAAGGGCCATTGTTCCCAATGATTGTAACCATTGGACCCCTAATACAACATCAACACCAACCATTTTGATGGAAATAATGGGATTATCCAATAAATATTCCCCCATATTGAGATTAATACTATGGCACTTCCCAGAACAATTTATGGTACCTCCATATGCAATCATTAATTGAAACTCTGGTGCTATATATACAAAGCAATTGAGATCTTTTTCTAATTTGTAATTGATGAGGTTATGGGTACTACCAAAATCAATCAACAATGTTACTTTTTTCTTTTTGATACATCCTTCTATCTTGAAGGTTTTTGGAGTACTAATGCCGACCAATGCATGACAAGATATCATTGGAGTGGTCTCTTCTAAATCTAGATATTGTGATGATTCCAATTCTTTGTCTTCTTCCTCTTCATTGTCTAAGTAGAATACTTTCTTCTCACTGCATTTATGCCCCTTACTTTACTTTCTATCACAATTGAAACATAGTCCCTTTTCTCTTATTTCATCCATTTGTCGGGGTGCAACCTTCTCAATTGAGGTACGCTTGTCTTATGAACCCCAAAATGATCTCTGCTTCATGTGCATGCTCCAATGGTAGACTTGTGTGTAGCCTTATTCTTGGTTTGAATATGACTAGCAAATTGCATAGCTTCCACGATTTTGTAGTATGTCTTAATAAAAGCTCATTTTTAATGTCTTATTTTAATCCACCCATGTAAGCTTCCAAAAAATGTTCATCGCTTATGCCATCCATGCTTGTGGCCAATACCTGAAATTTTGAATTATAATCTTCAATGTCACCTAAGTGCTTGATTCTTGTCACTTGACTGAAGTAGTCGTGTTCCCAAAATTTCCCATATTGTGCTTCTACGTCTCTTGTAAGTAAACCCATGGTATAATGATAAAAAGGGGGCTTCCTTTTAACTACCCATTGATACCATTGATATGGTTTTATCTCAAAGTTCAAAGTTTCTTTGTGAATCATTTTCTTATCATCCATAATATTATGTAGTTCAAAATATTGATCTATTTGGTTTACCCAAGTAAAGACCTTTTTTCCATCAAAATTCTTTAATTCAATCTTGGGAAAGTTGAATTTAGGACCCCCACAGTAATTAACTTCACTATTAGAGATAAATCCACTTGACAATTGCTTTCTTATTATTGGCACGATGTTCAACATGAATACTACCTTTATTTTCATGAGTTCCTTGCATTTTGATATCGCCTTTAGGGAGTCTCACATCTAGAGCTTGAAATATCATGGAAGACATGGAATTTTGCAAGGGCCTTCATAGATTTTTGTAATTCTTCTCTATTTTCATCCATCTTCTTTTTCATGTCATTCTTATTTTCATCCATATTTATTTTCATCTCTTCCTTATTTTTGCTTGAATTTTCTTGGGGGGGGGAATGTAAGCAATTTTGAAATGTCCAACATTTTGGTTGGACACTCTAGCCATCATCAATGATCTTCTTTTTCATGTGTTCCCTAGTTTCAGTGATCCTCTTTTCCATCTAGTGATAAATCTCTTGGATTTCATCTTGAATCATGGTTTAGCTCTCTGGAGGTTTATTTGGTGAAGAAAATTTTGGAGGAGCCTTTGGATCCATTTGAGAAAATAATGATTCTCCTCTTTTTCCTCTTTATCACAAATTTTGAATCACCAATAAAAATTTCCCAATAAAAAAATTATGTCAATTGTAATTAGCGTACCTTTCAAACCCTTAATTTGGAGTTTGTCCTCCTCACCAACCTTCGTTCTAATGTATTTCTGAAATTTTGGCCCTTTTGAGTCTAAAATTTCATCCTTTAGTGCTCTGATATGTCTTATGTGCAATGCCATGGGTCTAACCATAATTTGATGTTCGAAGTGAAAGTTATGGTAAATTTCCCAAACCTTGTTGATTTTTGGATTGTTTTGGAGACCGAACTTGTACAAAATGCCCCATGTCCAATATTTAATACCTGATTATGAAAATTGTACCAAAAGTACTCTGGACTATCCTCTTTCAAATGCAACTATTCTCACATAATTTGGATCCTCATTGAAGAAGGTATGATTTTTTTACTCAGAAAACCTATTTGAGACTAGTCAAAAACCCTATCTTGCATAGGGTATATCCATGAATGTATAACGACCTAGAAGTTGAAAATTGTACCAAATTTAGCTCGATATGTATTTTAAACAACCTCCAAGTTTCTCTTTCTGAATTTTCCTAGAAAAAAAATTATAGCAAAAATCCCAAGATGACTCGTTTAAAGCTGAATTCAGGATGAGTCAAAAACGATATCTTCCATAGGTTGTATCTTTGAAATCATAATGACCCAAAAGCTTAAATTTGTACCACCGATACCTTGATATGTCTTCTAAATAACCTACAAGTTTAATTGTCTGAATCAACCCAGGAAAAACAATTATACCAAAAATGCTAAGATGATTGGCTTGAAGAAGAAAAACCCTAGGCTCATTGTTCTGATCCCAAATGTTATGATTCAACGCCTTAAAAATGATAACAAAAAATCAATGAATATAGTCCACTTTGAGGGTGAAACCTCCTTTTACAATATATCCAATTCAGAATACAATATGAGATGAGAAAATATTATCCTAAGACTAGCTCTTTATTGACATATTTCTAGCTTAGTACTTATCTTCCTCTTATTTCACTTTACTTAGAAATTTTCCAAGTCATGGCGGGTATAATTTCTTTCCAAAAGAATTGCATGTTCTACAAAGTGCACCTCCCTTATCCCCCGCATACAAATTGCACCAACACTTAACCATTTTCATGATATTTCGCAGGTTCGCAAACTTGCAAGTTCATTTGCTTTTCATTGTAAATTCACTACATCAACACTTAACCATTTTTCTTGATTTTCTTTACACCGCGGCTTCCCGAACTCGTGGACTCATCCTTTCATCTTCTTCACAACCACCGCCTCGCCATCCCACCATTATAAATCCTTTGTTACATTTTTTGATATTTATTTAATTCTACCATTACGGAAAGTAATTGCTAATTAAATTTTGACAAGGTCGTTATTGATTGCATATTGTAAATGTGTTGAACCTGCACAGATAAGATCTAGCTAGAAAATGAAATACACAGTTTGCATAGAAAATATGAGAAATGATAAACATGAGAGAAAGAATGGAATAATTCTCATTAACCAAATGAATGAATGATAATTTACACATGATATACTCGATATAACTCAACTAATATGCACTGGAGGATAAACCAATGCGCCATAGTGGTGTTCTAGAGTGATTTGGACACACACCAAAAGTTACGGGAGTTAACTGCCACCTAGTCTAGTCTCTCAAGCAGTTATAGGAGTTAATTGCCACCTAGTCTAAGTTAACTAGTCTCTTAGTCTTCAATTAACTGAATGAAATAGAGTAAAGTGAGGAGGAGATCGTGGAATCATGAGTAATGCACTAGCCTGGTGATAATACCAAGGACAATGCACATTAGTTGGTGATGATCCCAATGATGCATGGTGATGATACCAATGTGGCATCTGGACTCCACTCAACTGATCAAACTGAAGTGTGAACTGAAGAGAATATTCTCCTAGAGGAATATTCTCCCTAGACTATAGGAGACTGAATAATGACTAGTAAACATAGGCAAAACCTTAGGAAAAAGAATTCCTAAGTGTGTGTGAAGTATATCCAACACCCCCCCCTGAACATCAATATGGTGAAAATAAAGAATGGGTCCCAGCAACGAGGCCATGTTAGGTACCCAAATACAAAAGGCACATTGAAATAAATGAGGAAAAAGGGAAAACCTCATGGTAAAAACCCCCCCTCAAAGTACAATGTATGTAAAAAAAAACTGACAGTTGCTAGGAAACTATGTCCTTCACTACAAGACGACTGCGCAGAGAATGGAACTTCTGCTCAGTGAAGGTCTTGGTGAAGATGTCTGCAACATGTTCTATTGAAGGACATAACTGTAGGTCGATGATCCCCTCGTGTACTAAGTCCCGGATGTAGTGCATGTGGATCTCGATGTGCTTCGTCCGCTACCTCTGAAGTGGATCTCTACAGAACTTTAGAGTGCTCTAGTTGTCACACCAAATGACGATCGACCGGTGAAACAGAATTCCCAACTCAGTGAGAAAATGTTGTGGCCAAATAGCATGAATGGTTATGTTAACTACCCCTCTATACTCTGCCTCAGCTAAAGATAGAGAAATAGCAACATGCTTCTTGCTCGACCATTAGATGGGCCCAGAACCCAGACTAAGTGAGTAACTAGATGTGGACTTGTGATCAATGTTATCGCCAGCCCAGTCAAAATCAGTGAACCCGTTGAGGTCCACTGTAGAGTTTGTTGCATAGTGAATCCCAAAAGTGATGGTGTCATGTATGTATCAAACGATACGCTTTGCATCCTTCCAATGTAGCTCATGTGGCTCTTGCATGAACCTGGAGACTTCTCCAACTACATAGGATAGGTCTAGTCTAGAGTGTGTGAGATACAACAAGCTCCCCACTAGTTGTTGGTACAGTGTGTTGTCCCCACCATCCTCAAGTTTGACTCCTAATAAGAAAGGAGTTGGGGCAGACTTGTAGTTTGTCATGTGAAATCTCTCAAGGATATCTCGTGCATACTTGGACTAACACAGTTTGATGCATTATGCATACTCACTGGTCTCAATTCCAAGGAAGAAATGTAGCAAACCCATGTCCGTCATCAAGAACCTGTCATGCATAATCCTCTTGACCACAATAATCATTGAATTCAATCAACTGGTGATCAACAAATCATCAACATACAGAACTAGGAGTATAAGTGAATCAACCATCCTGAGCATGTAAACATTTGGGTCTGACTTACAACGTACAAAGTTTTGTGACAATAGGTAGGAGTCCATCTTGGCATACCATGCACTTGAGGCCTTCTTGAGGCCATAAAGAGACTTCTTTAGTCGACAGACCAAAGATGAATCCTGCACAAATCCATGGGGTTGCTCCATATAGATCTCCTCGGAGAGATCATTGTGAAGAAATGTGTTCTTCACATCCATCTGATGGACTTCCCATCCCTTGGTTGTGGCAATGGAAAGTTCCAAACATATGGAATCAATATTCGCTACTGGAGTGAAGGTCTCATCATAGTCAATGTTGTGCACCTGCTAAAATAATTTGAAAACTAGCATGGCTTTGTATCTGCTAACATGTCCATCTGTTGCGCTCTTGGTCCTGTAGAGACATCTGCACCTAACAAGTTTATTTCCTAAAGGAAGGGGAACTAGATCCCAATTTTGGTTCTAGAGGAAAGAGTTGTACTCCTCTTGCATGGCGGATTCCCATAAGGGATTTCCAGCAGCCTCGCCATAGGATTGTGAATATGAATACTGAACCAAGAAAAGATGCATGGGTGGCATCGGTACAGTAGCAGTGAGTGCAATAGGAGGCTCCTACAAATCAGATTGAGTCCTCCTAGTATCATCTAGATCCACAACAATATCTCCTGCATCCTGAAGAGAAGTCTTGTCCAACTTGGGCCTCTGTTCTGGCTCTGCATATGCATCTGCATACACTGACTCTGCATCCGATTGCACTGACTCGGTATCTAAATCATCTGAATCCTCTGAATCAGAACTCTCATATGAAGAATAGTCGGCATGTTCATGCTCATCATCTCTGATAGGTTGATCAAGGTGGATATCGGTGGCCACCCACCTTTTTCGACTGGCCCAAAACAGTTTTCTGGTTATTTTGGCAATTTACTATTTTTACCAGTTTTTAACTTCTGGGTCCAATTTGAGGGCCTAAATGAAGATTTTTCGAGATCGATGTTCTCAATAATATCTTACGACATGATTGAGCCCTCAAAATGAATCTCCTCGACGATACATTTTGAATGAGCTATCATACACCTAAAACGGAGATAGTATGCAAAAGTTACGACCCCGGGAAGTTAATGTACTAACTTACCCAAACGGGGCCCACATGGCTTTTGGCACTTCATCTCCTAGGGTTAGGTTTTTGGATGTCTAGGGTTTTGGAATTCCTATTTATTGTAAAAAGGCCTTCAGAGCCTCATTGTAATCATCTTCTTACGAATGCAAGTAGCCGTCGCATCTCTTCTCAGAGATATGTTGCCACCATTCTAGCTAGTCTTCACTCTGTATTTTTACAGTCTTTACACATTTCTTTAATTAATAGAAATCGTGTATTACTGTATATATGTGTTTATGGTTGCATCTTTGATACATTTCTATTATATTATTGAATATTTGTGATATCTCTGTGCATTTCTTTATTATATCTCCGCTCTCATTTCGTTCCGAAAATAATCTGAATCAGTGGTATCAGAGCAGGTTGTTCTTGATCATTTTTTTCAGTGCATGTCCCCGACGAGGTCGAAGTATAGCAAGTTAGGTCTCGATCTTGTCTCTCTTGAGTACAATCACTCTCGCACACCCAAGAAACCCTCAATGGCAGAAGAAAAGAAAAACGACGGAGCAGACGATCCTATAAGTTTGTTGCTTGAGCAAGCTCTCAAGCGACAGAGGGACAAAATGATGGAGAATTCTTCCCACATCCTTCAACGCCTCCCGATAGCATCAGGTGCATCTTCATCAAGCGGCCACTTTGGAGGCACCTTACCTTTTAAGGTACAGGTCAATTTTGATATTCCTATATTTCAAGGTCAGATGGATGCGGATGCCCTAGATAAATGGTTAAATATGTTAGAAGGTTATTTCTATGTTCATAATTTTTCCGACAGAGAAAAGATCATCTTCGTGCTCCTTAAGTCTCTCCCCCATGTCAAACATTGGTAGGAAACTTACTGGGATCAGAGTTCCACAGAGGAGTCTGGAATATATGTGGTTGAGCCCACTTGGGATTTTTTTGTGGATGCGGTAAAGGAACAGTATTACCCTGTTGGCAACTATGAGGACCAGTACATGAGATGGACCACACTGCGGCGAGAGAGGCGCCAAGAAGTTCTGGAGTTCACCAATACCTTCCATACCTTGCTCACCAAGATGGGTATCAAAGACTCTGAATGACATTTGGTTCTGAAATACCGTGGGGCTCTACATAGATACATCCAAACTGAAATGGAGTTTCTGGACATCTCATCACTCGGTGTTGCCTATCGATATGTTGTTAAAATCGAGTAGAAATTCAGGCACCAGAACAAATGGGAGTTCAGGCCTGCGAATATGCAACAACCAAAGTATGACAAAGATAACCCTAACAAACAGTCTCCCGAAAACCAGTCCAAGCCACAGGAAAAGAAGGGTCACGGGCAGACAAATAAGGACATCGGAAAATGGTGTGATTTCCACAAAATCCCCTGGCACAACACCGATGAATGTCGCTCAAAACAATCATTGGTGGCCGAGATCAAAGACAAGGAGCCGAACCCTAATTCAAAGTCTGATTATGAAAATAATGGTAAAGGACAGATCATTGACACAGACCCCACTGCTATTGTCGCGACTGCGACAATTCAACCAGAAGAACCAACAGATCTTGAAGAGCGGGAACGCCTTTTTCATTCACAGATGTGGGTGAAGGGGATCCCGCTTCATTTTATTGTTGATAGCAGAAGCCAAAAGAACCTCATCTCAGCAGAGGTTGTCAAACAGTTGGGATTGTCGACAACACCACACCCGCAGCCATACAACATTAGGTGGATTCACCAAGGATGAGATCTTCATGTCAGCCAATAATGTTGATTTTCATACGACATCCATCCCTTCAAGGATGAGGTATTATGTGATGTTTCCCCACTGGATGTATGTGATGTTCTCTTGGGCCAACCATATATTTGGAAGCAACATGTTGTTTATGAGTCTCGACCTCGCAGTGTCATTGTTTCTCTGAGGGGTCATCTCTACAGAATACCAAAGGTAGTTCCGACTATTGTTCCACCTAAAAAGTGTCGCAAGGTAGTATCTCATACTGCAAAATTCAGCTTCTTCACAATATGTTCAAAAGGGGAACATAAGAACACTGGAACCACTACAGCCTCGCCCAAAGCACCTTCAATCAAACAAAAGCAGGTCAACAAGGTTGCAGTAAAGCGTAAATATTCCTTCTTCACACTGTCCTCTCATGTAGCCCAACTTGCTTAACAGCCTCAGCCTCAACAGGTTCGTGACAGACTTCCACAAACTGAACAGCGCAACGTCTCCAGCAAGGTAAGCAGCTCACCAAGATGCAGATTCAGCAAAGGCTTTTCCCTCTCCCCCAGGAACTCAACGCATTGGATACCATTAATTCCTAAGGAGGGAGTATTGATCCAGGTGGATATCGGTGGCCACCCACCTTTTTCGACTGGCCCAAAACAGTTTTCTGGCAATTTTGGCAATTTACTATTTTTACCAGTTTTTAACTTCCGGGTCCAATTTGAGGGCCTAAATGAAGGTTTTTCAAGATAAAGGTTCTCAATGGTAGATTACAACATTATTGAGCCCCCAAAATGAATCTCCTCAACGATACCTTTCCAACAAGCTGTCATGCACCTAAGACGGAGATCATATGCAAAAGTTACGACCCCGAAAAGTTAATGTACTAACTTACCCAAACGGGGCCCACATGGTTTTTGGCGCTTCATCTCCTAGGGTTAGGTTTTTGGATGTCTATGGTTTTGGCATTCCTATTTATTGTAAAAAGGCCTTCAGAGCCTCATTGTAATCATCTTCTTACAAATGTGAGTAGCCATCACATCTCTTCTCAGAGATAAGCTGCCACCATTCTAGCAAGTCTTCACTCTATATTTTGACAGTCTCTATACATTTCTTTGATTAATAGAAATCGTGTATTCCTGTATATATGTGTTTATGGTTGCATCTCTGATACATTTCTGTTATATTATTGAATATTTGTGATATCTCTATGCATTTCTTTATTATATCTCCGCTCTCATTTCGTGCCGAAAATAATCCGGATCATAGGTGGAAGAAAAAAAGTGTCTACATGGAGATGTTGAGGTACATGCGAGATACTTTCCTCAAATTGAACACTACGTTCAATGATGAGTTGGTCTGAGGAAATATCAATGAGTCTATATCCCTTCACATCGTCGGGGTATCCAACAAAGATACACTATGTGCTCTATGGATCAAGTGCCTTCCTCTTCTCAGAGGGAATCCTGGCCCATGCACGAGAACCAAATATACAGAAGTGCATCACTTCCGGTTTAAGGCCACTCCAAGCCTCTTAGGGGGTCTTATCATTGATAGATCTATGCGGAGATTTAATTTGGTTATAGGTTTCACAATTAAGTGCTTCAACCCATAATCTCTGTGTAAGTGACTTTGCATTTAGCATGCAATACGCCATCTCTTTCAGAGATCTATTTTTCCACTCAACAACTTTGTTTTGTTGCGGGGTATAGGGAACCGTGTGCTACAATTGAATCTCGGCCTCAAGACAAATATTTTGTATCTCATGGTTGACATACTCCCCCCCATTATCTGTTAGGAGGGATTTGATATTCTTTCCTGACTGTGTTTCAACAAGGGCTTTGAAATCTTTGAGGTGTTGAAAGACCTCTGATTTTTGCCTGAGAAAGAAAGTCCATGTGAAGCATGAGAAATCATCAACAAAAATGAGCATGTACCTTGCTTTACGGATTGATGGATTTGGAAAAGGGCCCATTAGATCACTATGGATCAGATCTAAAGGAAAGGAGGCCTTTTGAGTCTTTCCTTTGTCAAGATTCTCTTGAGGGTGTTTTCCAAGAACACATACCTCACAAATTACTTTAGAGAAGTGGATGTCAGGTAGTCCATCAACCATTCCATGCTTGCTAAGTTGTTGCATATATCTGAAATCTAAATGTCTGAACCTTTCACACCATATCCTATTGCTTGCATCAGCATGGGTAAGCAGTAATGCAGAATATGGTTCAATAAATTCAGAAAATGGAGTTTGGATTGATGATTTACCTCACTGGTAGAAACCTTGGAATTGGTTTGCATGTCATAGATATCCACAACATCAAGTGTGAATACAACTCTCTTTCCGGTGTCAGAGTTTGTCATCTGATACACAAAGAGAAGATTGACAGAAATTTTGGGAACGTGTAGCACATTCTCAAAGCTTCCGTCTGTGAGTTCAATTCTTCCTTTGTCGGTGACCTCGGCTAGAGAGTTGTCCCCCATCAGAATAGGAGGACCTTTACATGCATCCAATGAAGAGTAGACTTCTTTTGTGGCTTCCATGTGGTGTGTTGCTCTTGAATCTACAATCCAAGCATTGGGAGAGGAGTTGATAATAATCAAAGCATGGCTAGAATTACCTTTGTTGAGATTTTGATCTTCTGGATTCTTCTTCTTGGAACCCTTGAGGATGTGATCTCCAAGGTTTTTTTGTTGAAGTATTTGGGCCATTTGATCTATATTTTTATGCATACATGTCAATTCTGGATGGAATCCTTTAGGGAAGTAAGGGCATTTCTTCCCTTTTCTTCCCTTTCCACCTTTGGATCTCGAGGAATCATTGAATGGTTTTGAGTCCCCTTCATTCTTTGGATTTGCATGTGCTTTCCTTTTGTCTTTGTATTTATATTTGTGATTTGGATGATTGCTACCATCTTGCACAGCAAGTGCATGTGCCTTTGGGACTTTGATTTTTCCCATGTTGATGAGCTTGTTCTGCTCTTGCATCAAAGACTCAATAAATACTTCAAGAGAAGTCATTTTCCAGGTAGCTCCAGAGGTGATCCTAACTGAATGAAATGTGGATACAAACACTGAGTATTCTGGACCAGGTTTGGAGAGAATGGTAAGCACCATTTATTTCTCTTCCTTAGATTTATCAACTCTGTAAGCCTCGAGTTGTGACAACAAATCCTTATATTTGGTACAGAAATCTTGGAGATTGTCGAAGATTTTTGGATCCAAAGTGAGCAATTCCACCTCGAGCATGTGTCCCTTCATCTCATCTTGTTTTCCAAAAATCCCTTCCATGGTGGTCCAGGCTTTATTGGGGGTTTTACAGGAGGATATGTGAAAGAGGAGTTCAGGAGAAATGAGATTTCAAATAGTTCCAAACGCTTCATCCATTCGATTCAGATACTTGGATTTTTCTATGGGTGGTGTGGGTTCAGTCTCTGTGTTCATGGTTAACATGTATAATCATCTGCTTCAAAGATGCACTATCATCTTCTCCTTCCATGCAAAGAAATTGTACGATGTAAGAATGAATTATTTTGGAAATTCCATTTTTTCGTTGTCTTCAATCTTCGGTACCTGCAAAAATAATTTGGTGTGTTGTTTTCCTAGCAATATGTCGGCTCTGATACCATGTAAATGTGTTGAACCTACACATAAAATATCTTGATAGCACATGACATACATAGTTTGTAGAGAAAATATGAGAAAAGATAAACATGAGAGAAAGAATGGAAGAATTCTCATTAACCAAATGAATTAATGACAATTTACACATGATATACTTTGTATAACTCAACTAATGTGCACTGGAGGAGAAGCCAATATGCTGGAGTGGTGGTCTAGAGTGATATGGACACACACCAATAGTTACGGTAGTTAACTCCCACCTACTCTAGTCTCTTAGGCAGTTACGAGAGTTAACTGCCACCTAGTCTAGTCTCTCAAGCAGTTACGGGAGTTAACTGCCACCTAGTCTGAGTTAACTAGTCTCTCAATCTTCAATTAACTGACTAAAACATAGTGAAGTGAGAAGGAGATCATTGAATCATGAGTGATGCGCTAGTCTGGTGATAATTCCAAGTACAATGAACATTAGTTGGTGATGATCCCAATGTGGAATCTAGACCCCACTCAACTGATCAAACTAAAGTGTGAACTGAAGAGAATATTCTCCTAGAGGAATATTTTCCCTAGACTATAGGAGATTGAATAATGACTAGTAAACATAGGGAAAACCTTAGGAAAAAGAATTCCTAGGTGTGTGTGAAGTATCACCAACACATACTTCTTGAGATAATATCATTAAAATGTATTAACTTCTCATCGAAAAGAACCCAAGTCATATTATTGAAGAATTTTGTATTCCAATATTCTAAAAGATTTATACATAGAGTTTGTCAGCTACACTAAGATGGCCATGAGAAAGGAGCAGTTCTATGGAGATACATTGAACTTGTTTGCAAGAGAAGACTATATTTTTCACTAGTCAAGATCTTACTAGTATTTCATAACATTTCCCTTACCAAAAAAAAATAAGAATAAGACTTGGACGTCATGTACTACTCTAGTTGGTTGTGTTCAAGAAGTTTTCGATTGCGAAGACACGGTCTCTTGGTGTGTTGATAAATTTATTCAAAATCAAAGATCAATTCTACTACACAATGGATCCTATATTTCTCTAGCTCCATCAACTTTCAGGAAGATGTTGAAGTTACTTGAGCCGACTGTTACATTTAAAGGAGACGAAGCTAGAAGCATCCTTAAGAAAAAGAATAATGGATTAGATATTCTGCAAGAATATCTAGAAGACCCCTCAACAATGCGCGAAGATATATCCAAAATTCAGGTCAGTTTATTGAAAAATATTTACCAAGAAGTAGCATAGTTGTTTGTTATAATTACAGGACAAGAGTATACAGAAACAATTCCTTGGTTGGCTATGTATATTTGATATTTTACAATTTATGAAGAAGCGATTTTCAATTGGGGAAAAAATATTTCTACTGAAATTTCTTTGCACTTATCAAGCTTTAAAGAAACTAAGAATTTCTACATGGCTTCTTACTTAATTTTCTCTATGACTTACTACCATACTTTCAAGGGGTTGTGTTAGCACTAGAAGTAACCTCTGGATTGCATCGGAGGTAAGCCCAATACCCATTAGTTTGTATGTCACAATGAATAAATTAAAGGAGGTCAAATGAGCGCAGACTCAAGAAAATATCGCTTTAACTCAGAAATATGGACCAGACAATGCATGAGAAAGTGAGGTCTTGCTTTAACTTCAGTCAGTAAATTGTAGTAAACGGTGAGTGAGGGGGAGAACTGGTGAGGAAATGTAGAGGTCTGCTATGGACATTGGGTCTTCCAGCAGCCTAAGGGGGAAAAGCTTCGAATACAAGATCTTCTTGAACCCAAAACTTCAGGAAACCGAAAACGTCATAACAATATGCAATCAAACATACATTACAATACAATCACAACAACTCGACTGGATCACCCATGCCCGAATCTTCAATATCAGAAGAAAAAGAGATGATAAGAAAGTTGACTGTCATTAAACAATAAGTCTCAAATTGCAACACATAACCAAAGAACCAGAGGCTTCATTAAAGCTTTACAATACGGGAGCTTAGCTCAACCATCGACCTTAACAAAATATCAAAACTGATTATTTATACTCAGAACAGTGGCCACCACTAAAAATGTGGCCTGGCCACTACAATCAAAGTTTTGCGTCTGCATCTTCTTCTGGCAGTCTGCACTTTCATTCTTCTGTCAAATGAGATCTCATATCAGTATGGGCTTTTGCAGGAGAATTCGTTGACAGGGGAACTTTCGGCTGACACTATGCCTCCACGGCTAGCTTTCCATGCTTTCCATTTATGGGGTGAGATGATGTTTCAACGACCTCCCGCATTTCCATTAACTACTTTCATTGGGATCAGGATGGAGCATGACACCCATGAATGCTCCAGGGGACGTTCACGACTCCTCCGAGACAAGCCTAGTGCCTCGAAGCCACACAAATCTTCTGATGATACCAAGATGAGTGTTTTTGAACCATGTTGTAGCTCCTATCCATCACTCCTCGTGACCTCGAGCCATGACCTTACGCACATCCCACATGAAATTTAGGGACCTCACATTTTGGGAGTCTTCACTCCCCTTCATTTCAAAAATTTTGATGCTCAATATCGCAAAATGACCCGTCTAGATGGACGGTTGGACTTACTTTGGATTTGACAGCCACGATCATTTCCTTAGAAAATCTCAGCTGCCCATTGTTCGACAGGTGATTTCCCTTTATTTATGGCCCTACTTCCATATGACCGCGGGTTGTGATCATGGGCCCAACTCTCAGGCGCGTCACGATTTCGCGTTTCGTGAACTCACATTGTGCTCCATGCTCAAACCTCTGAGTTGCAAAATCACAATCTCTTGGATCAGGCACCACAAGTCCCCTTTGATCGGACGACCCAGATGGATATCGACATTTCGGGACCTCGGTCCATCGACATTTTGGGACTCAGGATATCAGGACCTCTCACTTGAGCTTTCCTGAAATGACTTCCTCCACGGCTCGGATCTTGTGCCATGCATCCTGCTGGATCGAATGGCTCCTGTTGATTTCCAGTTTCGGGGATTCGAATCCTTTACAAGCAACTTCAAGAATGTTTTGAATTCCTGATTCCCATGCTTATAACTTCTCGTTGATCTCTAAACTTTGAAATGAAACTTCCTCCGCCAAACTGAACTTGCTCGCTCGCTTGATTCAAGTCCATATCAGACCACTTTAAGTGTTGTTCTTGTGCTTATGGTTGCGGCCTCTATAAACAAATACTTGGATGACTGGCTGAGGGCTCGGGAAAATAAGAGGATCAGTGACATAGGTAAAGAGAGAGAAGTGATCGACCTCAGAGAAAACAGAAAGGTTTAGGGCCGACACCTCTCAAGCAGGAAAAAGGGAGAAAAACTATAGGCCGAAAGGAAAAGACCCTATGATTGGGTTTGCAAAAGGAGGAGAGACAAGCAAAACTACATACTTAAGCAAAAACCCCAAATTCACAAGACTCTGACAAGTTTATGTGATAACATTTGGCTCCAAAGGGGATGGCATTCTCCCTGTGAGCTACCAAGAACACACAGT
Source organism: Picea glauca (assembly GCA_000966675.3). Taxonomy (NCBI): domain Eukaryota; kingdom Viridiplantae; phylum Streptophyta; class Pinopsida; order Pinales; family Pinaceae; genus Picea; species Picea glauca. The sequence continues at coordinate 84,017 of JZKD02S1246357.1, forward strand.
TCTAGTGCCTTTACTTTGGGTTATGGAGTCTAGCTATTTAAAACACAATAAACATAAAAACAGGAAAGGTATTTACAAAGGTGGGACGCCGACTACGACGTTAAACAAAAAAAAAACCAGCAAGTGCCCATTTACAGGACCACTAAAAACTTCGTCACCCTCCAAATTCTGCAACCTGTAAGTATTATTTGAAAGAGTCTCGGAAATTTTGAAGGGTCCAATCCAAAGGGCTTCAAATTTACCATGTTTTCCCTTGTCATGTCTAGGTGCATCCTATTTGAGTACTAGATTCCCCAACTGGAGATCATCCTTACCACTTTTCCTGTCAAAGGCCTGCTTGATTTTATGTTGACAGTCATACGCTCTGTCCATCACCTGCTCTCCAGTCTGTTGGACTTCTACTAGCTGATGAATTTTTTTAATCATATCGTCAGGTTCTCCGTGGCAGTCTTGGAAGAATTTTTCCACGGGCAGGGCAAGCTGAGAAGGAAAAATTGCTTCAGTCCCATATACAAGTTGGAAAGGAGATATGCCCAGGGACCTCTTTGTTGTCATTCTATCATCCCACGGAGCAAATTTGAGCTTTGAATCCCATGCTTTTTGTTGTCCTCTAGCAGTCTTTTGATGATCTTTATCAGGATTTTGTTAGAGGACTCCGCTAACCCATTGCCTTAGGGATAGTAGGGGGTAGAGTGAATCAATGAAATTCCGAACGGCTCACAAAACTTGATCAATGGTTCATCCTTGAAGGATGCAGAATTATCAGTGACGATTATGTTCAGACAACCAAACCTTGCTATAATATCTTCAAGAAAACCAATAACCACCTTGTGAGAGGCACTCCTTGTGGGGATAGCATCTATCCATTTGGTGAAATAATCTATTGCAGTTAAGATCCACCTATGCTGACCACTTAAAGGAGGATGGATTTCCCCAATAAAGTCTAGACCCCACTGTTGAAAGGGTATTGAAGCTACCACAGGATTCAATGGCAGAGACTTGAGTTGTTGCTTCCCAGTGAATTTTTGACATTTGATACAAGCCCTTATTTTTGCACACACATCAGTGAATAGAGTAGGCCAGAAGTACCCAGTCCTGAGAATCTTGTAGGATGTGGTTCTCTAGAAATGATGTCCCCCACACAGACTATCATGAAAATAAAAAATAATCTTTTGGGCCCCCTGTGGGTCTAAACATCTCAACAGCACTCCTAGAGAGTCTTTCCCATACAAAGCCTAGTCGATAAGGCAATATCTAATCGCTTTGAGCTTTAAACCTCTTGCCTTTCTCTTCCCCATCCCATCTGGAGGTCACAACATTTGCAGAAAATGTATAATGTCTTTGTACTAGGTGCATTCTGCCAATGGAGAGTTGTCCTAAGAACCTTTATCAAACAACTCAGCTTGTTGATTTTTTGAGCAAGTGTTGATGAAATTGACCCCCAAATATTTACAATTAGATTCAGCCAATAGCTTGGTTAAACCTTGGCCTTTAACTAGTTTGGTGGGATTTATTTCCAGATCGAATTCAAGGATTTTGGCAATCCATTTTCTCCTTCTTCCATCTAAGTCAGGTTGAATGAGAATATTCTTCACAGAAGTTGAAGGAACATATACAATGATTTTTTAATGCATAACATGGACTCTGAAAGATTTGAGGTCTTTCACCAAAGCGTAGGCCTGCTTCTCCATGATTTCGTATCTGACCTCAACGTCTCTTAGTGTTCTTCTAAAAAAAGAAATAGGTTGCTCCAACCGTGCATCATTCTTTTGTAGTAAAACGACGGCCACTATATCAAATGAGGCAAAGGAAAAAATCAAAAAATCCTTGGAATAATCAAGACTGATTAGCACAGGTGCTTCAGTCAGTGCCTTCTTGATTTGGTTGAATAATTCTCTGGACTCGACAGTCCATTTTACTTCATTCCCTTTCTTGAGCATGTGTGTGATATGTTTCACCAATTCAACAAAATTTGAAACAAATCTTCTCAGAAAATTGATTTTACCCAGGAAGGACTGAACTTCTTTCTTAGATCTAGGAAGTGATAAGGCTTGAATAGCTTCCACCCTACTTGAATCAATCCTGACCCCCTCAACTGATACGATGTGTCCCAACCATTTTCCTTCTTACATGGCAAATAAAGACTTCTTGGGATTTAGGTAGAGACCAAACCTTCTGTAATTCGAGAAGACCTTTCTCAGATGTTGAATATGTTCTTTATTAGATTTGGAGAAGATTGTTATGTCATCCAGATAGATGACCATAAATTTGTCTCTTTCTCCAATGAAGGCGATGTCCATGGCTCGTTGGAAGGTTGCTCCTGCGTTCATCAATCCAAAGGGAAATTTGGCATACATGAATGTGCCCCAAGGAGTGGTGAAGGTTGTCTTTTCTCTGTCTTCAGGTAGGATAGAGATCTGATTATAGCCAGAAAATCCATCGATCGTGGAGATCCTGGATATGCATGTCACCCTATGTAACATGTGTTCCATCTTTGGCAAAGGGTAATTGTCCTTCTTACATCTTCTGTTCAAAGTTCTAAAATCAACACAGAGTCTGATTTCTTCGCTCTTTTTCCTTACTGGAACCAATTTGGCCACCCATTCAGAATATCTCAAAGGGACAATGATTTGGACGTCCGACAGCTTCTTTACCTCTTTCTCCATAATAGGCAACAACATAGGATTTATCTGTCTTAATTTCTACCTAAATGGTTTGGCCTCCTCTTTCAATGGGATCTTATGCTCAATGACGGTTGTGTCATATGTTTTGAGGTCTTCATAGGTCCAGGCAAACACATCAACAAATTATTTTAATAGCTCAGTATACTCGGCTCTCTACTCCCTTAACAGGTTGCTTGACAACTTGACAAACTTTAGATCCTCCTCTATACCAATATTGCATTCAGCTACATCAACATCCTCAGTTGGGCCTTTAAACTTTACTGCCACATCGTTCCCATCGAACAATCTTTCTAAAGGAACTAGTCCTTTGGGAATGTGGTTGCTAGGCAGCTGAACAATATGGTGATTAGCAATTTTATTTAGAAATACATTAGCATGAGGGTCACCTTTGGAATAATGATCCTGATCAGTGTGTAATGCAGAGAAATCATCAACAGACTCAAGGAATTTTCTGATCTCAAGATCATCCTCGAACACCTTCCAATACTTGATATTTTTAGGTACAGAGGGCCTATATCTTACCTCAACATCATACCTGAGCTTAGGTGGCGATGGGATCCTGAAATGACTCGTTGAGGCAACCAAAGAATCAGCGATAGTATTCTCCTCTCTCATAATGAATGAAATGTTGAAAGCTAAGAAAAAATTGTCATTCAAGTCCCACACTTCATTTCTATAAATTTTCAGCTTGGGATGTCTAGCTTGATAAAGATTTATAATCTGATTAACAATCAATTAGGTATCCCCAAACACAGATATTTCCTTGATCCCCATGTCCTTTACAACCCTTAAGCCCAAACCAAGAGCTTCATACTCTGCCACATTACTGGTAACTTCAAATTCCAGTTTGTAGGACAAAAATATGGTCTCTCGAGACGGTGAAACAAAAACTACTCCGGCACCAGCAATATCCTTAGAAGAGGATCCATCAAAGAACATCTTCCAAACAGAAGTGGTGAGAGGAGAATCTTCATGAAAAGTAACGGACTACTTTCTGAGTTTAAGGGGAGGCTCGAGAGCATGAGTGCATTGTAACAAACTAGACCCCAAATCAGTGTCAAGCGCAAAGATAGGATGGTTGGTGGGGTCAGCTTCATCACTAATAATGTAGGCCAACTGAGCTTCCCTGTACAATCTCCTATGCTCCCCCCCAAACACAGGAATCGTATCATATGTGAGGTCCATCTGCAATGTTCCTTCGAGTCTTTTAATTCAATATCTTGACAACAACATGTTGAACTTTGAGGGAACATCAGCTACCACAATGTCCATGACCACACTTTTCATGGGCAGCTGAAACAAGGTCACAACCAAATCTTTGATTACCCCAAGACATTGCACTGTCCTAGAATCAAAAGAATACAAGTCATGATAAGTCTTTGTGACTTCTAGTCCCAGATCATCCATGATAGTTTTGGGCATGAGATTATGAGATGCCCTTGAGTCCATCAAACAATTATGCAGCACCTTATCATGTATATTTAGGGATGTATAGAAGGGAGGAGATGAATCATCTATGTCTTCTATCATGGGACCTAAGATAACTGCTAGATTTTCATCTTGAAGGTTTACTGAGTCTGTGGAATAAGATGAAGGCTCGAGCTACAATAGTTTGGAGAGAGATTTCCTGAAATCTTTGTGATTGACTAGCTCTGAAAGGGGCACAAGGATCCTGATTTTTTGAATTTCATGCTCAAAGTTGAAAAAGGAGGGGGGCTTTAGAATTTATCTTACTTTCGGGACAATATCTTTGGATACTAGTGGGGGGCTTTGAATCTTCTTTCCTTTGTTGTCGTCTACTACAACTTTGGCAGGCTTTTTTGCTCTGGTAGGTTGATCAGGAACATTGGGCTTTCCTTCTTTATTTTTGGACCTGAGGTTGTATCTATTTGGGTTGTTATTGGCCTTGTCCCCCTTGCTCAACTCGTTTAATTGGTTTTCCATGAGAGACTCCTCGTATGCTAATTGAGTTAAGTGAGGAGAAGAGAATGTGTCTTCAAGACAATGGATTTCTGGATCAAGGTCTTCTTCCTCTCCACCCTAATCCGCAACAAGTTTGTTTTGAAGAGGGATCTGGACTTTTTGATCGTATCTGTCTCTGTTCCTCTGTTCCCTTTGCATAATATGAGGAGAATTGTTACTTGGCCTCTTGAAGTTGCCTCTGTTATCAACATTTTGAGGATTTTTGTATGTCTGCTTCCCTTATACTTCCAATCTTTCCATTCTAGTTGAAAGTGATTTTAGTAACTTGGTTACTTCATCCATTTGGGGGGGGG
>JZKD02S1246357.1:89007-106667 GCA_000966675.3 Picea glauca
GCCTCAGATCTTCCCCTTGGTATGTCCCTATCAACCTTATTCATGAGTTGGTTTACTGCCAATACGTTAGACTCTACTTCTAGGGTTGCATATTGCATATGAGCCAAGGAAGTAACTCTTCTCTCTCTTAACAGAAGGCAAAAATTAGGGTCAAAAGCACTAGCATAGGTAATTTTGGCAGAGGCTTCTGTAGGATTTATCTCAGCAGGGATCTAATTGTACATTTTGTTGAATCTTTTGGAGAAGTCATAGACAAATTCTCCCTCTTTTCTCTTTAGTGACCCGAACTTTGTGATATAATACATAAAGTCTTTTTTATCCCCCCATTGTCTCAAGAAAACATCATCCAAAGCCTCAATCCTGACAATGGATCCAGGGGTCAATCCCCTAAACCATTTCCTAACCTCACCATCAAGGCTCTAGACAAAGTCTCTCATCCACACATATTCATTTTCAATATTTAGATTGTTTGCATCATTGTAGAAGGCAACAAGGTGTTCTTCAACAGTTACGTCTTCTTCTCTTGTGAATTTGGGCATGTATTTCAGGTAATCTCCAGCAAGGAGGGCATTCATTGACTGAGGTAAAATTAGAGGGGCATATCTTAGAGCCATTATGGCATCCATTATGTTCCTAGGGGGATTAGCACCTGCCATTGGGATGTGAGGTGGAGGAGAATTATGAGGGGATGGAGTTCGAACATGGGAGATTGGGGGTGTGTTTCTGGAAGGAAAGGGAAACAACAGAGGATTTGAGGAAGAAGTTACAGGGCTCAAGGGAAAATAGGCTTCCCTCACTGTAAAAGCAACAACTGTGATAGGAGGAGGAGTTGTGAAGCCAGGAGTAGGAAAATCTTCTGAGATCTCGGTTTTAAACTAGGCTACAACTTCAGAGGAGATAGGAGTGACAAATATTTATCCCTTCAATCCAATACCAGGAGGGGGGAAATCAACAGGAACACTCCCAAAATTTAAACTTCGGGAAACTCCAACATATGGTATAACAGGAGAATGAGAAGCAGATATTGGAGTTTCTAAAAGAGGATGGTGAAAATCAACAGAAATACCTAGTTTAGCAGTCGAAGTACTTCCCTAGGGGGTCTTTCGTCTTCTGACAATTTTCTCTGGGTCAACTTCAGGTGTTGTTAGAGGCAGTTGTGGAGTAGACCTCATGTGTCTGCCTCTGGAAGCCATAGCTAAACCAATGGAGTCATACAAGTGGAGTCGTCGGGTGCACAGTAGAAATATTCAATGTACTGAGTTCTGATGCACCTTCATAATCAGTAACCTTTGTCGTTCAATCCCATGGAAAATCTTCAATTCGTCCCCAGCAGCGACGCCAGAAATTTTAGCACTAGAATTCACCTTCGGATTGTGTCGGAGGTAAGCCCAGTACCCATCAGTTTGTATGTCACAATGAATAAATTAAAGGAGGTCAAATGGGCGCAGACTCAAGAAAATGTCTCTTTAACTAAGAAATCTGGACCAGGCAATGCATGAGCAAGTGAGGTCTTTCTTTAACTTCAGTCAGTAAATTGTAGTAAAGGGTGAGTAGGGGGAAGAAATGGTGAGCAAATGTAGAGGTCTGCTATGGACATCGGGTCTTCCAACAACCTAAGGGGGAAAATCTTCAAATACAAGATCTTGAACCCAAAACTTCAGAAAACTGAAAACGTCATAACAATATGCAATCAAACATACATTACAATGCAGTCACAACAACTCGACTGGATCACCCATGTTGGAGTCTTCAATATCAAAAGCAAAAGAGATGATAAGAAAGTTGATTGTCATTAAACACGAAGTCTCAAATGGCAACACATAACCATAGAACCAGAGGCTTCATTAAAGCTTTACAATACGGGAGCTTAGCTCAACCATCGACCTTAACAAAATATCAAAACTGATTATTTATACTCAGAACAGTGGCCACCGCCAGGAATGTGGCCTGGCCACTACAATCAAAGCTTTGTGTCTGCATCTTCTTCTGTCAGTCTGCACTTGCATTCTTCTGTCAGACGCGATCTCAGATCAGTATGGACTTTTGCAGGGGAATCCGTTGACAGGGGAACTTTTGGCTGACAGTCTTCCTCCACAGCCAACTTTCCATGCTTTCCATTTATGGGGTGAGATGAGGTTTCAACAACCTCCCCCATTTCCATTAACTACTTTCATTGGGATCGGGATGGAGCCTGACACCCATGAATGCTCCAGGAGACGTTCACAACTCCTCCAATACAAGCTCGACACCTCAAAGCCACGTAGATCTTCTGATGAGACCAAGACGAGCGCTTTCGAACCTTGGCGTAGCTCCTATCCATCACTCCTCGCGACCTCAGGCCATGACCTTACGCACATCCCACATGAAATTTCGAGACCTCGCATTTCGGGAGTCTTTACTCCCCTTGATTTCAAAATTTCTGATGCTCGATCTCGCGAAACGACCCATCTAGATCGACGGTTGGACTTACTTTGGATTTGACGGCCACGATCATTTCCTTAGACAATCTCAACTGCCCTTTGTTCGATAGGTTCTTTCCCTTTCTTTATGGCCCCGCTTCCATATGATCGCGAGCTGTGATCGTGGGCCCAACTCTTAGGCGCGTCGCGATTTCACATTTCGCGAACTCACGTTGTGCTCCATGCTCAAACCTCTGAGTCATGAAATTGCGATCTCTTGGATCAGGTGCCACACGTCCCCTTTGATCGGACAACCCAGATGGATATTATCATTTTGAGACCTCGGGCCATCGGCATTTCGGAACTCGGGATATCGGGACCTCTCACTTGAGCTTTCCCGAAATGACTTCCTCTGCGGCTTGAATCTAGTGCCACACGTCCTACTAGATCAGACGGCTCCTGTTGATTTTGGGTTTCGATGATTCAGACCCTTTACAAGCAACTTCAACAACGTTTTGAATTTTTGATTCCCATGCTTATAACTTGTTGTTGATCTTTGAACTTCGAAATGAAACTTCCTCCGCCAAACTGAACTTGCTCGCTTGCTTGATTCAAGTCCATATCAGACCACTTTAAGTGTTGTGCTTGTGTTTATAGCTACGGCCTCTGTAAACAAATACTTGGATGACTGGCTGAGGGCTTAGGAAAACAAGAGGATCAGTGACAAAGGTACAGAGAGAGAAGTGATCGACCTTAGAGAAAACAGAAAGGCTTAGGGCCGACACCTCTCAGGCAGGAAAAAAGGAGAAAAACTATAGGCCGAAAGGAAAAGACCCTACAATTGGGTTTTCAAAAGGAGGAGAGACAGGAAAAACTACAGACTTAAGAAAAAACCCCAAATTCACAAGACTCTGACAAGTTTATGTGATAACAGGTTGAATATTGGGAAAAGGGTACATTGTAATGTTGACCCTGCAACAATTTGGTATCAGGCCCTATGGAGGCAAAAGGGTGTTCATTTCTTTTATGAAGTATATAATGAATTTGTGTTTGTTTTTAAGAAGCTTGTGATTGGAGAGAATACATCCATGATGTCACAAGAAGCATTAGCTTTTCTGGATAAAAAGGGGATTATGGAAAAAACAGACAAATACAATATTATAAGGATTTTTTGCTCTGATGAAAAACCCATATATCTTCCTTACTATGTTCCAAATAAATTATGTGTTGTTGAAGTGGCAAGGTAATATAAAACCCGGTTGCATCTATTTTATGAGAAAAGGAGGAAACAATTTATCCCGCTACCTTGGAAGGTTGGCGAAATATTTCTATGAGGAAATGCAAAAATTAATGAATGTGTTACATAATTCGATCAGTGTAGTATGAAATTTGCAAAAGAGATTAAGGGTTTTGACCATAGTCATGTTTTTCATGATCACATGGTATCATTGGGATTCAGTAGCACACTTATAAATACTTTTATATTTGGAGAAGAAGAACGAGACAGCCATGATCCTTTGGATGAATGCATTGAAAAGAAAGCAGGCGACATTGAAACTATCATAAGTACCATGGAACAATATAAGCAAAAAGGGAAAACCCCTAATGAAAGGAACACCCAGTCTCCTATTGTTTCTCAAAAAGGCATACAATCCAGAAAGAATTCTCAGTCCACAATCTCTCAACAGAGAAGGTCTTCGATGAATAAATCAGATGATGGAGTTGATAAAATCCCTCCTTAGCAAAGTTTGGAAAAATCTCACAAGTTGCAAGTAAAAAGAAAAAGGACAAATTCCGAGCAAGAAATTGAAGAAAACATACCTGAAAGTGAAATTCACCTTGAAGATATGGACCTAGAAGTCGATATAGAAAATATTCATTTTCCTGATGAAGAGAATATACATCATGCGACTAGACCTGTTGTTCAGGAAGAAGATTTCCCAGAAGAATAATCATTTTTTGTACATAATGCTTTATTTGATAAAGATTCAAGAAAAATGATTTTTGAAAGGAACCCTTCAAAAAATAAGAAGGGAAAAAAATGTTCTACATTTAATCTTAGCAAGATGCTTGCATCTGGGATTGCTAAGATTCATAAGGTTACATCGAATGCTCTTGATTTTTCAATAGATGATATGGAAGCTAAAAATGCCAGACATTTTTTCTTTTTTCTTCGAATAGAACCTTGGGAAACCCACTAGGCACTTCCCTTCATTTCAAGGATGGTACCCGGGGTAAACCAGATTTTGTATAAAGCTGAGGTTTTTTCAATAGCTTGCTCATTTAAGAGCTCAACATGTCACTTGCGGGAATTGAACCTGGGTGGGGGGGAAAACACCCCTCAACAAAAACCACTCGAGCTAAACCCAATTGATTGAAAATTCCAGACTTAAAGAAAGGATACAAGAATTAGATTTTACTCTAATGTTGCCACCAGTATTGGCCACCCTTGCTGCAACAATTCAACCTGGCAGGAATTTTGAGAAAACTCCAGAGTTAGATGTAAGATTAGGAGGGACCTCAAGCTTACTTACTACAACCAGACATTATGTTGAACAAAATATAAATAAGATAATGTCTCTTATTTTAGATACAAGGGATCTAGCGATTCGTTTTGTTTCTCTTGGTTCCAGGATTTAGAACACCGGAGAATATTTGAAAGCTAATATTGAAAATGATGAAGGATTTTTCAAAGATGGACATGCCACTTTTATTATAAAGGTTTCATCAATGACGGAATATGAAAGAAAAAAATAAGACTTGCATTCCCAAGCCCGTATAAAGCAATTAAGGGCTTGTTGGACTCAAAGAATTAATGTATTAAGAGAATTATTAAATGAACTTAATGACCTCACATCCAAAAATATTGAGGTTTATTCTAAATTGATCGTATTAGATTTTGCGGGAAACATTATTGAAGTAGAAGATATAAAGTTAACATCAAATTCAATGCTTCAAACAAGACAGCAGTTCGAAGAAATTGTGGAGAATTTAAAGAAATTATCAGCAGATAAGTTCAGAAATATGATTGAATATATTGAAAATGACATTGATAATTGGCTTGTTGAATATGCCAATAGAAATGAGGATTTGAAACTACGTTGCAAAATCTTTCAATTGATTATAGGGAATATTAAAATGAATTATTTAAAATCACAGTCAAACAAGAGGTGATTGTTGCTCCTTCACGAGAATACATTGAATAATGGTTTAAAAAGGCTATAATCAAGATTATTGAGGGCCATGTTAGAATATGAAGGATTATGCTCGTTTTACCATTGACAATACCCTTGTCACCCAACCATAGGCCGAAGCCATCCTCCGAGCACCTTGACCTTGGCAAAGAAGAATACTGGTAGCAATCAATATCCAAGCAAGGCTAATGCACCAAGCAAGAAAAGTAACCAAAGCTGATCAGATAGTCCCACACAGAAACTGGCGCAACACCTTTCCCAGAACTTGCGCACAAAGCTACCAAACTGTAGTGCGCACAACTGGCTCTCTGCAATTCTGAGAATGTGAATAATGAGAAACTGGTGCCCCATATTTATAGTAATCTGGCAGGCTTGCCTAGGCCAACTTCTCCTTCTGGGTACTAATTAATTCATATTAATCATATTTTTGCAGCCGACATCTTGTCTAGGGTTTCTTTTACTTCTTTGCTTCCTTCCAGAATATTCTAATCTCGTCATAGGTCACAATAGAGGTTCATACCTCCCGAAGCTACCATCACATCAACACTCCCTCCTAGCTAGAGAGGTATGGTCTTGAGCACAAACAGACCATTCAACTGGTAGTATCCCGAGCACCGTCATTATTATCCAACTGGATGATCTCCTATGACAACTGGTACAGTATCAATTGATAGAACACAACTGTGTCTATCCACGATCGTACACAACTACTCAAACTGTGACACATAGTCACAAACAGTGGACCATATCCACCACAGTAGTATATCTCTACTGTCTGGAGACAGGCAGTAACAATCATCTGATGACAACCTCCACAGAAAATATTGTTAAAATAAATTGAACCATCTGGGCCAATATTTCACTCACATCTGTGAGATCTGAAAGAATATCTACCCTCAGTATAGAACATCAACAATGGGCTATCTGCCCTATTCTTCTCAAACAAGGAACAATGATTGTTTTTTATTTCTGAGCCTGGACCATTCCTCACCCTGGGCCATTCCTCTAACACTAAACAAAGTGTAACCTGGAGAGAATGAATCTACGCTAAGGAATGTTTGTCCCTGATTGATGAGCCTGGACCATTCCCCGCCTTGGGCCATTCTTCCTACACTAATCAAAGTGCACCCTGGAGAGAATGTATAAACCCTAAGGAATGATTGTCCGGACCATTTCCTCTATAACCACAAGAGGAAAAGATTCTCATGTATCAACCTCCAAAACGAACCATTCCTCATGTTAACCACAATGAGAAATCATTGTCCGGCAAGGCGGGACAGTCTTCTTGAGTAACCCTCAAGAAGAGAGACTGCCCTAGACCACTTCCCATGTTAACCACAATGGGAATTCGATGTCTATGATACATCAACAATCTGGACCACTTCCCATGTTAACCACAATGGGAAATCGTTGTCCGTCAGAAATCTCAATCCACTTTCCGAACAGGAAAGAATTTGTCTGAGATGGACTATTTTTCAATTACAAAATAAAAGTTTTCAATAATATTTTCAGTGCTCCCTCCCAATATGGAGAGTCATTTCTTCCCTTTCAACTAAGGGATTTATTTCCACAATCCCCATCTTCTCTTGGAAATATGAAAACTTTATTCTGGATAGAGCTTTTGTCAGGATATCTGCTCTCTATTCATCAGTGGGGATATACTCGAGCTTTACCTCTCCTTCCTGGACTTTATCTCGAATAAAGTAGTATTTGATCTCAATGTGTTTCGACCTTTCATGAAACACGGGATGTTTTGATTATCTTATACAACTCTAATTATCATTATGGTCGATTCTGGAATCTAATCAAATAAATCGGAGATTAACTTCCTTAACCATATTGCTTCTGTGCATGCTTCACATGCTACCATATACTCTACTTATGTTGTGTTGAGTGCGACAAACTTTTGTTTCCTGCTGCCCCAAGATATCATAGCAGAGCCCAAGCTTAAACACATACCTGAAGTGCTCTTTCTGTCTTCTGCACTTCCTTCCCAATCAGAGTCTGTGAATCCATGAAGTTGGATATCACTGGATGCGGTATATCTCAAGCCATAGTTTATTGTCCCATGAATATATCTTAATACATGTTTTGCAGCTATCCAATGTTCATGTCTTGGTTCCACCTGGAACTCGCTTAGTGTGTTTACGGAAAAGCAAATGTCTGGTCGAGTATTTACCAAATACACCAATGACCCAATTAGTTGTCGATATAGAGATGGGTCTGCTGGATCACAATCTGGATCTTTCACTTTTCTTATATCCGCATTCATAGGAGTGTCCATGGACTTACAATCCATCATTCCAAATTTCTGAAGGATCTTTATTGTGTACTTTCCTTGTCCAAGGAATACTTCACCATGCTTCTGCCATACTTCTAGTCCCAAGTAATAATGCATGAGACCTAGATCTTTCATATCAAATTCAGAAGCTAGTTCCTTCTTGCACTTAATGATGAGAGACTCTTCACCTGTTATGAATAGATCGTCAACCTATAGTAGTAGGATTACAGGTGCATTTTCCACGACTTTATAATAAAGGTTTGGATCTGCATGACTCTTGGAGAAACCAAGTCTCGTTAGATAATTGTCCATTCTAGCATACCAAGCCCTTGGAGCTTGCTTGAGTCCATATAAATCTTTCTTTAATATGCAAACGTGAGTGTCTCTGGAATGTACCTGAAACCCTTGAGGTTGTTCAATATATATTTCTTCTTCAATATCTCCATTGAGGAAAGTTGTCTTTACATCCATATGATGTAAGTTCCATCCCGTGGAAGCGGCAAGAGATATGATAGCTCTGATGGAGGTATATCTAGCCACCAGAGCAAACGTCTCATCATAATCTTCTCCCTCCTTCTGAGAGAACCCTCTAGCTACGAATCTTGCCTTGTATTTATCCACGCTTCCATCTACTGCATGTTTGATCTTGTACACCCATTTTGAAGTTACCACCGATTTTTCTTTAGGTCTTGGTACGATTTCCCATACCTCGTTTTTCATAATGGATCGATGTTCTTCCGTAATAGCTTATTTCCATTGTCCCTTTTGAACTGCTTCTTCAAATGTGGTAGGTTCTTCACCTAGAAGCTTTGTCATGTGTGTTGCATAACTTGAGAATCTTTTAGGCCTTTTACTCTTTCTGAATGTTCCTTCTGGAACCTTGAGTCTTTCTGTGTCTTGTAAGGTAGCTTCAAGATAAGTTGGTCTTTTCTTGGTCTTAGGTACAATATTTGAATCAATGTTTTCACATGGCTCCATAGGATGATCAGGTAGTTCCTTTTCGTCATTTTCATTTTCTATGCTTTCTTTGTTAAGTTCTTCAATCTCTTCTTCTTCTATAGTTTCTTCTATGGATTTCTTGAAGGTCGTCTTCTCATTGAATGTTACGTCTCTGATGACTTCGATCTTGTGTTGTTCTGGAATATATGTTCTATAAGCTTTGGATGAATCACTGTATCCTACGAATATCCCCTTCTTTCCCGAGGGTTCTAGTTTATTCCTTTTGTCCTTGGGAATGTGAGAGTAAACTGGACATCCAAATATTCTTAGGTTTTCCACATTAGGTTTCTTACCTGAGAAGGCTTCTTTTGGTGTCATGTCCTTCAATATACGATGAGGGCTTCTGTTCTGCACATATATTGTTGTCATTGTTGCTTCTCCCCATAAGAACATAGATAGACCTTGATCATTCAATAAGGCTTTTACGGTTTCTTTGATAGATCTGTTCTTTCTTTCTGCTACACCATTTTGTTGAGGATTATGAGGAACAATCAGCTCCCTCCTAATCCCTGTCGATTTGCAGAATGCAACGAATTCCTTTGAGGTGTATTCTCCTCCATTATTTGTTCTTAAGGTCTTGACCGTCTTATTCGTGAGGTTTTCTATCTCTACTTTGAACTCTTGAAACTTATTGAATACTTCGTCTTTTGTCTTCAGTAGGTATAACCAAGTCTTTCTTGAATAGTCATCTATGAAGATTGTGTAGTAAGAAGATCCTCCTAGAGACTTGATTGGCATAGGACAGCAAACATCTGAGTGTATTAGATCTAGAATCTCCTTAGATCTGTTGTTGTTGCCTGGGAATGGTTTCTTGATATTCTTCCCAAGAGAACATCCTTTGCAGATTCCTTCATGTGTAGACTGCAACTCTGGTATTCCTTCAACCATCCTTTTGACAAAAGGTAATGCTTTATAGTTAGTGTGAGTGTACCTTCTATGCCAAAGCTCATTAGGGTTGACCTCATCATGTACGAGAGCTTCTTCATTTTGTTCTAGTAATCGATACATATTTCCTTCACGACTTCCAATAACCCTAGCATTCTCTATGTTGGAGTTTTCATGCCATGATAGCACTTTTCCATCCACGAAAGCTATTATGTTTCCCTTTTCTTCTAGGCAAGATATCGATACAAGATTCTTTCCTAAACGAGGTACATATAAAACATTGCTTAAGTGAACATTGTTACCTGATTTCAACTTGACTAAGGTTTGTCCAAATCCTTAGACTGGGTAGGTGCTTTTGTCTCCAAGCTCTACCTTGTACGATGTATTCTTCTCATTTAGATTTGAGAGTCTGGCTTGATCTCCCATCATGTGCCTAGAAGCACCACTATCGATTATCCACATGTCATCTTCAATCGTTCCAGATAGTGTTGAGTAGTGTAGAAGACTGATCGTTTTACTCATGTCTTCGATTGACTGGTAACTGGTCATGCCTTGATCCAAAACTTCAACTTCATCGTTTTTGTCTTCTAAGAGAGCCAAAAGGTGCACTGAGTTAGGGTGCATCTGAATATCTTCTCTTTGAGTGAGATGCTCCATCACAAGGTGTTGGATCTGAGATTTAGGTTTTCTACAACTGCTTCTGCTAGTAACCCTAGCGACGGTGTCTTGGAAGTTGATCCTACTAGTAACCCTAGCAACAGTTCCTCAACGAGCTCAATATCCTAGCGGCTATGTTTCCTTCCAGCGATTAGACTGAATGAAGGAGGTGTGGGCCCATAACCTGTTAGAATATGAAGGATTGTGCTCATTTTACCATTGACAATACCCTTGTCACCCAACCATAGTCCGAAGCCACCCTCCGAGCACATTGACCTTGACAGAGAAGAATACTGGTAGCAATAAATAGCCAAGCAAGGCTAATACACCAAGCAAGAAAAGTAACCAAAGCTGATCAGATAGTCCCACCCAGAAACTGGCGCAACACCTTTCCCAGAACTTGCGCACAAAGCTGCCAAACTGCAGTGCGCACAACTGGCTCTCTGCAATTCTGAGAATGTGAATAATGAGAAACTGGCGCCCTGTATTTATAGTAATCAGGCAGGTTTGTTTGGGCCGACTTCTCCTTCTAGGTACTAATTAATTCATATTAATTATATTTCTACAGCCAACATCTCATCTAGGGTTTCGTTTACTTCTTTGCTTCCTTCCAGAATATTATAATCTCGTCATAGGTCACAATAGAGGTTCATACCTTCCGAAGCTACCATAATATCAACAGGCCCAACAGAAGCAGTTAATATTGGTCACATAATGGCAACAAACAAAGACACAAAAGGCGCATCAACAAGCAAATGAAGTAGAAGATATTCATCACAGTAAGTCTAAAGATCACATTTATTCTCAAAATTTTCCCTTTCAGATAAGAAATCATTCAGTTACGTTTATTCTTTACTTGAAGAACATAACCAATTTTTTATCCCTTCTCTCTCTTTTTCTCTCCAGGTTAAGGTTTGCTTTTGCATTGATCCAACGACTCCATTCTCTTCTCTTCTTTTCATTTTATGGTCCATGGGAGCCCCAATCCCATACCTTTTGGACAAACACATTTATTTTCATCATATTGTAAAGACTTTACATTTTTTTTTAAATCCCAAAGAAACAATTTGGGGTTAATTTTGACTGTATCTTTGAACTCTAAATATTTGAGGATAAGATATTTGAAATCGACTCATCAAATATTATTTCAATTCTAATGAAAAGCGCTTTTAAGGTTCTCTAATTTTTGGGAGCATCTATTTTCTTCCTATAAATGTGATCAAATGTATTTCATGGATAAAATGAATGTGAGATCTATTTTTATTTCTTATAATATATAAGTTGCATATATTATTTCTGCTAATTTTATGAGTGAATATTCCCGATCCTCTTCTTAGGAATTGTTTCTTTGTATATTTATAAATTTTATTTTAATTGAGCGAAAAAAAAAAAAATGGGACTTACTTCATAGCATTCTCCTACTTATAAATATAGTCCCAAAAGAATTTCAAGAAAGATCTTTTGGAAAAATTCAAAGAGGAATACCACCTCTATAAAAACGCAAGGGGATTCATATCCTTGTGAGGTTGTTATTTCGGTCCTAACATACTCAAACATCAACAGTCTCCTTCTTGTATATATAGGAGACAAGGGGTAAAATTATAATGAAAGAGTTCAATGAAGGGTTCTAGCTGACATACAAATATAACACTAGAATTGTAATGATTCTGTTAACACCAGAATTTGACCGAGTCTTATAGATTTGTGTTTTCTACCTAAGTCTGTAATTTTGCTTGTCTCTCCTCCTTTCGCAGACCCAAACGTATGATTTCCTCTCGGCTTGTAGTTTGTTTTCTGTTTACTTTCGTCTGTTTGATTGACCTGTTTTCTCCAAGGCCGATCACTTCTCTCTTTGCCTCTGTCGCCTAGATCCTCTTGTTTTCCCAAGCCCTCAGCCAGTCATTCAAGTAAATTGTTCACATAGACTGCAACCATAAGCATAAGCGCAACACTTAAAGCGATTTTAGATGGACTCAAATCAAGCAAGCAAGTAGATCAAATTCCAATGATGGAGACCCATTAGACAGATCGGATCAACGACCATCGGGCTATCGGGATTATAGAGTTGCACAAGGTTTAACATCAGATCGAGGCCTGAAAAAGTGAGATCTGGACCGTTCATTTTAGAGGGACACATGGAACACAATCAGCAAGGTCATGATTTCGCGACTCGGGAGGTCAAGAGTCAATCACATCAGAAACTCCTGAAACACGAAATCACGAAAATATTGCAGTCGTTGATCAAGGGAGAAAGTTGGACCGTTGGATCAACTTTTCGCGATTTCGTGAGTCGAGAAAGTAAGAGGGTCGAGTCTTGAAGAAACGCGAAATCACGAAATGACCAGGGTCATCCGATCAAAGGGGACGCGTGGCACCAGATCTGAGCATCGCGATTTCGCGACTCGAGGTTTTGAGCAGGGAGCACATCGTGAACTCGCGAAACGTGAAATCACGACACCACTAAAGGTTGGGCCCGCGATCGCATCCCATGGTCACATGGAAGGTAGAGCCAAAAGGAAAGTAAGCGCATGTTTATTGGTTGGTGACGAGGTTTTCGGTATGCATCGTGGTCATTGGATGCAAAACAGATCCAGTCGTCCATCTGAGTCAATCGATTTCGCGATATTGGGTGTCGGGATGTTGGGACCCAGATGAAGTAACGACTCCCGATAGGCAAAGTCTTGATAGTGCATTTGAATATAAGCTCTGGGTTGTGGCCCGAGGTCACATACAAGGTGGGGCTGATGAAAAGGAGTCGCGCTAAAGGGCCGAGAGTGCCTATATTGATTGCAGGGGAAGCGCAGCAGAGCCTCGAGACGCCAGGATTGACTCATAGAAATCGTGGGCGCCGCCTGGAAACATTCATGGGTGTCAGGCCTCGTCCCAATCCCAAGGAAGGAAGTTATTGAAGATAGAGGCGACAGTTGAGACCTCGCCTCACCCCATAAATGAAAGATGTTGCAGAGAACAGAAATGAAGGCAGACTGTCCATTGAAACTCCCCCCTGGATGGATTTTCCTGTAAAACATATAAATGTGCATGTCTCACATCTGACGAAGGAGGCCTACACAGTCTGGCATAGTAGGCACTGACACGAAGCTTTGAATGTAGGGGTCTGATCACAGTCATGGTGGTTGCAACATTTTGCTTTTATATAGGCAGTTTTTATATTTTGTTAATGTCGAATGGTTGAGCTAGGCTCCCTTATTGTAATATTTTGATAAAGAACTTAGGTTCTCTGGTTAGTTATTTGTTTTTGAGACATCTTAATTAATCTAAGTCAGCTTCTCACTCCATCTTATTTTGCCTCTGAAACTGAAATAGTTTATGATTGAATGATTCATATGGACTGTTTGTGACCGTGTTGTAATACATGTTGATTACAATATTGTTGTAGCATTTTTTAGTTTCCTAAAGCTCTGAATTCAGGAGGATCTTGTGTTCTGAGTTTTTTCTTCTTTAGGCTGTTGGAAGACCTGATGTCTATGGCAAACCTCTGCATTTTCTCACCAGTTATTCCTCCTACTCACCCTTACTACAACTTACTGACTGAAATTGATTTAAGACCTCAATTGTTTGTGCATGCCTACCCAGAATTTTCTAAGTTAGAACATTATTCTCATTGAGTTTCCTCCATTTTGACCACTCAAAAAATCAATTACCATTTACTTATAAAATGATGGGTATTGGGCTTGCCTTCTAAGTAATCAGAAGGCAACTTCTAGTGCTAACAGATTCAATATCTAGGGCTTAATAAGGGGTTGTATACATAACATGGGGATTTTTATGGGGCATTGTCTGGGGCTTAACTCAAGGCATCCCTTATTTTTCATTGATGTAGAAAGAAAGGCCATAGCATTGTAAATTGTTGGTACTCAAAGGCATGCTCATTATGTGGGAAGAAAGGCCATTGTGAGGCATCTTATTGGGAGAAGAAATTTGCATGCCATAATCTTGAAGGGTTTCAAAGGAAGAATGGAAAGAAGACTTCCCCAATCCAACAACAAACTCATAGGCATGTGGAGATGAGGAGTATGTCAAATAGTTCGGGTGGAAACAATGAATTTTTTCCACCACTACTAATTGAGTGGACATTGGGAAGAAAAGTGTCGGCAACTTCATCCAAAGCTTCACCCCAAAAATCACACAGCCAAGAGAAGAGTGTGGAGAGTGAAGAGTATAGAGGATGAAGAGTTCCATGCATCTCTAACCCAAGAAACATAAGTTTTTTAGGGAGTTATAGCAGCATGGGAGGTCCATATCACCATGGACTAGGATAGTGAAGTGATGCCAACAACCAAGGCATTTTTTACCTGCAATCTTTCAAAACAAGTTTCTCTTTTTGGAGATGTATCAAATATTGGTGTATGGAAGTCATTGGAGTTCCCTCGTCCTTGTACTATACAAATCTTGAGGCATTTCCTTGTCCTCAAGACTGTAGCTTATTGATGATTGTCCCTTATAGTCATACATGTTTAGGATTCATCAAAAGATTTGGGCATAAGAAGGTGCTCTAATTGTACACCAAGGTTGTCATCCAAAAGAAATTTTGTTGGAGGCAAAGTGTCTGTAAGCACATGCAAGCACCAGAGAGGTTTCTCCAAGCCAAGAAGTAATTGATCCAGGAAAAATAACGCAAACCATACTTCCTTTTGTGGGGTTGTTGTGTGAGGGAATAACTACCTTGATCTCACTGAACAAACATAGACCAACATTTGACTTAGCTTCATTGACTACCAAGATGGACCATCTCCAAGTCTAAGAGATATAGGAATGAGTGTTGATTGCAAAGTTTGTATCTGGAGATTACTCTTTGCAAAGATTCAGTGAGAAAACTTATACATTGTAGGAACAAGTGAGCGAGGAACCAGAGCTAGATCCATAGCCATAGGTAGAGCCACTAGCCAGAGCTAGAGCCAAAATTAGAGATGTAGCTAGGAGTTGAAGTCAAAGACATGTTCCAAAGAAGAAAACAGAAGGCACATTCATCCAAATTGGTTTCCTCTAAGATTTTGGGGACCAAAAATCCTCTGGGAGGTGTGATCTAAAATAAAAGTGAATGGTTGTAAGACTCAGTACCTGCAAGTGAAATTAGTAAATAAAATACGGTTAGATAAATTATTAAAGACAATGCAAATGTAAAAGTAAATGAGACAAAATAGAGAAATAAATAAATAAATGAAGAAAAGAAAAGAAAAAACAGTGAGGAATGGGAAATGAAAGGTCATGCCTATTGGCCTTCCCAATACTCCAACTCTCCCTATTTTGTGTGGTACTTTCGCTCCCAAAGGGTATTTTTTCCAAGGAGGGGTGTATGCATAGAGAGCTAGGAACAACATTGTAACTAGATATTGTGGAAATGAAAGATAATCAGTCATTCAAAGCTGGTCTTCCCATTAGGGTTTCTAGGGTAAATATTTGTGTCAATTAAGTGTGTGATTTTATCATTGTGTGATGGATTTTCATTTACAATTGCATTCAATGGATTGTTATGGTAAAATATGTGTGTCGTTGATGTTGAATTCTGAATTGGAATCGGTATGCAAGTTATTGGAAGCAGTCCTTTGTATTTAATCATTGCCTATGTTTTCTCGGTGGTGTGAGAATCTATTTCCAGCTATAGCTTTGTCAAGTTCACTCAAAATTTCATTATCCATTAGTAATTGATGGAATCCAACAACTGTAAACCACCATCGTTTGATGCCTAACCAATCTCAAAGATTGATGGTTTCATTCATAATCCGTTGCATTAAGTTAGGGGGTTTCTATATTGGATGAGAGAAGTTTTCTTTTGGTCTGTTGAGAATTTCCCCTCTCACCCAAAGGAAACATATGTGTCTCTCTCTAATTATTTGAGTGAGTATTGAGTGAATTCTTCCTCCCTGATTCATTTTCTCATCAATTGACAAGTCATACAGGATCGTATGTTGGAGTGGATCATTGTCACACTTTCAATTTGATTATTGGCATAGTAATTACATATATTGGAATACCCATAGATCCATATAAAAATGGATTTTATGGTTGTTGTAATCAATCAATTATCTACATCCTCGTTATTGTTGGATTGAACATTGGAATTGTGATTTACTTGAATCGGGTCATATAATGGGAATTTTGTCTCATAAAGAGTAAACTCCCTTTTAGTTGTGTGTGAACCATATAAAATAGCATCCCTTGTAATCTGTGATAGCCATGTGTTAATTCTTCTCTTCAACTCCAAATTCCCCAATTAGAACTAATTTATCTATGTTGGTGATAGAAGCTATAAATGTGTACCATTAATTCTATTACACCAACATTACTAATAATTTGTTGAGTCCTTGGTTAAGGGTTGCCCATAGACTTGTTAATTTAGTTTCCCATGCAAGTGCACATTGCAGCCAATGTGTATTATAGAAATGTTACCCACAACCATACATTGGTTATCTTGCAGGTTCATTATTTGAGTAAAGTGTTCATTTGAGTTTGCATAAACAAATTGCTTACTGAGAATATAAGTGTTGAGGATAGTTTGAACACCTAATCAAATATGCAATTGTTGAATTGGTGCATTGTTCTCAGTGGGTTTGAATACATACATCGAATTATTGAAATTGACCAAGTTGTAGATTTTTTGTTGTTGACATCACCTACAGAGGTTGGTTGTAACCATTCATGTGTAGAGGATTGTCTTGGCATCTCAAATCCAACAAATAGAACTATCTTCGCATACCTCAAGGGTAGGGGTAGGATTTGAATTAAAGAAACATAAATATTTTGTGTATGCTTGTTTGGTGATCAACAACTGAGAATTTCAAACACAAAGTCTTAACTATTGTTGTTTGTTTTGTGTGCATGTTACACTAGAAAATGGTGGGAAATTGGTTGGCATATTGCAATCTCGCATGCTTGTAAAAGAACACGGAGTAGAGAACTTTGCACTTAGATTGCATTGACAACAGAGAATGATTTATCATGTCTCCACGTGATCCGTACATGGTAGGATTACAACTCGTCCATCTCCTCAACACGAAAACCAACCAAATTCGAATTGTCCTCTTCTTCTAATCTTTCATACATAAGACAAATGGTATTTTGTTCATAATAATACAAGTCTTTTATCTACACACCAGCTAGGTAACAATAACACATACATCATTTAAACCTATAACCAATAATTATAAAGAAATCAATTCTATGAATGAGAGAGATACCAAGACCAAATCCATGCAAAAATAAATTAACCTTTCATGGAACAACAGT
>JZKD02S1246357.1:111825-122312 GCA_000966675.3 Picea glauca
AAAAATTTAGGGTCGAGAAATGCCGAAGCGCGAAACCCCGAGGATGTCATAACCAAGGGTTAAAGGTCTTATACTATTCTTGCCTCGGACGAAAATTAAAGCCGAGTTCGCACTTATCGCGATCCGGGACTTGTGAATTCAAGGAATGAGGTGTCCGGCTTGCGAGATCACGAAACTTGTAAAATCTTAAGGACAAACATACTTGCGAAAAACGGGCCCTTCGTAAGTGGCAAAGCATTACTATTCAGGCAACAAAAGCCTTTTTCAGAGTTTTATGACTTTTTGAAGGAAAAGGGAAAGAGAACAACTTTATATCTCAAGAATCAGAATATTCTAAATTGTGTGAGGCGGAAAAAACAGGGGCGGCTCCAACAATTCCATAGCTTATTTAAAATCTCAACAGAGGTAGGTTAATTACTTAGCAGACATTAAAATGAAACCATAACTCAGTGAATCCCCCCAAGTAACTAATACGACAGCATACCCAACAGATTGCAAAGAAAGACATATATTTGAGACAATATTTTACCATGGAAACCCAAATGGGAAAACCAACATTCAATTGGCTTCAACCGGACTTTTATTATGCAACAATGGGTAGAGGTTACAGGCTTTGTAGTTTAGCTTGGTGTTTCTCAGTGAAATATGAGAAACATTCATCTTCCTTCTTTTCCAAAGAACCCCTTCTCCATCTCAAAGAACCAACATATAGGAGGTAAGCTCAGCTGATGGGATATCTCGAAGGTCAGGCATCCCCAACCTTTCATCTACCCCATGCTCATTTCTCCTCCTCCTTTCATTTTTTTCTCTTTGTCTTTTTGTACATAGATGGGAGAAGGTCTATGAGACTTATTTATTTTCAATACTTCATTTTTTTCTTTTATAATAAAACTTTGTCGTATCCTTACATCATGGTATATCCTTATGTTTTTTTATTAAATACATGTGTGGACATCGATCACAATGGCATGGGTCCCTTCATGCCAACAAACTAGTATCTTATTCATCCATAGCCTCGAACCTTGCCCATGTCAATCATTGTAGAGCACATGGCTTAGCCAATTGTTTTCTTATTTGGACCACATATCCCCATTGGGAGGATTTATGTCCCCAAAAGTTGCCAAGGATGGATGAGGGAACCTGCTTGCAAGTTGGTTCCTCTCATACCACTTCACCTTCCTTGGAGTATGTCCTTTGAGACTAATCTGCTACATCTCTTGCCATATTCTACATGTTATCTACTCCTTACGTTGCAAAACTGTGTCCTCAGTGTGTGGTGCAAAGTCTTCAATAGTAGGAAGAACCAGATGTTCCTCCTCCTCATCCAACATGGAGGGTTTAAACAATTTCAAATACTCCACATTCACCACTAAACTAATATGCATATAAGGAGGAAGTCTTAGCCTGAAGGCATTCTCATTCACATATTCAATGATATGAAATGGTCCATATCTGAGGGGCTTGAGATTCTTCGTCGCTTCTTCTGGATATATAGCCAGACCTTGTATCCAACATAGAATTTGTGATCCTCCTTGTGTTTTTAATGCCCAAATTTATAAAGTTTTTGGCTCTTATCAAGCTGCTCCTGAACCCTTAGATGTATTTGTCTGATTTTTTCCACAGATGTGCTCGCCTTCTGTTCATCCCCTTGCAGCCCTGCTTCGTCCTTATGCTTTCCATACACAATGTTGAATGGAAAAGGAGGTAAGTAACCAAGACAGATCTCGAAAGGATACTTATTGGTGGATGTATGGAGTGTTTCGTTGTAGGAGTGTTGGATGTAAACTAGTTGCTCGTCCCAAGTCTTTGAATGTTTTCTATTGTAGCCTCTCAACAACTGTACCAACATTTAGTAAATAGCCTCAATTTTTCCATCAGTTTGAGTATGGAATGTAGTGGAATACTTCAACTTGGTATCCATTCTTTCCCAAAGTGTTATCCAAAATATGCCTAGAAACTTGTTTTCTCAATCAAATGTGATGGAGTTGGAAAACTTAAGTGTACCCACATGACTGGAGAATATTTCATCTACCTCTCGTTCAAAGATTGTCTTCTTACATTGGATGAGCACACACATTTTATTGAAGTGGTCCACCACTACAAACAAGTAGTCATGGCCTTTATGAGTCATAGGAAAACCTCCAACAAAATCCATATAGATGCTCTCCCAAGGCCTGTTTGGTACCGACAAGGGCATGTACAAGCCAAGTTTTTGGTTGCTTGGCTTGCTAGTGCTACAAAGAACGCGACCTCTAAAAAACTTTGCCACATGCTCCTGCATCTTTTGCCAATACACATACCATTGCATATTTTCCACTATCTTTGTGACACCAAAATGCCTAGAAACTCTAGAAGTGCGTGCTTCTCTCATCAATTGAACTCTTCTGTCATGAGGTATGCATAGTTTGTCCAGCTTGTATAGAATCTCATCTTGGAGGTGGTATCCATTCCCTTCCGTGGTAGTGATTGGCCTCTCCTTCAACTACTCGTAGACTCCTTTAAAATATTCATCTTCCTCATAGTCTTCACTTAGAAGTTCATGAGTGAATGGCTCAAGTTGCGTTATCACTCCAACAGTTGCAATCTTCTTTAGTGGTGGTCGAGAAAGCATCTATGCTATTTTATGTGTGGCTCCTTTCATGTACTTGATTAATAGATGAAATCGTTGCAAGAAACTTAACCACTTGTAATGTCTCACCTGCTGCATCGTGCTCTGACTTTGTAGGTGTTGAAGGGGATGATGATCCATGTGTATGATGGTCTTTTTTTCTAGGAGATAATGCTTCCACTTCTTCGTTGCCTATACAATAGCAAAGAGTTATTTATCATACATGGGGTAGTCAAGAACCACTCCATGAAACATCTCTAAATGGTAGCATACATGCCTTCCTCCTTACATCAGTATTACTCCTAATGCATACCCATTGGCATCAGTCTCTAACTCAAAAGGTCGTTGTAAATTTGGCATGGCTAAGACCAAAACACCGTTGATTTTCTTTTTCATATCTTCAAATGATTTTTGTTGTTGTTTGCCCCAATGAAAACTCTTTATATTGGTAGTCAAGGTGTGTAATGGCGTTGCTACTATGAAGAAGTTTACAATGAACTTCCTCAAATATGGGGCTGCTCCATTGAAACTCCTCGTCTCTGTCACACTAGTGGGAACATGCCATTGTCTAATGGTTGCGATCTTCACCGGATCCACTCTCAACTCTCCTATGTTGGATAGGTCGTTGTCATTGATGTCAACCCTTGAAGAAGTATGGAATCCCTAGAGAAATGTTTGATATTGATGATGAGTTAGTTGTCATTGATGGAGTGGTTAATGTCGGCAGATGTGTTGGGTGCATTTGAGGAAGTCTACATGAAGCCTTGGAGGTGTGGTTACGATACCCAAATTTGGTCAGGGAATATGGACATGAAGGACAATGTAACTGTAGGTAAGACACTCATAGATGGATAGTCATTGTCGTGTTATTTCCGGTGATAGGTGGTATGCCACGTGATTCCTCGCAATTGAGGATTTATGAGGTCATGAAGTTGGAAGCCCCAAATATGGGTTAAGAAGCCCCTAGTTGGTTACAATATGGGCTAAGAAGCCCCTAGTTGGTTACAATATGGGCTAAGAAGCCCCTAATTGGTTGCAAGTCATTAATGAAATGGTAAATTAGTTGTAACAAGAAAGTTCAAGAAGCCCTAAAGTTAAGGAAATAGGTTACTTAGAAAAAGTATATATACACCTCAAGAAGTCACTCATAAGTACATTCACACACACATTCTATTGAATATCTTCCATGTGAGTAAGTGGTTCTTATATGAGGTAACCAAGGAGATCTAAGGCAAATTTCAGAGGGAAGATGAAGTAAAGAAGGGAGAAATTCCAAGGGAGGATGAAGTCTTGTGATTATGTGTTCTAACGTATGTTATTTAAAGGTCATCATACCATTTTCACTATAACTTGTTTTATAGAATGATTAAGATAGTGAAAATTAGAGGAGGTTGACAAGACATGTCAAGGTATCTGTGGTAAAAATTTTAGCTTCAGGGTCGTTGTTTTTTCGGAAATACACTCTGTGTAAAATAAGGTTTTTGGCTAGTCCTGAAACTAGTCTCAAATAAGTAGTTCGAGTAAACCAGTCATAACTTCTTCATAGAGGATCCAAATTCAGTGAGACCAAATGAATTAGATAGAATACAATTCGTCGTATGTTTTTATTATTTTCAGATCAATATATCAAACATTCCACGTGTGGCATGCTCTACAAGTTCACTCTCTGGAATAAGTCAGAATTCAGCAAGGTCTCCCATTTTTGTTATAAATCCTTTTTTGGGATGTTCCAAGCAGTGAAACTTGGAGGAATTGCAGAGACGATATTGAAGAATATTTGGTATAAGTGTCAGACCTTTATTCGTTACAGGTACGGAGTTATGCTTGTTGAAAATTAGGGTTTGTGACTAATCCAAAAACTAGTCCCGTGAGCCTAAGGTAAAGTTTGATGAAAATGTTATTCTCTTATTGTTGAAGTTGAGGAAGGTCTGCAGGTTTGTGATCACATACACCAGGTCTCTTATAGAGTTACAGGTATTTTTATATGCATGTTTTAAGGGTTACATGTTGATGATGTTATGGTGCATGCTTGAGGCAAGTCTTTGGTATATTGTTGAGGCATTGGCACATGCTTGAGGCACATATTAGGTGCATGGTTGAGGCATACCATTGGTATATGATCTTGGTTGTTTGGTACTTTGTTGAGGTAGACCATTGATGGTACTTGTTTGATATATCCTATGGTACATGGTATATGGAATGATTGAGTGATATGGTATGGTACAGGTTTTGATGTACATGGTCGATACATGGTATGATACAAGATTGGTACTTGGTATGGTGTTGATGTACATGGTTGATGGTTGAGGCATATGGTACAGGTTATGGTGCATGGTTGATGCACGGTTTGGCATAATTGTGGTGCATGGTTGATGCATTGTTTGGTACAGGTGTTGGTGCACGGTTGATGCACGGTTTGGTACAGGTGTTGGTGCATAGTTGATGCACTTATTATGGTACATGGTTGATGCTTGGTATGGTACATGGTTGAGACACATATCTTGTGATGGTATGTTAGTGATATTGGTACATGCTTGGTAGAGGCATGTGTTGGTGATGTTGGACATCTAGTTGAGAGGTTTCCTTGGTATATGATCCATGTGAGAGGATCTGATTGAGTATCAGTGACAGTGACAATGATAGGTTGCAGGTTGATGTGACAGTGGTTGTGATAGTGGCAGTGAGAGTGGCAGTGACAGTTGGTCTACACTTATATTTCAGGGCAGCAGAACGGGGCAAGGAAAGGGGGTTGTAGCCTCCTTTCGGTTGGAGCCAGAGAATCAGGGAGTTGGAGATTCCTTCAGGTTGGATCCCAAGAATCAGGGGGTTGTAGACTCCCTCTGGTTGGATCCAGATAATTCAGTGAGTTGTAGCTTCCTTCAGGTTGGAGCCTGAGAATCAAGGAGTTGTAGTGTCCTTCAGGTTGGAGCCTGAGAATCAGGGGGCTGTAGCCTCCCTCTGGTTGGATCCAGATAATTCAGGGAGTTGTAGCTTCCTTCAGGTTGGAGCCTGAGAATCAGGGAGTTGTAGTGTCCTTTTGGTTAGAGCCAAAGAATTCTAGGAGTTGTAGCTTCTTTCAGGTTGGAGCCTGTAAATAGGGGGTTGTATCCTCCTTCCAATTGCAGCTAGAGAATTGGGAAGTTGGTGCTTCCAATGAATTTATTCTTTGATATATAAGAAATCATTCTGTGGTTTTCTCCCATTTGGGTTTCCACGTAAATTCTAGTGTATTGTGTACTTGATGTGATGTTGCTTATGTTTATATTGACGATATACTGATGATATACTATTGATTAAGTTGAAGTTTATATGTTATGGGTAAAAGTGGTAAAAGTGCCCATANTTAGTATTCCAACATCCTCCACCGATCATGTGTCCAAGATAAATCAAAGATGTCTTCCCAAACTCAAATCTCTACAAGTTGGAAATTAGTTGATTCCTCTTTAAGGTCTCTAGTACCTACATCACATGTGAGAAGTGCTCTTTCCATGTATTACTAAATATCAGTATGTCATCTAGATATACTATTACAAAAGAGTCAATGAAGGGGCATAACACATCATTCACGAGTCACATAAAATTTGCAGGTGCATTGCATAAATTGAAAGACTTTACTATTTAGTTGTACAAACCTTGTCTTGCTTTGAATGTTGTCTTCCACGCGTCTTCCACTTTGATCCTCACTTGATGGTAGCCAGATTTGAGGTCCAACTTGGTGAAGAATTTGTCTTCGGGCAGTTGATCCAACAAGTCATCAATCCTTGGAAAATAATTTATATTATTGATGGTGATCTTATTCAAGGCACGGTAGTCAATGCAAATTATCCAGCTTCTCTCCTTCTTTGGCACCATGAAGATGGGTGATACCACATTATGACATACTCGGTTTAATGACTCCCTGCTCCAATAATTGTTGCATCTACTTCTTAATTTCATCTGCTTCAATGATGGACTACCTATATAGCCTAATGTTTGACAGTGGTGACTATGACAACAACTGAATCTCGTGTTCAACCTTGCACTTGGGTGGTCGTCCCTGAGGCTCTTAAAACACTTCCATGTAGGCTTCTATTAATTTTTGTAGTTGTCAATGTTGCTTTCCTCTACATCCTTGTAAGGATTCCTTCATATCCAACTAGTTTCCTTCTCCTCATTGTTTTCCCTCCCTTGAAAACAACACGACAAATTTCTTCATACTACCCATGATTCTTCTGGCCCGATGAGAGTTGATTAGAGAGAGTTTGGATTTGTCCTTGTGTACATTTATGGCATATGATTTTCCCTCTTTAACTAGCCTATATTATTTAGCTTTCCTCCTAAAGATGGCATCTCTCATGTACAAGTATGGGCTTCCCAAGATGACTTTGCATACATCCCGAGGAACCACATCTGCAACCACTTCGTCAAGATAGTTCTAGTTGATGGAAAAATTGAATTTCCATTGTTTTCTCACCTTCAACTCCACATCTTACCTCACCTAGCCCATAAGGTATGGTTTTGGATGATCTTGTGTCTCTATCCCAAGTTGGACTATGAACCAGGATCAAACAAACAATTCATTTTGTTTTATTTCATGTGGATTTTAATGCATAATAGTTTAGACATCTCCTTCTCCTCCATGTGGTTGCAACCAAATAATGCCACCTACTTTTGAATATTAGTGAAATTAATCTTCCCTTCTAGGTCTGAGGTGTTGTCCACCCTTTCCTCGACATCCACATTTATCATCACTTTCTTCTTCTTGTTCTAGAAATGCTTGGGGTGCTTCTCATGGTGCAATTTCCAAAAATCCTCCTTAGTGTGTCCCTTTCGATCACAACCTTTGTATTGTTAAACATAAGGGGTTTCTTCTTGTGTTGTCACCACAATATTCTTCTCATTCCACTTTTTTGTTTTCCCCTTCTTCTTCTGTTCTTGCAGTTTTGATTACGTGTGTGTGTTTGGCTGCTACTTTTGCTTGTCTCCCTCAAGGTATTATGCCTGAACATTGGCCTCATCAATTGTATTTGGTATAAACAACATCAATTGACATCGAATATAAGCTAGCAATGCCCCCCAAAACTTGATTAGCATTTCATGACTTTTGAGAGAGACTCCCATTTGAATTGCTCTCTTCTTAAACTCAGTGGTGAACTCTTGCACTAACTGTCCTTGCCTCTACTTGAAGTAATGCATACAATATGTTGGTGCTCCTCATATTCGATTGGGTAGAACAATGCATTGATCATGTCCTTGAACACCTCCCATTCAGTGATCGATGGCTCATTTTATATTTCTCTGCCAACTAGATCACTCTCACACCACTCCAAAGCATGTCTTTCAAGATTCAATCGAGTGAATGCAATATTTCACTTTCTTGGTACTTCATGTACACTAAAGTATACCTACATCTATTGTTGTCAATGGCTCAATTTGATGGCATCAACTTCCTCGACATATGGTTTTATGTCCACCTTGGCCTCCACATAGAAAGGTACATGAGCTTGGTTTTAACTACATTCTCCCATCTATGGCTGAGTCTTATTCTCTATCTATGACTTCTATTCTTCTCTCTTGGGTCCTTCATGACAAGCCTTTGTTGATGGTTTCTCCTTACATTTCGCTACCAAAAGTTGTGATACCATTGATGTCAGCGTGGCCATGTTTTTCTCAAGTTGGTCCAACTTGACTCTAGGATCTTCATCCTCATCTCCTTCTCGACGTCCCCCATCTATTTGTGGTGATCTACTTCCCTCTAACCTGACAACAAGTCTTGTCCACTTCTTCAGTAATCATTGTGAGTACTTACCATACATGTCTTACTAGATATTTGAACTCAGTGCTCTGATACCATTTGATCCATAAATGGTAAGCTTACAACCCGCCCGCCTCTTCAACATGGAAACCAACCAAATTAGAATTGACTTCGTCTTCTGATCTTTCATAAATAAGACAATTGTTATTTCATTCATAATAAGACAAGTCTTTTACCTACACACCAACTAGGAAAACAATAACCCGTACAACATTTAAACTTATAACCGACAATTGCAAAGAAATCAATTATATGAGAGAGATACCAAGACCAAATCCACATGGAAATAAATTAACCTTTCATGGAACAAATGTCTAGGTGGCAGAGCTATTCACTACCAATTGAGTCACCTAGTCACTCGGGGAAATCGACCCAATGGTCAATGTTAACTCAAACTCACCATGAATTCATTACCCACTCCATATATGTCTCTTAAACGGTCGTATCATCCAAACCCTAGCAATTATGCTTAGTCAAACCAAATATTGTGCATAGGAGCATTACTACACTTATTCACATAAGTTTTAACACCCCAAATCAATTGTGTGGTGCATGGGCACTAGAGGATAGCAACCAGTGATTTCGTGGAACACCCTAGAGCAAGGTTTAGGGCGTGGGAAATGTAGACAGCACGAAAAAAATTTGTGTTACGCCTAGGAGCAAGGTTTAGAGTCTGGGCTCTATGGGCAGCAAGAGAATTTTTTGGGGGAAATCTAGAGGAGGTATTTAGAGCATGGGCAACATGGATCGAAAGAGGACTATTCATAGGATTCCCAGAGACAACACACGATGTGTGGGGTGTGAGGAGACTTCAACCAACAATCAAATATTTATCAGTGAGAGAAAATTCTCCTCAACGATTATATGAATCGAATTAGAAACTATCTAGCAAGAAGCAACGACTCCGAAGGGAGAACCGTACATCTCCAACATCTAGAATCACTTCGAAGGTGACAAACAAAGAGTTGTTTGGATTTATTCACTCCATTAACCAATATAGTGTGTGCATTAACCTCCCACACAACAAATTAATGATTCCATATCTTATTTAAAACCTCAATAGAGGTAGGTTAATTACTGAGCAAACATTAAAATGAAACCATAACTTAATGAATTCCCCCGAGTAACTAACACAACAAAATACCCAATAGATTGCAAAGAAAGACACACAATTGAGACAATATTTTACCCTGGAAACCCAAACGGGAAAACCAACATTCAATTGGATTCAATTATGTTTTTATTGTGTAGCAGTGGGCAGAGGTTGCAGGCTCTCTGGTTCAACTTGGTGCTTCTTAGTGAAATCTAGGTAACATTCATCTTCTTTTCTTTGCCAAAGAACCCCTTCTCCATCTCAAAAAACCAACATATAGGAGGAAGGTTCAGTTGAGGGGATATCTTGAAGGTCAGGCGTCCCCAACCCTTCAGATCCCCCAAGCTCGTTTCTCCTCCTCCTTTCATTTTTTTTCCTTTTGTCTTTTTGTACACAGGGAGAAGGTCCATGAGACTTATTTATTTTCAATACTTTATATTTTTTCTCTTACAATAAAACTCTTCCTTATCCTTACATTATGTGTCAGCCTTATGTTTTTTATTAAATGTAAGGGTGAACACTCATCATGATGGCATGTTTCCCTTTATGTCAACAAACCAATCTCTTCTTTGTCCATAGCCTCGAACCTTTACCATGTTGATCATTGTACACAATGTGCATTAGTCAATTCCTTTCTTATTCGGATCTGATGTGGATCACCACATAGATCCTTGTTTGTGAAACAAACATGCACAATGGATTGGCTCTTATTGGGAACTTATTTGAACCTGCACATACCAATAGAAGCTTGAGAACTGAGGCCTTGTAGCCATTCCAAAAGCAGAGATCTTTGCACGGGGTAGAGAAACAAATATCGAAAGTTAATTTATACATAGTGTCCATGTTGGTGAAGTGAGTGGGCTACAAGTCCCTCATTTACATATCATAAGGCCATTTTTTTTTCATTTTTTTGTTTTTTCTCTCACTTACTTCTACATTTGTATTGTCTTTAACAATTTATCTAACCTTCTTTAATTTCCTAATTTCACTTG
>JZKD02S1246357.1:122362-138274 GCA_000966675.3 Picea glauca
TCCTAAAGATGGCATCTCTCATGTACAAGTATGGGCTTCCCAAGATGACTTTGCATACATCCCGAGGAACCACATCTGCAACCACTTCGTCAAGATAGTTCTAGTTGATGGAAAACTTGAATTTCCATTGTTTGCTCACCTTCAACTCCACATCTTACCTCACCTAGCCCATAGGGTATGGTTTTGGATGATCTTGTGTCTCTATCCCAAGTTGGACTATGAACCAGGATCAAACAAACAATTCATTGTGCTTTATTTCATGTGGATTTTAATGCATAATAGTTTATACATCACTTCTCCTCCATGTGGTTGCAACCAAATAATGCCACCTACTTTTGAATATTAGTGAAATTAATCTTCCCTTCTAGGTCTGAGGTGTTTTCCACCCTTTCCTTGGCATCCACATTTATCATTGCTTTCTTCTTCTTGTTCTAGAAATGCTTGGGGTGCTTCTCATGGTGCAATTTCCAACAATCCTCCTCAGTGTGTCCCTTTCGATCACAACCTTTGCATTGTTAAACATAAGGGGTTGCTTCATGTGTTGTCGCCACAATCTTCTTCTCATTCCACTTTTTTTTTCCCCTTCTTCTTTTGTTCTTGCAGTTTTGATTACTTGTGTGTGCTTGACTACTACTTCTGCTTGTCTCCCTCAAGGTATTATGCTTGAACATTGGCCTCATCAATTGTATTTGGTCTAAACAACATCAATTGACATCGAATATAAGCTAGCAATGCCCCCCA
The DNA here is from genome assembly GCA_000966675.3 of Picea glauca. Lineage (NCBI taxonomy): Eukaryota > Viridiplantae > Streptophyta > Pinopsida > Pinales > Pinaceae > Picea > Picea glauca. Next base: position 123,104 of record JZKD02S1246357.1, read on the forward strand.
AAACTTGATTATCATTCCATGACTTTTGAGAGAGACTCCCATTTGAATTGCTCTCTTCTTGAACTCAGTGGTGAACTCTTGCACTAACTGTCCTTGCCTCTACTTGAAGTAATGCCATACAATATGTTGGTGCTCCTCATATCCGATTGGGTAGAACAATGCATTGATCATGTCCTTGAACACCTCCCATTCAGTGATCGATGGCTCATTTTATATTTCTCTGCCAACTAGATCACTCTCCCACCACTCCAAAGCATGTCTTTCAAGATTCAATCGAGTGAATGCAATATTTCACTTTCTTGGTACTTCATGTACACTAAAGTATACTTACATCTATTGTTGTCAATGGCTTAATTTGATGGCATCGACTTCCTCGACATATGGTTTTATGTCCACCTTGGCCTCCACACAGAAAGGTACATGAGCTTGGTTTTAACTGCATTCTCCCATCTATGGCTCAGTCTTATTCTCTATCTATGACTTCTATTATTCTCTCTTGGGTCCTTCATGACAAGCCTTTGTTGATGGTCTCTCCTTACATTTCGCTACCAAAAGTTGTGATACCATTGATGTCAGCGTGGCCATGTTTTTCTCAAGTTGGTCCAACTTGACTCTAGGATCTTCATCGTCATCTCCTTCTCGACGTCCCCCATCTATTTGTGGTGATCTACTTCGCTCTAATCCTGACAACAAGTCTTGTCCACTTCTTCAGTAATCATTGCGAGTACTTACCATACATGTCTTACTAGATATTTGAACTCAGTGCTCTGATACCATTTGATCCATAAATGGTAGGCTTACAACCCGCCCACCTCTTCAACATGGAAACCAACCAAATTAGAATTGACTTCATCTTTTGATCTTTCATAAATAAGACAATTGTTATTTCATTCATAATAAGACAAGTCTTTTACCTACACACCAACTAGGCAAACAATAACACGTACAACATTTAAACTTATAACCGACAATTGTAAAGAAATAAATTATATGAAAGAGATACCAAGACCAAATCCACATGGAAATAAATTAACCTTTCATGGAACAAATGTATAGGTGGCAGAGCTATCCACTACCAATTGAGTCACCTAGTCACTCGGGGAAATCGACCCAATGGTCAATGTTAACTCAAACTCAACATGAATTCATTACCCACTCCATATATGTCTCTTAAACGGTCGTATCATCCAAACCTTAGCAATTATGCTCAATCAAACCAAATATTGTGCATAGGAGCATTACTACACTTATTCACATAATTTTTAACACCCCAAATGAACCGTGTGGTGAGTGGGCACTAGAGGATAGCAACCAATGATTTCGTGGAACACCCTAGAACAAGGTTTAGGGCATGGTAAATGCAGACAACAAGAAAACAATTTGTGTTACGCCTAGGAGCAAGGTTTAGAGTCTGGGCTCTGTGGGCAACAAGAGAAAGTTTTTTGGGAAATCCAGAGGAGGTATTTAGAGCATGGGCAACATGGATAGAAAGAGGACTATTCATAGGATTCCCAGAGACAACACACGATGTGTGGGGTGTGAGGAGACTTCAACCAACAATCAAATATTTATGAGTCAGAGAAAATGCTCCTCAATGATTATATGAATCGAATTAGAAACTATCTAGCAAGAAGCAACGACTCCAAAGGGAGAATCGTCCATCTCCAAGATCTGGAATCACTTTGAAGGTGACAAACAAAGAGTTGTTTGGATGTATTCACTCCATTAACCAATATAGTGTGTAGATTAACCTCCCACACAACAAATTAATGATTCCATATCTTATTTAAAACCTCAACAGAGGTAGGTTAATTACTGAGCAAACATTAAAATGAAACCATAACTCAATGAATCCCCTCGAGTAACTAACACAACAACATACCCAACAGATTGCAAAGAAAGACACACAATTGAGACAATATTTTACCCTGGAAACCCAAATGGGAAAACCAACATTCAATTGGATTCAACTATGTTTTTATTGTGTAGCAGTGGGCAGAGGTTGCAGGCTCTTTGATTCAACTTGGTGCTTCTTAGTGAAATCTAGGTAACATTCATCTTCTATTCTTTTCCAAAGAACCCCTTCTCCATCTCAAAAAACCAACATATAGGAGGCAGGTTCAGCTAAAGGGATATCTTGAAGTTCAAGCGTCCCCAACCCTTCAGATCCCCCAAGCTCGTTTCTCCTCCTCCTTTCATTTTTTTCCTTTTGTCTTTTTGTACATAGGGAGAAGGTCCATGAGACTTATTTATTTTCAATACTTTATATTTTTTCTTTTACAATAAAACTCTTCCTTATCCTTACATTATGTGCCAGCCATATGTTTTTTATTAAATGTAAGGGTGAACACTCATCATGATGGCATGTTGCCCTTTATGTCAACAAACCAATCTTTTCTTTGTCCATAGCCTCGAACCTTTACCATGTCGATCAGTGTACACAATGTGCATTTGTTAATTCCTTTCTTATTCGGATCTGATGTGGATCACCACATAGATCCTTGTTTGTGAAACAAACATGCACAATGGATTGGCTCTTATTAGGAACTTATTTGAACCTGCACATACTAATAGAAGCTTGAGAACTGAGGCCTTGTAGCCATTCCAAAAGCAGAGATCTTTGCACGGGGTAGAGAAACAAAGATCGAAAGTTAATTTCTACATAGTGTCCATGTTGGTGAAGTGAGTGGGCTACAAGTCCCTCATATTTACAGATCATAAGGCCATTTTTTTTTCATTTATTTGTTTTTTCTCTCACTTACTTCTACATTTGTATTGTCTTTAACAATTTATCTAACCTTCTTTAATTTCCTAATTTCACTTGTAGGTACTGAGTCTTACAACCATTCGCTTGTTCGGATCCATTTAAAATAAATGGCCCAAGGAATGAGTCACGAATTTGTCTACATCCCTTCATCTAGTTAGCCACTAGAGAAGAGTCACAAAATTTTGGATTTAAAAGATATTCATGTCCTTGGCCAACATCAATAATAACTTTAAAGTCGTCAAATTTGCTTAATTGTTGTAACAAAAATCTAGGTGGGCCTTAAAATTGACATAGTGGGATTATAAGATATACAATATGCCTCCAACACTACTAAATTCATAGATTCCCTAACTCGCTCCATTGAAAAATCCCCAAGATTTTGACTTATCAGTTGACAACTCCTCCTTATAATCATGAGGATCCCTTTGTTAATTTGGATCTCTTATTCCTAGCATAATTAATTGAGCTTGCAAGAGAATATGAAAACTGGGTAAGTGCTTATCTTAAAAAAATGGAGCATTTCTAGCTAGCCAAATTTATGATATGATGAGACATGGTAATGCCTTAAGATATTTTTGTTATTTTTTAGAATACCATTGCTTTAGACATTCTTGCACCAACTCTTCTTTCAAGGCACTTTGAAATTCTATCATTTTCTCTACCTGCTTCCAAATTTGATTTACATAAGGGTAATGAATTAACAAATAAGAAATATTTTCTTCTTCCACTTTGCAGAGCATACACAGACTTGGACCATGATGTTGTCGCCTCTACGAGATCTCCAAGGTTAGATCCTTGTTCATTAGTGCTAACCACAGGAATAATTATGTATTTTTTTTGGTGGCTTAATATTCCACTTCTTGGTACACCACCAAGAAGGTTATAGAGGACCATCTTTAGTCATTATTATCACAGGATTTGTTCTTGTGTAAAGCCTTCCACAAGATCCCAAAATCTTGTGTAACTACAGAAGAATCTACCATTTTCACCTAAGTAGAGAATTCCATCATTTTAGTGATGGAATAGGTCCACCACAAGAGAGCCTTCCCTGGTGACCTCAAGGGATAAAATAACAAGATTTAGCCAATCCTACTGCGCCTTGTCTTGATCACCTGTTAGTTAATTCTAGGTCTAGGAGAAGGATAAGGGATAACGAGATAATTGTTTAAATAAAAATATAAAGAAATCTGCACTAGAGTACAAAGAACTTGTCGCGTTTCAATCCCCCCCATCATCAAGAGCGCTCAAGAGAGAAAAAAAAAAAGAGGCTCATCGAATAAGAAAATATACGACAATTTAAATATATGTATGGACCCTAAAAACTCACGCGGTGAGAGGTAGGTTAGGTATTTTTTAATAATAATATCCCAAGTTCAAGAAATGGTCAAATAACATTTAGTGGTGTCTTAAGTCAACCAACAACGGTCTCCAACTTTCCCTCAACTTCCAGCCATCATCCATGTTCAAATTATTAGGGTTCAACAAAATTTCTAAAGACTCCATTACTTTTCGTCTCCCATAGTTATACACTTTGGCCATAATTTTAGCATTCTCTAAACACACATGGTGGTTAGATTTCCAAGAATGTTCAACAAGGGAATCTTTTTGGACTCTATTCAAATTTAGGTCGACACCATGCTCCTTAAATCTAACCTTCATCGATCTTCCTATCTCTTCGATGTAGACTTTGCCACAGGGTCAAGGAATAGCTTAAACCCCTTTATGTAGATTGGGGTGGCCTGATACTTTGTAGACTCTACCATATTACTTATGGTGTTGATGGGGGAGAAAGCCACGTAAATGTCACCTTTCCTAAGGATCCTAGCTAGCTTCTCAAATAGACCTTTTATGTAAGGTAGAGAAAACCTTTTCGTCTCTTGACGTGCACTTTGTTGTCTCGCATAGGATCCTCTTGCCTTAGTTATAGATTCCTCAATCTGGTTAGTTGTGTACCCATTCCTTTTAAATACCTATGTTAAATGATTTAGTTCTAGCTCCACATGCTCTTTGTTGAAAATGCGTAAAGCATGGGTCACTAAGGTGTTAAGCACTCCAAGCTTCTGGGAAGGAAAATGGTGTGAATCTACATGTAAATATATGTCAGTGTGCATAAGTTTCCTACAGACCTCGTGTGTGTTTCCTTTCTTAGTGATGTGAACATCCAGAAACATAATGCTATTATCCTTTTCGATTTCCATTTTGAACTTAATTGAGATAATTGTTGTACATGTATGAGACAATAAACAACTTGCAACATATATAGACAATTATCAAGGTATAGAGTACAAAAATATCCCTTTAGACACTAAACAAGTAAAAATTGCTATGGTTGTTGCAAATTATAGTAGTGAACCAATCATATAACAACATCATATAGATTGCTATAGCAACAAGAAATAATGTTCATAAATATAACAATTGATCATGAAAAGTAAGCATTAAACAAGTAGATTATTATCCAATTGCTAGGAGTAATTTTTGAACAATGTAAGTCGCTTATAAATGAGTGTATGCAGAAAAAAAAAATGTAGTTCTCAGTGGTTGTAGAAAACTTTTATTATAGCAACAAGAAATACTCAAAGTTTCATAGAGATAGGGCTAGTAAATTTAGTAGGAAGTTCGAGAGATTGAGAAGACAAAATTTAACAACTACTTTAGCCATAATACCACTCCTAGATCAGTGTCGTTGTCCTCTAGGGTCTATGGAGTCTCAAATGTGTTAAACTTGAAGATTGATCTAAGTGAAACAAAATAGGTAGAGTCTAAACACTAAGGTGCAAGCACGTTTGGGCCTTAGGATTTAGACTTTGAGGAAGAAGGTACCTAGTGTGCAAGCACGTTTGGGCCTTAGGATTTACACTTTGAGGAAGAAGTTACCTAGTGTGCAAGAACGTTTGGGCCTTAGGATTTACACTTTGAGGAAGAAGGTACCTAGTTTGCAAGCACGTTTGGGCCCTCGGTGTCATTTTCCCCTTCTTCTAAATTCACTTAGGTCAAGGATCAAAGTCTAGGGTAAAACCCTAAAGTGAAAACACTTTTGGACCTTAGGATTTTAACCCTAGAAAGGACGCTTCACAAGCTTAGACAAATAAAACTTGACGAGGGAAAGAAGAACTCATGTTCCCCTCTCAGGGTTTCAACAAGATAAAGAGACTTGCAACAAGATATCAATTTAACACATTTAACTTTAACCAAAGATAAAATTGCAGCAAATTAATTGCTTCTTCGAAGAACCAAGATATCAAAACCCTAATTGCAAAAAAAATCCATCTAAGAGAGCAATAACATCCACAAAAATCATCCTTCAAGTGTAGCGCATGAGAGAAAAAGACCAAGAAGGTTGAACTAGCAAATTTTTCTAGAGTGTGAACCCCACTAATGAGTGAGGAATGTGATGATCCAAATGAAAAATAACGCTAACCTTTATATATGAGGCCAAACATAGCGCTTTGTCCACTTTACAAGTCAAAATTCAACTAGAAGTGGGGTCGATCCCTCATTTAACCTCTAAAAAAATGCCAAAATGAAAACAATACATCATAAGGACCACACATGTGGTGATGTCAAGCCCTCCAAGGCTAGAAGAAGGCCTCCTAAGGCTACGTGGCATCATCCAAGGTGGAGTAATGGTCAATGGTGTGTCTCCTCACCCATGATCATGCCAAATCATCATTGGCACCCCAAGTGCCTATCAAACCCTAGAATGTGACATCATCATCAAAAGGAGGGTGACGTCAAGGGCTTAGGGCACTACATCCAAGGTGGAAGGAGCTACATCTCGTCTCTGCATGGTGTCTAGTTGTATGTTGCTGCAACATCCTCCATCTTGTGAGTAATAATCCATGGGGGTACACTGCCCAGAATGTGGGATTTCATCCCATTTGTGTGCCATCATGACCAAATATGCTCAAACCAAGCCTGTCTGTCCATCGTCCAAGGTTCTGAGGATGTGATAACTCATATCATAAGGTGGAAAGTCATTGGATGACTCATTGCTCTACATCACATGTGTCAAAGTTCTGCAATAAGGGCACAACATCTTATGTGAAAGCCCAAGACATCCCTCAAAGAACCATGTCAAGGCCATCCAAAACAAAGCAGAGTGTAAGACAAGGTAAAACAATGTTCATAAGATATATTAGTCATTAAATCATGCAAAGCAAGTTGTTACTTGAGATATAAGCCATGTAAACAATTCTCCTCAATATCCCCTTCAAGCATCACACTGGCCCAGAACCTCATGTGAGTTGGTAAGTTTGAATATGGGAGGGCCTTCATCCAACCCTATTATGTGTGCCAACCAAGACAGGAAATAAAATAACCAGGTAGAGGGATAGGTCCTGAGGGAAGCAATGAAAGAATGAAACCCTTCAAAGTAAGTGTGAAAGTAATATGAATTAGGGCTTACTTCATGCCATATGGTGCCATTTAATCCATTTCTATGAGCACCTCTGTAGAGGGAGTGCTTGATGCCTGAGATACTCTTTTATTAATACTTTTTGCATTCTAAACCCATTAATTTCCTTTTGATACCAGTTTCTTTATTTGTAAGTCCCCTTTTACAAGTTTCAAGCTTTGTTCTTTTCATTTTCTTACTAGGCTATGGTCCTGTTATAATTGTGCATTCAGTGCATTAGGACAAGGGGCGATTACCTTTAGAGGGGGTAGATCTCAAGCTAGCCTATGGATTTTATAGGTGTCCTTTATCATTTTTTACATAATATATACATATACAACAGTTGCATCGACCTTTGGGCCTTCAACCCCTTCTTCTCATCAGATAATGGACCATGACTCATCACCAAAGTTTAGTACACTATGAGAGGCTTCAGGATGAAAAGTGTTAATTATGGTGGGGAACAAAACATTACTCTTATGAGGTCCCCTCAATACTACCCCTTTCCCCTAGGTGGTGACAACACGAGACTAGGGCACATAAGTTAACCTCCAAGGTGAAACAAGGCAACTAACAGAATTTCCCAAGCCAATGATTCATTATCCAACTTCAACCAATGATCCTCATCCACATGCCCAACAAATTAATTACAACACTTCGCATGAAAAAAGGACTAACATACCTCATGGCGACGTTGGCTTACCATCTCCCATACATTGATTTGTCTAGATTTGATTAGCCTTGGTTGATATATAGTTGCAAGAGGCAAATGAGTGGGGTTGTTGGGCTTCCATATGTGGACATGTTGATCATCATCACAGTCATGGTCATTGTCTCCATTGTGGGCCATGAGACATGATCTCCTCTAGTTACCCCTAGGCATGGGGGGGTAACAATCACTACTTCCCAGTTGTATGCACCCATTTGATCTTATTTTTTTCCTAGGAAAGTGCGTCAACTCCATCCTTTAACCTAATATGAGAAATTTTCAAATTGCCAATGTATGCAAACCACATGTCTATTGATTCACCATATAAATCGATATATTGAGTAGATCTCTGCCCTTAGTTCCATAAGTTTGTATTGAGTGGATCCCACACTTTACTCAAAGTAAACACATTTTTCTCTAGAAGATATTTGATTAAAGTTGTTGTCAACATCATCACTTATCCTCATCCCAACATGGAGTCTATGTCAATTCTAACTTGTAGTTCAGAACCAACCTTCCATGCCAAATGTGCTTTGATTATTGGGGATGCTTGAACCAATGCCTTCCATTAAACATATGCATTTTTACTGTTTTTTTCCAAGCTTCTAGTCTAGACTATAAAGGACCTGGATCTGGTATATTTCTTCTGAATTAGTTTTCTCCACAACCCTTCAGATGTTAGAGCTCACTAAAGGCTTTTGGCTACCAAGGAGTCATTGAAGAGATGAATATTATTCAAACCCCACCCTTCCTTTTCCTCTGGTTGGGCTATAGTCTTCCATTTGACTAATGGAATTTTCTCCTTTTTCATTCTTTCGAGACCAGATAAATTTGAAGCGGGTTTTTCTTATCTTTTCAAGAACTCCTTTAGGAATATCCAACATTAAATGCCAAAACATTGGAATAACCTCCAATATTGATTTTAGTAAGGTCAACCTCTCACCCATATAAAGTCGTATGTTTCAACAAATGTTTATCCTTGCCTACACCTTTTCAAGAATGCATCCCAACGCTTTTTTCCATGCCCGTTTGGTTTGAGAATAAATCCCAAGTATTTAAAGGTTTTTTGAAAAACTAGTGATTTGAAAGGAAACATCCTTGACATTCCAACTTCAGTTTCTTCCTCTAGGTTATGAAAGTAGATTATAGAATTATGAATATTTACTTTCATACCCATGATAATGCCATATGTTTCCAATATCTCCAATAACATCTAGGATTCCATGTCAATCCCATTGGAGAACATTAAAAAATCACTAACAAAACAAACGTGTTAGATTGCCAATTATTTCAATTATGATTCCCAAGATAATCCCTCTTCTTTTTGCATCCACGATGACTCTTCTCAATCCTTTAGCTACTAACGAGAATATCAAATCGATAAAGGACATCCTTGTCTAAGACCTTTGAATGGATTGAGAAAATAGGATGCATAGCCATTGATAAGAATAACAAAGAAAGTAAAAGAGATGCACCCCATAACCAAGAAACAAGAAAAGAGACACACCCAATTCTTATACTTAGTCAAATTTATTATAATCTACCGCGCTCCGCGGGATGTTGTGAGTCTTTTCCGCCATACCCATTGACCTGCCATACCTTCTTAACTCTACAACTTCTCAACACTTAATCGAAATCTTAAGTCTTATTGCGGCCCACGGTGATATCATAACTTTTTCATATATCATCCGTGACCCTGCAATCTCGCTGCGTTGTTGTGTTCTAATTTCTCCATTTCATTTTCCCGTCGTTCTACCATCCCGATTCTCCGCCACCCTGCGATAATCCACGTCTTATCTTGTCACTCTCCCTGATGTACATTTAATGCAAATCTCACAAAAATAACAAATGGGTTAATTGTTAAAAGTCATTATTAATGGTGATCTTCTCGAGACAACTCTTCATCAATTCTAAATTTGATTTGTATTAGAAATCCTTTAAATCAATAGACCCAAAGAATATTTGATAAAAATGTTTTTGGTAAAACTTTTTGAAAATAATTATACACTAATCTATCAACTTGATTAAGTATGAGAACCAAAAGAAGGGAACAGTTCTACGAAGATACCATCAACTCACTCATACGTGAATATCAAAGGTTTCAACAGTTGAGAGCATATAGGTATTACTCCTCATTGCCACTTCTAGAGAGGAGTTCAAACCATATTTGGACGTAAGGAATTGCTCTGCCAGGCTGTGTTCCAAAATTTTGCGATTTCAAAGAGTTGGTTTCGTGGTGCATTGATAAATTCGATAAGAATCAGAGAATAATTCAAGTCCAAGGAGAGTCTCCTATTTCGTAGCACCTTCAGTCTTCAAGAGAATGCTTAGACTCCTAGAGCCGACAATGACTTTCAAAGGGGATGAAGCTAAGGATTTTCTGAAGGCAAAAAATGGTGTATTGGAGCTCTTACGAGAATATCTTGAAGACCCAACAATGATTCCAGAAGACCTATCGAGCATTCAAGTTAGTTCATTGAAAAATCCATATAGAGAAATGGCATGGTTATTCGCCAGAGTAGTCAGACAAGAATCTACGGTTGTTATTCCCCGAATGGCTTTGTAATTTTTTATTTTTCTATCCATGAGAAAGCAATATTTGATTGGGCAAATATTATCTTTATTGAACTATCTTTTCAATTAGCAAAATTTAGAAAGAACAAAAGATTCTACATGTCTTCATACTTATTTTTCGCCATTACATACTATCACGTTTTCAAAGGTTTGAATTTGGCTAAACAAGTCAATTATAAAATCAACCATGTTTAGATGTGGTATCCTCCATTATGGAAACATAAAGCTATGAATCATTTTTATGAAGTGCACAATGCATTCAATTCTTCTTTAAAAAATCTTATTCATGGATTAAACACATCAAGATTTTCTTTAGAAGCTACATCATTCTTGGACAAAAGAGGAAGCTTTAAAGCAATGGAGCATTTTAGTTTTATTAGGATTTATTGTTCCCGTGAAAGACCCTCATATCTATTGTATTATGTTTCGGATAAGATATTTGTTGTTGAAGTGTGCAAGCAATATAGGTTTTGGGCCCATTTCTTTCACGAAAAGAGGAAAAGGCAATTTATTCCTCTGCCATGGAAAATTGGAGAGATAATGTTTAAAAACACTACAAATATCGATGAATTCTCATCCCAGTTTGATCAATTTAATTTAAAGAAAGTGGATGAAATAAAAGGTTTGACCCTAACCACCTGTTTATGAAACGCATGACATATGTAGGCTATGGTGTCTCATTTGCTAGTACATTCCTATTCGGAGAAGAAGAGGATGATATCCATAATCCTCAAGCATTTTTTGTTGATAAGAAACAAGAGGATATTGAAACAATTGTTAGTACCACTAATCAACATGGAAAATGAGGAAGAATTGTGAACAAGAGGATTTCACAGTCTCCTAATACTTCTCAAAAAATCGGCCTACCCAAACAAAAATCTCAATCTGCATTTCAGGATCAAAAGAAAAATATTCAATAGATAATACTGATGATGGAGGTGAACAAAATCCTCCTAAGGGAAATTTAGAAACACCTCACAAACTCCCAGTGACTAGCAAAAGGAAAATACCATCAAATAAGGAGGGAGGAAGTGAGGGTGTACCTAAAGAAGAGATTGTTCTTGAAAATATGGATCTTGATGTGAATATTGAAGACATTGAATTCCCAGATGAAGAACATAGGATTCAAGAGAGCAGAGAAGATGCAACAAAATTGGTCACGCAAGAGCCAATTCTATTTGAAGAAGAATCCTTGACTCTGCACAATGGCATATTTGACAAAAGTTCAAAGAAATTGGTTATCAAAAAAATTCAATCAAAAAATAAAAAAGTTCAAGGAAAATTGAGCTCATATCTCAACTTCAATGGAGTTCCCCCGTCCAGAATTGTGTAGATTTATGAATTTACAGAAGAAGCCCTAAAAATATTTGTTGGAGAAATGGAGAATGAAAATGCCACTCTAAAGGAAAAAACTAAAGAATTAGAGAGCTCTTTAATTCCTCCACCTATACTTTCTAGTCCAATTGCTACAACGCAACCTTGGAAGAGTCTTGATGGAACATCGGAATCTAGCTCCAGACTAAGAGGAGCATCAAGTTTACTCACTTCCATTAGAAGTTATGTTGGAGAAAACATCAAGAAAATAATGTCTCTTATTCTCGAGACATGGGAATTGACAAATAGTTTTGTTTCCCTGGGATCAAGAATGACAAATTTCAAACAATACCTTCATGGTGATCTTGAAAATGACGAGGAATTATATAAAGGAGCTATTTGTACCTTTATTACAAAAGTTTCAAGTGTTAGTGAGCTACAGATAAAAGAGGAGGATTTTCCTTCCCGAGTCCGAATAAAGCAACTCAAGGCATGTTGGATAAAAAGAATAAAGAGTCTAAAAGAATTGTTAGTTGATTGTGATACCATTAGTGTTAAGAGAGGGGACTTATATTTAAAATTTATTTAATTGGATTAAGCTGGATCAATTGGAGATGTGGAGGATCCACATCTAATATTGAATTCAATATTTATGTCAAAAGAACAATTTGAAGAAAAATTAGACTTGTTAAAGACTGCAGCAGCTGAGAGGTTTAACAACTTGACCGAGTATTCATAATTGGAAGTGGAAATTTTGTATATTAGTTATGTAAACAAAAATGAAGACAACGAGGATACACTACACCAACTTTCAATTGACTTCGAAGATCTGGAAAGTTCGTTATTTGACATAAAAGTAAGGCAAGAAATAATTGTTGCTCCAATGAGAGATTATATTGAGAATTGGTTAAAGAAAGCCTTAACTAAAACAATGGAACCAGATCAAGAAGAGGCAGTTGTAATCAGTTAATTAATTCCAACGAAAGAGAACATAAAAGGCACATCAACAAGCAGACAATGAGAGAGATATTGCATCACAGTAACTAAACTAGACACTTTTCATAATCTTTTATCCTTCATACTTCTCGTTAAGAAATCATCCAGTTGTGTATTTTCATTTTTGAGAAACCGTAATCGATATCTAATTGTCTACTTTTTCTTCTTTCAGGTCCAAGCTTGTTCTACTTTCTTTTATGGTCCATGGGAGCACATCCCAGTCCATTCAGACGAACACAATCCTTTTATTTTATTGTAAAACAAACTATTATTTTTGAATTCCCAAGAGAACTACTTTGGGGTGTAACTTTAATGATTTCTCAAACTCTGATTTTATGAGAACAAGATTTTTGAAGTGCACCTTTCATATTTGTGTATGTTTTGAATGCAATACTCTTTTAAAGTTCTTTGTATTGTGGACTTGTATCTTTCCCTCTTATGAATGTGATCAATTTTTCTTACACTGTGATGGATGTGAGGAATGTTTTACTTTCATATTATTGTTTTTTTATTCTTGTATAATATGTTGTGCATATATTTATTAAAGTCTTGAAAATTTTCTCGGTCCTTCTCTCAAGAACATTTTTTTTGTGAATATACTCCTATAATTTGAATATTATTTATGTATTTTATTCCAGAAAATAAAGATTGGGGTTTGTTGTTTAGAATTCCCTGATTTTTTTCAAGAATATCATATTCATATCTTTCAAATTATAACAGAGGAGTAGCACCTCTATAAAAATGCGGGGGGATTTAATCATCGAGAGGTTGTTTTTGGGATTGTGATCATTTTGAACATCAACATTTTTGGCGACTCGATTGGGGAGAACAAAAGGTTGTTTTCACAGACCAGAATCTTAATGACTCAATTGGAACCTAATCAACCTCAGTTACAAGTCGGGCTCAAAAATCAAGGAAGTGTGGTTCATCAATTGTATGATTTAGTGTTGACATCAACAAAAAGTCAAGAAGAGCTTGAAATATCTTGGGAAACTCTTGCTCGAGAGGAAAAAAAAGAGATAGCATTGCGATAGAGAAGAAGGGTGTGAATCCAAGAAAAAATGGAATCTTATAAAGGTCCACTAGCAAGAAGCAAGAGTAAAAAACTACAACTTCAAGAAGTTGTTGAAAGTTCTAGATCAAAAATAAGAAGAACCCTAATCATGGGAGATCGAGAACCAAAAAATGAGATTCCTAAAAATCGAGAGGAAAGAAATGAAAGACAAAGAGTTCCAGGAAGAAGGGATAGGTCTAGCCCACTTAATTTACAAGGAGAACAACATACATTACCAACCCTCCCTCAAGGAGTTTTGCCAGAATTTTTTTCAGGAGATAGAATCATGGATCCAAAGAGACACATGGACCAATTCTTAGCTATTTGTGATATCGATCTAATTGAACATGATGATGTGATGGTGAGAGTCTTTCTGCAGACCTTGATTGGGCTAGCTTATGAATGGCACCTTTCTCTCGCGGCCTAGTCAATCGGATCATTTGATGACATAGATAATATGTTCATGACTGTGTATGCATTTCCCAGTGCATATCATAGGTTGTTCACACAATTTACTCAAATCCATCTCAAGAAAGGGGAAATAATAAGAGACTTTAATTTGTGATTCTTCAAGATGTTGAATCAAATTCCAGAAGATCAACGATAAAATGCTCTTGTTATATTTGGGTATTATAAGAATGCAATGCTTGCAAATGTAAATTATGTGATTATATATTCACAAATAAATGATTTGTATGGAGCCATCCAGAAGGCAATGGAGATGGACGAATTTATGTTGGAGACAAATGATGATCCTAATATTACTCTTGGGAAAGTACAAAGACAAATGAACACTCTTGCCATATCAAATTAAGGACCATCTACTTCAAGAAATGTTGAAAATCAAGGAATTGGTGGAGGGATCCTCCAGGGGGTTCCCCCAAATGTTAGAAATAATCCAACATATGCTCAAGAAACAAGATAGAGAAGAGATATTGCTCAAATGAGTAGAACCATCAGACAGATGCAGAATGAGATCACTAGGCTAAAGAGAGCTGAAAATATTGTTCCACCGAATCAAAATACAAAAGTTCCATTGCAAGATCAAAGGGTAAGAAATGATAAAAATGAAGAGCATAGACCCAGGGCACCAAGAGTGCCACATCCTAATGTTGTGGTATTAGAAGAGATTGTAGAAGAAGGAAGTTTTGAGAATGATGATCAAGAAACAAACATCACCCAAGATGAAATTTTAGAGTCAGTATAGATGGATGAAGGTACATCATCCTTTTACATTTTTTATGAACAAGAAGACCCTGATTATTCACAAAAAAATGTTGTCCAGATTGTTGATTAAGGTTGGTTGTCATTGATGTCAACCCTTGAAGAAAGCCCGGTAGCACAAAGGTTTGGGTAATGGA
>JZKD02S1246357.1:145567-158577 GCA_000966675.3 Picea glauca
AAATCTTCATCAATTCCAAATTTAATTCGTATTAGCGATCCTTTAAATCAAGAGCCCCAAAGTATATTATGATGAAAAGGTTTACTTTGGTAATAATGTTTTGAAAAGAACTGTACACTAATCTGTCAACTTGATTAAGTATGACAACTAGAAGAAGGGAACAATTCTACATAGATACCATCAACTCATTCAGAAAGAAAGATCAAAGGTTTTAGTGGTCGAGAGGATACAAGTATTACTCCTCATTGCCACTTCCAGAGTGGAGTTCATACCAAATTTGGACGTTGGGAATTGCTTTGGTAGGATGTGTTCCAGAAGTTTGCGATTTCAAAGAGTTGGTTTTGTGGTGCATTGATAAATTCAATAAGAATCAGAGAATAATTCATTTGCAAGGAGAGTCTCATATTTCTTTAGCACCTTTGGTCTTCAAGAGAATGCTCAGACTCCCAGAACCAACAATGACTTTCAAAGGGGATGAAGCTAAGGATTTTCTGAAGTCGAGAAATGGTGGATTGGATCTCCTACGAGAATATCTTGAAGACCCGACAATGATTCCAGAAGATCTGTCGAGAATTTGGGCCAGTTCATTGAAAAATCCCTATCAAGAAATGGCATGGCTATTTGCCAGAGTAGTCAGACAAGAATCTACGGCTACTATTCCTCGATTGGCTTTGTATATTTTATATTTTTCTATCCATGAGAAAACAATATTTGATTGGGCAAAGATTATCTCCAATGAACTATCTTTTCAGTTAGCAAACTTCAGAAAGAACAAAAGATTCTACATGTCTTCATACTTGGTTTTCATCACTACATACTGTCACATTTTCAAAGGTTTTCATTTTGCTAAACAAGTCAATTGTAAAATCGACCTTGTTCATATGTGGTATCCTATTTTATGGAAACAAAAAGCTATGTATCATTTTTATGAAGTACACAATGCATTCATTTCTTCTTTCAAAAAACTTATTCATGGATCGAACACATCAAGATTGTTTTTAGAAGCATAATCATTCTTAGATAAAAGAGGAAGCTTTGAAGCAATGGAGCACTTCGTTATTATCAGGATTTATTGTTCCCATGAAAGACCCTCATATCTGTCGTATTATGTTTCAAATAAGATATGTGTTGTTGAAGTGTGCAAGCAACATAGGTTTTGGGCCCATTTCTTTCACAAAAAGAGCAAAAGGCAGTTTATTCCTCTGCCATGGAAAATTGGAGAGATAACATTGAAAAACACTACAAATATCGATGAATTCTCATCCTAGTTTGATCAGTTTAATTTAAATAAAGCGAGTGAAATCAAAGGGTTTGACCCTAGCCGATTGTTTATGAAACACATGACATTTGTAGGCTACAATGTCGCATTTGATAGTACATTCCTATTCAGAGAAGAAGAAGGTGATAAACATCATCCTCAAGCATTGTCTATTGAGAAAAAACAAGAGGATATTGAAATATTTGTTAGCACCATTGATCAACATAGACAAGGAGGAAGAATTGTGAATGAGAGGAGTTCATAGTCTCCTAATATTTCTCCAAAAAGTAGGCTACCCAAACAAAAATCTCAATCTGCTTTTCAGGAGCAAAGGAAATCTTCAATAGATAATTCTGATGATGGAGGTGAACAAAACCCTCCTAAGGGAAATCTAGAAAGACCTCACAAAATCACAGTGACTAGCAAAAGCAAAAGACCATCAAATAAGGAGGGAGGAAGTGAGGGTGTAACTGAAGAAGAGATTGTTCTTGAAAATATGGATCTTGATGTGAATATTGAAGACATTGAATCTCTAGATGAAGAACAGAGGATTCAGGAGAGAAGAGAAGTTGCAACAGAATTGGCCACCCAAGAGCCAATTCTATTTGAAGAAGTATCCTTGACTCTGCATAGTGCCCTGTTTGACAAAATTTCAATTGGTTAACAAAAAAAATCATTCAAAAGATAAAAAGGTTCAAGGAAAATTGAGCTCAGAACTCGACTTCAATGGAGTTCCACCGTCTATAATTGTACATGTTCATAAAGCTACAAGAGAAGCTCTGAAAATTTCTATTGGAGAAATGGAGAATGAAAATGTCACTCTAAAGGACATAATTAAATAATTAGAGAGTGTTTTAATGCCCCCACCTATACTTTCTAGTCCAATTACTACAATGTACCCTTGGAAGAGTCTTGATGGAACACCAGAATCTAACTTCAGACTAAGAGGAACATCAAGTTTACTCACTGCCATTAGAAGTTATGTTGGAGAAAACATCAAGAAAACAATGTCTCTTATTCTCGAGACATGGGAATTGGCAAGTAGTTTTATTTCGTTGGGATCAAGAATGACAAATTTCAAACAATACCTCCAGGTTGATCTTGAAAATGATGAGGAATTCTATAAAGGAGTTATTTGTACCTTTATTGCAAAAGTTTCAAGTGTTATTGAGCTATGGTGAAAAGAGGAGGACTTGCCTTCCCCAGTCTGAACAAAACAACTCAAGGCATGTTGGATAAAAAGAATGAAGAGTCTAAAAGAAATGTTAGTTGATTGTGATACCATCAATGTTAAGAAAGGTGACTTATATTTAAAATTGATTTACTTGGATTTAGCTAGATCAACTGGAGATGTGGAGGATCCACATCTAATACTGAATTCAATACTTATGTCAAAAGAGCAATTTGAAGAAAAATTGGACTTGTTGAACACTGCATCAACTAAGAGATTTAACAACTTGACCGAGTATTCAAAATTATAAGTGGAAAGTTGGTTGGTTAGTTATGTAATAAAAAATGAATATATTGATGATACACTACACCAACTTTCAATTGACTTCGTAGATCTGGAAAGTTCGTTATTTGACATAAAAGTAAGGCAAGAAATAATTGTTGGACCAGTGAGAGATTATATTAAGAATTGGTTAAAGAAAGCCTTAACTCAAATAATGGAACCAAATAAAGAAGAGGTAGTTGTAACCGATAAAGGAATTCCAACGAAAGAGAACATAAAAGGCACATCATCAAGCATATAACAAGAGAGAGATTCCATCACAATAAGTAAACTGGTCACTTTTCATAATCTCTTATCCTTCATACTTCTCATTCAAAAATCATCTAATTGTGTGTTTTCATTTTTGAGAAACCATAACCGATATTTGATCATCTCCTTTTTCTTCTTTCAGGTCTAGTCCCGTTCTACTTTCTTTTATGGTTCATGGGAGCCCCATCCCAGTCCATTTAGACGAACACAATCCTTTTATTTTATTGTAAAAAGAACTATAATTTTTGAATTCCCAAGAGAACTACTTTGGGGTGTAACTTTAATGATTTCTCAAACTCTGAGTTTAAGAGCACGAGATTTTTGAAGTGCACCTTTCATATTCACTTATGTTTTGAATGCAATACTCTTTTAAAGTTCTATGTATTGTGGACTTGTATCTTTCCCTCTTATGAATGTGATCAAATTTTATTATGTTGTGATGGATGCGAGGAATGTTTTACTTTCATATGATGGTTTCTTTATTCTTGTATAATATTATGTACATATATTTATTTCAGTCTTGAAAAGATTCATGGTCCTTCTCTTAGGAACTTTTTCTTGTGAATATACTCCTATAATTTGAATAATATTTATGTATTTTATTCCAAAAAATAAAGATTGGTGTTTTCTATTTAGAATTCCCTGATTTTTTTCAAGAATATCGGAGCCATATCTTTTAGATTATAACAGAGGAGTACCACCTCTATAAAAACGTAGGGGGATTTAATCCTCGTGAGGTTGTTGTTGCGATTGTGACCAATTTGAACATCAACATGCCAATATATTGGTAATGATTTTATACACATAATTACACAAGGAAATAGGTCAGAACTCACGAAAGGAAGTTGGTTTGTCTTTCTTTGGGATCAATTATAAAAAAAGTAGAATTAAAAGCTTCTGAAACCTTTCTAGGACTCCCAAATTCCTCAATAACTATAATAACACCCTCTTTCACCAAATCATAAAAACCAATAAGAAACTCTATAGACGACCTATTTGGCCTCCTCCTTGGAAGTCTCTTCCATCATCATGAGATTGTCTTTTTAATATACAATGTTGGGAAAAAAGGAGCTTAGCTTCAAAACTTCTGCAATATTTACTTGATCTGGCTCTTTATAGATGGATTGAAAATAAGAAACTCCTAATGTTGCTAATTTTGAGAAATCATTAACATGCTACCCTAATTCATCTTCCATATCCTAAATAGTATTTATCTTTTTTCTATGATTAGTGAAATTATGAAAGAACTTTGTATTCTCACCCTTCTTCTAAAGACATACAACTTTACTCTTTATCCTCCACTTGGCCTCTCTCCACTCCAATAACCTTCTCTTCTTTGATTCTAGTTTTTTTTTTTTAAACCAAAACTGGAAAATATTATATTAATAGAAGGTTGTAGCTAACCCAACAACAAGCATACAAAAGTGATGATATAGAGTTCTTTAACAAAATGACATCTCTCAAGAACTATAAAGGAGAGTTTGCTAATGTCTAATATGATTACATCCTATCTATTCTTGCAAGTGTATTGCTATCATCATTTTGATGACTACACTCGAATCTCCTATAGATATCAATGATTTGATGTTGGCTTATTTGGCAAGGAGAAGGCCTTGGAAGAGAGTATATGCCTTGACTTGGTTGTTTGTGGTTTGTCCTAGACCCCATGCATATGTTATTTCCATCTTTCCTTCGGGATCATAGATGATCTCCCTTGAACTTGCCACTCCTACTAAGAAAGTGGGGGGTGCAACAATTCTAGATTTTGTGACCTCAACTTCTATTCTTCATTGAAGTGTCATTTCTCAGTCTCCTCATACATCTAACCTATCTCCCCTTCCACAGAATTTAGATCCCTATCCTTCTCCTTCCTTTTATTTGAGGCCCATGAAAATGCAAATCTCTTGACCTTCTTTAAAGATTTTGCAAATTGAAAACTTACTAACTCCCTAGAGTTCAAATCAAAAGATACCCATTCTTTTTAACTAGTTCATGAAAATCTTCCTCCTTTGACCATCAAGGATTAAATTTAAAAGGATTGACAAGCTTATTTCCCCACTTTTTTCTTTGAATGAGATTGGGTAAATAACTAGAGCTCCCCCTAATTCCACCCATGTCCTAATTCTTTCAAACCCACTTATCAAATTCTCTAAAATAAAAAACCTATCTAATATCTTAGAGACACAATCCTCTCCAATTATATTATTCCCCCGAATTGACACAAGCTTTATAATATTCATGCCCTCGCCCATTATTTCCTAAGCCATAAAGACAATAGGTTTATGAACCTCGACCAATCTTACCAAAGACAATGTAGACCTCTTAAATTAAATGATAAATTATCATTTGAAAACTTTGATGAGATTTTTCCCTTCTCTGGCCCCTTTGATGGATTTTTACTTGCCTTATTGAATACCAAATATCCATGTTATCTATTACTTTAAACTATATACCATACTTATGTGCTCATGATTCTTTACTTCATAACTATGAAAATTATGCTTGGTGTGCCTTTGATGATTGTAATTACCAACAAGGATCTTGAATATATATGTCATATTTAAAAGATACATGGTAAATTTCCCACTACTCACCTGATCCATGTGGATATTGGTGGCCACCCACCTATTCCAATTGGCTCCTCTTGACAGTTTTTAATTCAGCACGTTATTTTGTAATTCTTTGTAATTGTGGGTTCTACACTTATGGGGTTGTTTGAAGCCCCACATAGCTTCCAGGTGGAAATTGGTGGCCGCCCACCTAATCCAACTGGCTTATTTTGGAAGTTTTCATGTCAATACATCTTTTTGTACTTCTAGGGTCGTTTTGGAGCCCTAAACAATGTTTTTTTGGGGGTTTCCATAATCAAACTATAGACAGAGTCAGAGTTTGATGACATAATGTGTAGTTCTTGAAAAGACCTTTCCAACATGCTATTGCGCGCCTAAAACAGAGGTCGTATGCAAAAGTTATGACCCTGGGAAGTTGAGGTACCAACTTACCCATCGGGGCCCATATAACTTTTGTCGTTTCATCTCCTAGGCTTAGGTTTTTGGATGTATAGGGTTTTGGAAGTCACGAGTAATGTTTTTTTTTTTTTGTAAATAAAAAGGGGTAGTACCTATTATATTAGCAAAAAGAAATTACAGTGTCCATTATTGCCGCCAGCTGTCCTGCCTGAGCAGGAAACCAGGACAGTTGGGCGTTCTGTGCCAGGTGCAGTCTTGCTATCAAGTTATACAAGTGGGTGCCCTGCCCGAGGGAAACCAGGGCTAATAAGCTAAAGAGTTTTAAAACAGAGGCCATAGCTTGACAAAAAGTAACTGAGCATTCTAACTAAACTAGACAGCATGAAATTTCCTAACCAGTAGCTTCGTTCCTCCTTTGACGCCAGCCTGCCGGGAGCGAGTACACCTGTGCGCACGTCGGGCACTGTTGCTTTGGAGAGCTCTTGGAATAGGCTGCAAAAAGCATGTCCAACCATTGTTCCATCCTGGCTAGGCGAAAAGCCTGGTCATCCAGCAGGTTTCGGAGCTCAAAGATGAGCGTGAGATACCGAAAATCCGCTACTGGAGGCTGTTTCGGTCCTTCATTTCCGTTGAGCGTCCATGTGCTGGAGTCCCCCGCTTCTCTAATTGAAATTCCTGCTGGCGCTCCCATCCCTGTGGTGTCGACTGGAGGGACTTCCTCCTCCACAATGCAGGGTGGGAAGAGGTCCTCCGTGGTGGCAACGTTGAGGTTCCACGAGATGTCTTCGGGCGACGGCCTTGTTGCTTATGCGCAGCTGAGTGAGGGGTGGTGCTGCAGAGCCTCCTCCAAGCTGATTTCTTCTATAATTTCCATGGGTGGCATCCAAGTTCTTTGCTTGCGTCGGGTGGCAGCCAAAGCCAATGCTCGTTTGAAATTACGAATTCGCTTGCGACAAGATTCAACCCGATACCAGGCTGCCCCTCTATGGGATTTCCCCCGGAGCCTGGGCATGGTTCGAGCTCCTATCTTTTTGGTCTCTTCGCTTCCTGGTTGCGACGGAGGTCGAAAATTGAGAGCAAACTGAATGAACACTGCAATGGTCCGATACACCCCGCCCCTATTCATCCTTGCGATGACGCACCAAACTGTCATGATTGCCGAGGCCATTAAGGCTGGGTGGTAAGTGCTCTGCCGCCTGGTACACTTCCCTCACGCGAGAGGGCTCGTCGACTGGAAGTGGCTGGTGCAGGCCATGGGATAATTAGTGTTCGGAGGGCGCTCGCCGGTTGATGCCATAAATGGGCATCCCGACGATCGTCCGCGTGTTTGCTGGTGGGCGCGTGTCACCCCATCCAAGGGGAGGAGGTCCCTGTGGGCTAGGGCCTGGCACCTTGGGAGAATGTCTGAGCAATCTGTGGCGTGGTCCATCCATTGTGAGTAATCGTCTTCCCTCTCGACTGCTACGTTTTCTAGGCAGTCTGCAACCCGATTTGCCGTTCTCTTCACATGGGAAGGTACTATGCTAAGCGTGGATGTGAGGAGGCTTTGAAAGTCTTCTAGCAGTCCGGAGAGACGCCAGCTTGGTGAGATCTTTGAAGGTGGACTCCCATTCAGGATTTTGGTGATTATATGAATGATGACCTGTGAGTCTCCTTCCAGGACTATGCTGCGGTGGCCTTTATCAATTGTTGCCTGCAGACCACTCAATAGGCCTGTTAGCTCTGCAACATTATTTGTCGTCTCCCCTAGGAAGCCTGCTAAAAGTCCCAGGATTTCCCCTTCCGAGTCTCTGATCACTGCACCCCAACCTGTTGTTCCCGGATTGCCTTTGGATGCTCCATCAAAGTTGATTTTGATAAAAGGGGCATAAGGGGGGGACCAAGTGACGGGGCTACCTTGGGGGGGTTTGTTGGTTCACAGGGCTGAGTGATTGAGAGGGAGGGGCTGCCAATGTTGGAGGATGCGGTGCTCCTCGGGGGTGCCCTTTAGGTCCTCCTTTTCCCAGGGTCTGCATCGGATTGTCTCTTTGATTAGCGTGTTAATAGCCTCCCAAGTGCTCTCCGACGGGGAGGCCTACGAGTGGAAAATTCTTTTGTTTCTTTCCTTCCAGAGCTGCCAGAGGATAAATCCTGGTAGGAGCCGCCAAATGTGATTTAGGAGCGTGCTTTAGAAGGATATGTTATCCCAGTGCTCTATTCTATTATTGACACTGTTTCGATGTTGCCCCGACTTGCGCATGATTTGTGCGCTTTTGTCCCATACGTTCTGGCTGTAGCGGCAACCATTAAAGAGGTGTTCTTTGGTTTCTTCTTGTTGTTGGAAAAGCACACAAAGGGAGGGTCCGATGAAGCCCCGCTTCCTGAGATTTTCCCAAGTTAGGGCCCTATTGTGCACTACTAGCCAGAGGAAGGTGGAGACCTTAGGCCATAGAGCAGAGTCCCAGATTTTATTCCAAATGGGTTGTTTATCTTCGCCTTGGTGGTGGCTGTAGATGGTATAGGCTTCCTTTATCGTGAAGGTCCCAGCTGTGGAGTACCCCCATCGCAGGATGTCCGGTCCTCCTCTGACTTGAATTTTCCGTTGTTTGGCTTGTGCTGGCCAACTTCCCACGCTGATATTTTCAGGAACTCCCAGGTCTTGGTGTGATACTTTCCATTGGCACCAGTGTGGGAAGCCATTGACCCTTAGGGAGGCATGCGGGTCAATGGCTTCCCTCAGGGTGTCTAGGTCTTCGCCGTTGTTCAGTGGCTTGAGTTGCTGTCAGGAGTCGTGCCAGAGCATGGCACTTTCCCCGTCTCTGACCTCCCAGAAGGCATGATTCTGAACCAGGGTGCGGTTTTGCCAAGCGGTGTTCTAGATGTTAGACCCTTGAATTCTGGTGTTGTGCCTGATCAGCTGATTGACAGGCGTTAGTGGGGCATATTTGTGTCTCCAAATTCGTGCCCATGCCGTTGTAGGAGCTTTCAGCCAACGCCACCAGATTTTTGCTCCCATGACTTGATTAAGCTTTCCTGGGTCCCGTAGGCCTAGTCCCCCTTGACTTTTTGGCATGCAAGTTTTGTCCCAGCTGACTAGGGCCCACTTCTTGTTTGGCTGGTGCCCGTTCCAGAGAAAATTGCGCTGCAAGTTTCTTATGGCTTTTATGATGTGCTTCGGAGCTGCCAGGACCGTGAAGAGATAGGTGGGGAGGGCCTGCAGGACAAACTTTAGAAGGACAAGCCGGGAGGCAATATTGAGGGGTCTGAAAGTCCAATTGTTGAGTCTGTTGGAAATAGAGAGGAGAAGGTTGTCCCATGAGATGGATCTAGAAACAACACCCGTTAGGGGGACGCCTAGGTAATTAGATGAAAGGGAGCTCCTTGGTATGCTGAGGAGTCTGGAGATGTGGGCTTGAACAAGGGCAGGGGTATTGAAGAAATAGAGTTTGGACTTATCAAGGTTTAGAGACATGCCGGAGGCTTCCGTGAAATCAGAGAGGATGGAGTTGAGGGTGCAGGCTTCTCGAGCTGAGGGGGAGTTGATAAGGAGCGTATCATCGATGAACTGGCTGTGGGAGAGGGCTGGTTGAAGATTATGGAGAGGTAGGCCTTTGAGGGAGCCATCTGAGAGTGTCGTCATGATGGACCTGCCCAGACCTTCCGCCATGAGGATGAACAGAAAGGGTGAGAGGGGATCACCCTGTCGGATGCCACGGGAAGGTGAGAATGGCCTGGAAGGAACGCCATTGACCAAGATGGAGAAGAAGGTGGAGGAGACGAGATTGAGTATCCACTTGACCCAACCCTGATCAAAGCCAAAGGAGTCAAGGATGGCTTTGAGATATTGCCAGTTGGCTCTATCAAAAGCTTTGGAGAGGTCTAGTTTTATTAACATACCTGGGGTTCTGGAGGTTTTGAGAGAGTGAATGACTTTGTGCGCCAGAATGACGTTGTCCATGATTTGCCTCCCTTCCACGTAGTCGGCCTGTTCCTTGGAGATGACATGCGTCAGGATGGGTTTCAGTCTCTTGGCTATGACCTTCGTGATGATCTTGTAGATGACGTTGCAGAGGGCTATGGGTCGGAAGTGCTTGGGATTGGTGACTCGATCTTCTTTTGGAATGAGGGTGAGGAAGGTTGGGTTCAGAGCGGGGAGAACCAATCCCGAAGCTCTCGATTCCTCGACCACTTCCCAAACATCTTTTTTTATCAGATCCCAACAATGATGAAAGAAATCTGTGGTGAACCCATCTGGTCACGGGGCCTTGCCTGGGGGCATGTCTTTTACTGCCTGATCCACTTCCTCCTGGGTGATGGGCCTGGTGAGGGTGGCATTTTGCTCCGAGGTTACTAGGGCCGGTATATGCCTTGTGACTCTTTGAATGGCTTCTGTTCTATCCTCCTGGCTTTATGTTAGTAGGTCTCGATAGTAGTTGATTAGCTCTGTTTCTATTTCCGAGTGCGAGTGCTCTCTGATTATGTCACCTTGCCCGTTTTCTAAGTGGGTGATTCTATTGACATGCCGTCGGTGCATCACTGTCCTGTGAAAGAATTTGGTGTTTCGCTCCCCTTCCTTGAGCCACTGTACTCGGGACTTCTGCTTCCATAGAACCTCCTCCTGTTTTCTTCGTTCTTCTAGTTGCCCGCGGAGCATTTCCTCCTCTTTCATTAGGTCGTCGGTTCTGGTCCCAGCGATGAAGGTTTTTTGAATCGTCTCTAGCTGGCTTTATATGTCTTGAATGCTGTGGAAGATGTCTCTGAAACAGTTCTTGTTCCATTGCTTCGGCAGCTGCTTGAAGTTCTTGAGTCTTTGCTGAAATCTGTACATGTTCGAACCATGTTCTATTTCAACCTGCGCCCACCAGTCCTTGGCTAGGTGTTGGAAGTCTGGATGGAGGAGCCAGAAATTCTCAAAGCGGAAGGGCTTGAACCTGGGTGTGGTTTTGATATTCATGCTAAGGATCAACGACCAATGGTCTGAGCCAACTCTCGGTAGGATGAGGCTTTCCAGCTGGGAACCTGACTCCATCAGTGCCTCTGAGACTAGGAAGCGGTCCAATCGGCAGGCTATGTGTTGTGCGCCCGATCTGCGATTCGATCAAGTGAAGGTGCCATTGCTATTTTCTATGTCTACTAACTTGAGAAGATCTATAAGAGTTTTGAACTTATCGCTATCTTGCTCCATCTTCTTAGTGCCGCCTGTTTTTCCTCTAGCGAGAGGATCATGTTGAAGTCCCCTCCCAAGACCCAGTTGCGTGTGGTCACCAGAGTTTTGATGAGTTCCAGCCTCTGCATGAGTTTCTCTTTTTCTTGCTGACTGTGAGGGCCATAGACATTCGTGATGTCCCCCTCCTGATTCGAGCCAATGATCTTGAAGTGTGTCATTATCGTGCCCACTGTTGAGAAGGGATTGTGGATGCTGACGCTGGCAGGGTTCCAGAGTATGGCCAAGCCTCCTCAGGTGCATGCAGAGTCTGTTGATATGAAGTTGTAGTCCCGCCAGATTCGCTGAAATATGGTTTCAGCTTCTACTCCTGCACATTTGGTTTCCTATAGTAAGAGCATATCTGGATTCTCAACTTTTATGCAATCTCGGAGGGTCCTTTGTTTAGACCGACCATTAAGTCCTCTTATGTTCCAAGTGAGGATTTTCATCATTGGGTTGATGTCGGGGTTTGGAGATAAACCTCCGAGATCTTTTGGATCTGTCCAGAATTTATCATGAGGTTGCCTGCTTCTCTGATCAGTTGCTGCACTGTTTTGCGGCCTCTTCTCTTGTTTTCTCGAAGGATCTTCTTCGAGCCGGAGTGCGAGTCCGTGGCTATGCCTAGCCGTGCTGTGGTTCCCGCGGAGGATTTGAGGAAGACTTTGTGCACCTTGCACAGCTGCTCTTCAGGAAGGGTTTTCAGGTCTTTTTGGTTCAGGGCCTCTTCTAGCTTTTCCAGATCTATGCCCACAAGATCTCTTTCGTCCAACTGCATTGAGGTGTCTCCGTCTCCCTCTCCCCGCTCCTCCATGTGTGCTTCCTTTCCTTGAGGGGGGGGGTTGGGGTTGGTGTGTTTTCCAGTGCTTGCTGCTGATTTTTGTGCGGATCTTGAATTTCCTCTTCCTCTGATAGGTGATTCAGGATCTCGTAGGAGTTTCTTGTTGCGATGCTTTTCTTTTGCTCCTGGTTTTGTCTTTTTGGTGGATTTCTTTTCTTTGGCGCCACTATGGTGAATCCATCTTTTTGTGCTGACTCATCTGTCTTGACGGTTGTTCTGGTGAGGGGGCAGTCCCTGTAGAGGTGCCCATGCTCGTGGCATCTTCGACAGCGAAAGGGAATGTGCTCATAGTCCAGGGTTTGCTGCCAGTCCTCGTCTTGGTATTCCAGAGTCACTGATCCGGGGAGTGCTTTTGAGATGTTCATAGAGACGCAGATCCTAGCGTAGGAGGTGTATTTTCTTTGTCTGGTGGCTTCGTACGCTCTTACATACTGCCCTAGGGTGTTTCCGATGCCCATTATAATCTCCTCCAACCAAAACTCTTGGGGTAAAGAGTATAAGCGTATCCACACTGGGGCCATGGTGAAGTCTTCTTTGTCAGGGCTGAATCTCTCAGTCCAAAATCGTAGGAAGAGCCTAGCTGAGTTGAAGAAGTAAGGCCCATTTTCGAATATCCTATCTTTATCCTCTAGGTTGTACAAGATGATTGTGAAAAAGCCCTTGGAGCTGAGCTGAACTTCGTAGTCCCCTTTGGGGTTCCACCAGTGTTTGATCCATTTATGTAAATCCCGCTCTGAGGGCCAGAGCCCCAAGAATTTTCCTATGAGGGCATGTTATTTCATGAACTCTGTGTGTTCTCCTACCCTGGTGGAGCTAATGATATATCTTGGTGCTTTTTCCAGTTGGGGTATGCATTTACTTGGTTCCCAGCCGCGGTGTGGTTTCGCCTGGGAGGCTCCGACTTTAGCATCCGTGTCCATTTCCTTGCTGAGGCCGTGTTCTCTGGCCAGGAGCTGCTCGCGTATTGGTTGGGGCGGCTCGAAATCTGGTCGCTTCGC
>JZKD02S1246357.1:158639-169601 GCA_000966675.3 Picea glauca
CCCCCCCCCTCCGTTCCCATTGTGCTGCGTCAGGAGGGCCGGGCCTGGTGCTGTGCTGCAGAGCTCGCGCCGCACGGGGGCTTTGGTTGTGCATGAACGCTGCCTGCGGTTGGAGGATTAGGGTTTCCTCAACAGTCTAACCTCTCGTTCCATTCAAGTCACGAGTAATGTTAAAAAGGCCTCTTGAGCCTCATTGTAATCATTATGCTCAGACGGATGCATGTAGCAACCACATCTCTTCTCGGAGATAACTACCACCATTCAAGCAAGTTGTTTTCAGTTCTGCAGTTTTACAATTTCAACCTATTTTATTTATTCAATAGAAGTTACCATTCTATGGATATCAGTTGTTGTTCTCCATATCTATGTTTTATTGTATTCAGTCTGTTATTCATTCGGTCCGCTCATAAATATGGATCAGTGGTATCAAAGTGGTCTGCTCTTCATTTATTTTTCTTTGTGCATGTCCTCGACAAGATCTGGGTACAAGAAGTTGGGACTCAAACCAGTCGAACCTTTGCAAGATTGACTGCGCTGAACCCAACAACAACCCATGGGGAATGAAAATAAAGATGATGAAGGAGGAGATCCTTTTAAAATGTTGCTTGATAAATCCCTTGCACAGCAAAGGAACGAAATGATGGACAACTTCGCACAGATCCTTCGATGGCTGCCCACAGGAGATGCATCTTCATCAAGTGGCCGTGCAACCACCTTCAAGGTACAAGTAAATTTTGATATTCCATTATTTGAAGGACTGATAGATATGAATGATGTAGATAAATGGCTGAATATGCTCGAAGGGTATTTTTCGGTCCACAATTTTTCCAACAGGAAAAAGATTACTTTTGCACTCCTCAAGGTTGTCCCTCGTGTTAAAGATTGGTGGGATACTTACTCTGAGCAAAGGGCCATAAAGGAATCTGCAATATTTGCGGTTGCCCCCACTTGGGATTCCTTCAGGGATGCCATTAAAGAACAATACCACCTTGTTGGAAGCTACAAGGACCAATACACAAGATGGACCACTCTGCTTTAGGAAATGGACTAGACAATACCATATTTCACCAATGTTTTCCATACCATGCTCACCAAATTGGGTATCAAACACTCTGAGCGACATCTGGGGCTCAAATATCGCGGTTGTATCCATAGATACATTCAAACAGAAATGGATTTTCTGGACTTCGCATCATTAGGTGCGGCATATAGATATGCTGTCAAGATCGAGCAGAAATTTAAGCAGAAGAGGTGAGAGTTTGGATATGCAAACTCCTCACAGCTGAAGCAGGGCAAAGGCGGCCCCGACCCACAAAACAAAATACAAAGAAAAGATGGCCACTCTCAAGAAAACCAGTCCAAGTCGCAACACAAGAAGGGTAATGAGAAGTTGAAGAAGGACATGAGAAAGTGGTGTGAATACCATAAAAGTCCTTGGCACAACACCGAAGAATGTCGCTCCAAGCAGTCACTGGTGGCCGAGCTGAAAGCTTCTGAGTCAGAGGTAGATTCTGACTCTGAATCAAATCTAGAAGGAGGGAAGTGGATTATCGATGTCGAACCCAGCGCCATTGTCGCTACCACCAAAGTTCAGTCAAGCGAATCAGAAGAACCAGAGGAAGTGGAATGCCTCTTTCAGTCACATATGTGGGTAAAGGGGGCTCTGTTTCATTTCATTGTCGATAGCGGCAGTCAGAAGAACTTGATATTAGCAGAGGTCGTCAAGCGACTCGACCTGTCGATGACACCGCGCCCGCAACCCTACACCATCGGCTAGCTTCGCCATGGAAGAGATCTTTGTGTCAACCAACAATGTTGTCTGCCCTACGACATTAAGCCCTTCGAAGATGAGGTATTGTGTGATATTGCTCCCCTTGAAGTTTGTGATGTTCTTTTAGGACAACCATATTTGTGGAAGAAACATTTTGTGTATGAGTCTAGACCCCGTAGTGTTATTATTACTCTGGGTAGACAAGTGTACATGATACCAGAGGTAGCGTCGCCTATCGTTATTTCTTTAATCTCTGCTAAGCAATGCAGTAAGGCCATTTCACAGACCGTGAAGTTCGTCTTCTTTGTGATCTGTTCTCATGGTAAATAGAAGGTCGTTGCCACATCCGTGGCCTCTACACAGAGCCTCTCTTTGCAGCAGAAGCAAGTGGACATGATCGTGGAAGAGTATAGAGACATATTCTTCTCACCCACCGGGGTACTGACACAGTGCCAAGTCAAGCATCCAATTGATCTAACCCTCGGTGCACCTATGCCTAATGGACTAGTCTACCATCGCTCGTTGGTGGAAAATGACAAAATCAAGCATTAGATCCAAGAGATGCTTCAAAAGGGGCACATCATACCCAACTTCTCCCCTTGCGGAAGCTCGATTGTACTGGTGCAGAAGAAAGATGGGACCTGGCGGCTCCGCATTGATTACAGAGCATTAAACAAAATCACAGTCAAGAATCGGTACCCAATTCCCCGAATTGATGACCTTCTTGACCAACTCAAGGGGGCAAAGTTCTTCAACAAGATTGACCTAAAGTCTGGCTACCATCAAGTTCCCATATAACTGATTGATGTATGGAAGACAACTTTCAAATCTAAAGAAGGTCTCTTCGAATGGATGGTTATGCCCTTTGGCTTAACAAATGCACCGACCACTTTCATGAGGTTGATGGATGATGTATTGAGACCCTTCACCAACTCTTTTGTGGTGGTATATCTGGATGGCATCCTCATCTTTAGTAGAACTTGGGAGGAGCACATGCAACATATTCAACATGTTTTGAGCACTCTGCGGCAACATAAGCTATATGCCAACTTGGAAAAATGCTCCTTGGCATGAACATGGTCCAATACTTGGGCTACATTGTTGATGAGCATGGGGTACATGTGGATCCAGCTAAGATCCAAGTCATCAGTGACTGGCCAACCCTGACCACACTAACCAAGCTTCAGAGATTCTCGGGACTTGCCAACTTCTACCGACGGTTTGTGTTGGGATTCTCCCATATTGCATGGGGCCTCAACCAAGTGACCAAAGGTGGTGACAGAGCAAAGTTTGCATGGGGGAAGACACAACAACGAGCAATTGATGATCTGAAGCATCGCTTGTGCTCAACTCCAGTAGTCTCCTTACCTGATCTACAACAACCGTTCAATATTGAGGTTGATGCATCCGACTACGCTGTAGGTTCAATTCTCACACAACACGGTCATCCAATGGCATACCATAGTGAGACACTCTCAGATACCGTCCGAAAATACCCCACCTATGACAAGGAAATGCATTCCATTGTACATGCCTGTCGTCAATGGAAACATTACATTATGGGAAAGGAGACAATCATCCACACTAATCACAAGCCTCTGCAGTTCGTATAGACACAAGGGAAGTTGCATAACAACTCCCATCAAAAGTGGTCCACATACCTACAACAACTCCATCTGAACATCAAGTATAAGATAGTGAACACAAATCATGTCGTTGACTGCCTCAGTCGACCTCCCGTGGTCACACTCACCACCGTGCTCCATTCTTGTGGGCATGAGGCATCTGAGTGGCCCCAACTTTAACAACGAGATCATGACTTCGCCATCACCTATTAGCTCTTGGGTACAGGCGTGAATGTCATCGATTTTCACATTCAAGATGGATTGTTATGCCATCTAGGCCATCTCTGTGTTCCTGCAAGCGAGCATGCAAAGCTGATTTGGGAGGCTCACTACAGTCGGATGGCAGGACATTTTGGCATGGGGAAAACTATGGTCGTTCTATAGAAACAATTTTATTGGCCAAAAATTCGATAGGACGTCAGCAAGTATATCAGATCTTTCATTGCCTGTGCCATTGCCAAGCCTACCATCAAGAAGCAAGGCTTATACAACCCTCTTCCTACTCCCGATATGCCTTGGGAATCCATATCGATGGATTACATGTCTGGCCTTCTGTCCACCAATCAAGGCAATGATTGTGTATTTGTGGCGGTTGATTGGTTTTCGAAGATGGTTATTCTCACAGCCTACAAGAAGAACATCGTCGCGACAGATATTATAGCCAAGCTCTTCTTCGAACGAGTGTGGGTTCATTTTGGGATACCACATACCATCATCTCCAATTGGGACAACATGTTCCTCAACACATTTTGGTTGAGTATCTGGTAATTGTTGGACACCAAGCTCAATAATTCCGCTGCCTTCCACCCTCAAATCGATGGCCAAACAAAGGCAGTCAATCGGATGATTGTGCACATCCTACACATGTATAACTCTAAGCATCCGCGTACATGGGATGAGAGTCTTCCCTATGTTCAACACAGCTACAACATGGTTCTCCATAACTCCACTGACCATAGGCCCTTTTAGGTGGGGTTGGGATTCCAACCCTTGGGTTCCATTGATGTTGCACTACTTCTTGCAACCACACATACAAATTCTTCCCATGTTCAATCTAAGGTTGACAAAGCCATAAGATTCATTGAGTGGATTCAACACATCCTCCAACAAGTCCATGAGATTTTGCAGAAATCCAATGCTAAGTACAAGTAGCGCCATGATCAACACCGGGTATCGCATAAGTTTAAGGTGGGAGACAAGGTCTGGTTACATTTGCAGAAAGAACACCTTACATGGCCCCATAGGAAGCTCCGTCCACTTCACTATGGGCCTTACACTATCACCAAGGTTGTGGGTGACATGCTTTTGAGCTCAACACTCCCCCCTTCCTTGGCTTGCACCCAGTATTCAATGTGGACCTCCTCTGGCCATATTTTCCACCATTATTGGACACCTCGGAGATCGTAGAACAGTTGACACCAATAGAGCTCAACCCCGATTGCATGGAACATGAATCCATTGATGAGATAGTGGAGACACATGTCAAGGGCACTAGCCAACAAAGGATCCAACTTTATCGAGTTGTCAAGGCAGGGCAACTCCTACACCAAGGCAAGTGGCTCACCCAGAGCCAAATTCAACAGAAATTTCCCCACCTAATGGGGGCACTCAATGCAATGGAGACCATTTCTTCGTAATGGGGGAGGACTGATCCAGGTGGATATTGGTGGCCACCCACCTATTCCAACCGACTCTTCTTGATAGTTTTTAGTTCAACACGTTCTTCTGTAATTATTTGTAATTGTGGGTTCTACACTTTTGGGGTGATTATTTGTAATTGTGGGTTCTACACTTTTGGGGTAATTATTTGTAATTGTGGGTTCTACACTTTTGGGGTTGTCTGAAGCCTCACACAGCTTCCAAGTGGAGATTAGTGGCCGCCCACCTAATCCAACTGGCTTATTTTGGAAGTTTTCATGTCAATACATCTTTCTATACTTCCAGGGCTGTTTTGGGGCCCTAAACAATTTCTTTTTTGGCTTGCCACAGTCAAACTGTAAACAAAATCAGAGTTTGACGGCATAATGTGTAGTTCTAGAAAAGACCTTTCCAACGGGCTATCACGCGCCTAAAACGGAGGTTGTATGCAAACGTTACGACCCCAGGAAGTTGAGGTACCAACTTACCCATCGAGGCCCACATAACTTTTGTCGTTTCATCTCCTAGGGTTAAGTTTTTGGATGTCTAGGGTTTTGGCATTCGTGAGTAATGTTAAAAAGGCCCCTGGAGCCTCATTGTAATCATTTTGCTCAGACAGATGCACATAGTAGCCACATCTCTTCCCAGAGATAACTACCACCGTTCAAGCAAGTTGTTTTCAGTTCTGCAATTTTACAGTTTCAACTTATTTTATTTTTTCAATAGAAGTTATTGTTCACTAGATATCTGTTGTTGTTCTCCATATCTATGTGTTATTGTATTCAATCTGTTATTCATTCATTCTGCTCATAAATCCGGATCATCACCTCTCTTTCTAGTGAGGTAGACTTTTTTTGTAATTGCATTTATACATTATTTTTTTTATGCTTTAGTAGCTTGGCCAATATATATAGGTTATTTTTTGGGATCAATTATGAAATTTTGTATTGGTTATTAATTAATGTGTTGCAGTTCACTAAGTTTTTAATTTTTAAATAGAAATTATTTTTAACAAGAACATACAAATTATATTCATTTTAAAGGGGGCTATGATGAGGTTAATAACATGTATATTCATCAAAATTCAGAGATAACTTTAAAATAATGCTATATTCAATACATACAGTGTTAAACTTTAAAACTTCTTCCAGTCATGAGTTCCAGGTGATTTCGTTTGTGACTTGCTTAACAAACTGACCCAAAAAACTAGCAATTTGAAAAAACATTCATACCTTTAGGGGTGGACACTGTCTTAGGCTTCCTGCCCCTCTTGTGAGTGAGTGGGACTTGGTTCCTCAATCTCCATAGGGTCTTTGTTCTAGCAGACAATCTCCTCCTCCCTCAGTCATGTTTGCAGAGAATTCCGAGAGCTTGAGTTATTAGAAGCGAGCGAGAGAGATTCCAATTGTGAAGATACCACAAAGGAGCAAAGCTTGTTGCATTCCACTTCCAAGGAGTCAATCCAATGCTTTTGAAGGAGAATGAGAGTCATTATGTTTGCATTCTGTGTAGCATTGGCTTACTCTAGCTCTGTGATTTGGGAAGAAATTAGCATGAGAGCTTTGTTGTTTGCCTGGGTGATTTCTTCATGCTTGTGTAGAATTCTACAAACCTCCTTCAACTCCGAATTATCCATGATAGAAAGGGAGATACCTTTCACAATGGAATTGAAATGACACTACTTAGACTAGATAAATCCCCAACAACAATTTCAATTTCCAACCCTTTGACGAACTAAAATAAATAACAAGCCTCTATTCCAATAACTCCTTCCTAAAACTTGCAAGTTATCAAGAGTAACATGCACCGAGAACATAAATCGAGGAACCGGGGCTTGCCTGGTCAAGAGGAAGGAAATTACCCGCATTGAGATTATGGAACAACCCAAATCTGCCTCTCATAGACACCACTACTCAGTATCATCTAGAAAATCTTTGCTCCCACTCTGATACTCCACCCTTGAAACCTGAACAAACTCACAAACTGTTCTGCTAGCCCTCAAGACGCAGGCCAAATTGAGCGGAGGGAAGAACTAGTGGTACATCAGATATCACATTGTACCATATATCAACGAAGAGCACATTGAGAGACATTTAATTGTTGCGAGCAAGCATTGATAAACCAAATGTGGGAGCTACAGATGCTACATGCCACTTGTCCCAAATTTACCTCTAGTTGTTGATGTGTAGTTAATATGTATTGAATTGAGTGCCATTTGATTAATTAAGGTACATGGGTGAAGCTTGGAACCCCATTTTTGATTAAGGAACCAAGATCTAGGGATGAAGCCACCTTGGCCCAGTGATATGCTTTGTTGTTAAGCTCCCTTTTGATGTGGTAAAACAATATTTTATCAAAGTATGGGTGATTCTCTTAATGCCACAAATGAGTGAACTTATTTTGCTCCCCCCTAGATTAGCGCGATTCTTCACTGCTCTAATTACTAGCATCGAATCTCCAAGCACTATCAAGGTTCTGATTTCTTCTTCCTTGACAATGACGAAACTACACCACAATGAATAGACCTCGACAAGATTGTTAAAAACATTTCCAAACCCCAACATAATGGACTACCTTTCTTCCTCATAAATCATAGATACTCTCCCTACATATGCAACCCCTAATCATTCATGGTTTATTACAAACAAAAAGAACTTTTATAATCATAAAGAGGATTTTAAAGAGTTACAACATTGATCTATTAAAATTTTGTTAAAAAAGTGATATAGTTATGGTTTTAGGAGATTCATCATTCTTACTTTTTATTTTTAAAATCATTCTTAATTTATTAAAAAAAAATCATAAAAACAATTCAAAGAACTATATTTATTAAAAATATAATATAATTAAAAACAATTCAAAAACTATATGTATTAAAAATATAATATAATTATGATTTTAGAAGATTTATCTTTTTTTTTTATTTACAGAAATCATTCTTAATAAAAAGGAACTTTTATAATCATAAAAGCGATTCTAAAGAACTACAATCATAATTCATCCGAAATTTATTGCCACACTTACACGCAAGCATCTCCAATAAATAGTCACATAAACGATCAACAAAAAAAAAGCGATGAAAAATTAAATGTGGGTAACTTAGCATTAAAAGCCAATTTTGAATTGTGGAAATGCTAGGCAAAAGGACCAACTCTTTCTTGTTACCAAGGTCCCTTACTTCCACATGGTATGCTGACATGGCCACAAATGATTGGGCGGTGTTTTACCCGGCAAGCAAAGAACCGGCCCCTTTCCTTTTTCAATTTAATAGGCAAGTTAAAACAAATGGTCTTGGAATTTTTGTTTCCGTTCTTTCCTCCCCTCCTTTTATTCTTCAAACGCCATAAAATTCGATTGGGAGAGGCAATGAGCACTGCGAGCACGTCCCATCAAATACATTTTGCTATTAACTGTTTGAATTCGTGTTATTTTGAAATACTGCTTCTCGGCGGTAACGAGTTGAGTTAGGGTTTAGATCGAAATGGAGGATGCAGAGGTGGTTGAAGTTTCTTCGTCTGATTCATCCGATGGAGATTCTGAATGCTCAGAATATGTTATCGACGTTGACGACGATGCCCAAGACCAGGCTAATTCGTCCAGGTGATTGTTCGCAATTTTATAAGAATATTCGCCAGTCATTTCTGGAATTGCCCTCATTTGCATTATATTTGAATGTGAATTTAACATATTTTTCTTTGTGGGCAATTGCAGCGATGACAGCGAGTTGAGTGTCAACGAAGTTGACCATGACTCCGTTGAAGAAGAACCCAAGAATCCAGCAACGGAAGAATCCCGATATGATAAAGTGATCAAGTTGTTGGCTAGTAAGCTTCTTTCTTTCATTTTCTTAAATTTTTAAAATTTTCTCCCGTTCTGTGTGGGAAAATGAATTAGAATAGGGTAAATTGACCTTGACGAGATTGAGACCGAAACGTAGTGAGTTTTGTATCCTCTCTCTTCAAAGAAATTGACAAGTATATTGCCGAGGAACGCAATTATCACCCCCTCCCTTCTAAAAGTAAATGCTAAGCCACGACTGCACCAAATAGCCTTTCCCCTACCTATCCATGCAAGTAGGGCGAGTGCGTGAGATCTAGATCCTAAATCTGGTTTTGTGCAATCTTTTCTTAGGGCAATCAAACAATTTATACGTCAATTAGCTAGAGAATCTAAAACTGAGAAGTGATCAATTTTAGTTATACTTTTTCTGGGCAAATCTTTGAATGTCCTGGCACATCTCCTTTGCCACAGGAAGTGGACAGTGACCATCCTGATTACCTAGCAGCATGGTTTCAGGACTTGTCAGGTATGACTCGAACTCATAAGTCAAGAGTCATTCCTGATACGGTGCCTAAACAGGGCCAAGTTGAGTTGTGGCAATACCAGGGCTCCTGAGAAGGATACTCTGCTAGTGGAGTTGTGGGGTATGTAGTATTAGTATATCGACAATCCAATGTCCCCCCTAAAAACCTTAAAAATAGTCCCAACCAAAGAGCGTCATGTATGCCTCTCCATAACACTTAATGGTTGTATAAGCTTTTTTTTTTGCAATCTTTTCTTTTTAAAATTAACTATCTTGAGATTTGGTTGCAAATTTGGGAGAAGTTAATATTATTGGAATTTGGATGCCTCGTTTGGAACTTTTTAATTTTATGTTTTGCGAGCCTTAAAGTCTGAACTTTGATACATGATTGATTATTTCACATTTTTATGGAGAGTAATACATAAATTATCAATCATGATATGGGCATGACTTTGTTACTAAGCAGACACTTCTGTCATATCTTAGAAGATACACATTCCTGATTATGATGCGAACTTTAACAAGATCTGTTGTAATTCCTCTCCTGCTTATATAGATCCCTCGCATTAGCCTGGTCACAAACGAAGTTATAGATGTGTTGAAGCTCCATGGCCACTTTCTCAGTCTAAATTTGAGTCTGCATTGCAAATTAAAGACATCAGTGAAATATTCATTATAAGATAGATTTTTGAACATGATAATGTCTGTTATATGTATAACCTGGTTTTGTTTTTTTGAGAAAAAGCTGCTTTTAGTTATTGAAAGTTGTGATATACTATGGAAATCAAAGAGAAAGTGAAAGCCATCTTGCTCCTGCGTATATAGATCCCTCGCATTAGCTTGGTCACAAACAAAGTTATAGATGTGTTGAAGCTCCATGGCCACTTTCTCAGTCTAAATTTGTATCTGCATTGCAAATTAAAGACATCAGTGAAATATTCATTATAAGACAGATTTTTGAACATGATAATGTCTGTTATATGTATAACCTGGTTTTGTTTTTTTGAGAAAAAACTGCTTTTAGTTATTGAAAGTTGTGATATACTATGGAAATTAAAGAGAAAGCGAAAGCCATCTTGCTAAAATAAACTCTATCCAACCAAAGGAGGCAACACTTTCAGAGATGTAGAGATCTACCATCTAGTCGTAGAACAATCAGGGTTTGAGACAGAACTGCAATAAATAGAGGAATGTTACCCTTTTATTCCAATAGGTGCAAATATGGGGACTAGGTCAATCTTAACAAGGCTTGAGCCAAGGGCCCGTTAACCCCTAGATTTTCTCACTTGAAAATCCTGAGGGTTAAGAAGCCAGCATGACTTATTTGGCTGCCATTCAGATATTTTTCCCAGAGATAACTTGGTATGAGCCACGGTTGGTTCCCATACAAGTACAGGTACAAGATTGGTTTAGTAGTGTTCTTAGTAGTGTTCTTTGTTTGCACACGTCTTCATGGATAGAGAGATGTCTATTTTAATTTTTTAGCATATTCCCTACCTTTTAGGAGACGGTGATTGGAGGTCCGCATGGTAGTTTTGATTACATATTCAGAGTCCTTGCGAGCTCACGATTATAGTGAGCCTTTTCCGGAAGACACATGAACAACTTACTAGTTATAGCAATTG